>SJYV01052831.1:0-31135 GCA_006410875.1 Neotragus pygmaeus | reverse complement strand
TTATGGCAGAAAGTGAAGAGGAACTAAAAGCCTCTTGATGAAAGTGAAAGAGGAGAGTGAAAAAGTTGGCTTAAAGCTCAACATTCAGAAAACGAAGATCCTGGCATCTGGCCCCATGACTTCATGGGAAATAGATGGGGACATAGTGGAAACAGTGTCAGGCTTTATTTTTTTAGGCTCCAAAATCATTGCAGATGGTGATTGCATCCATGAAATTAAAAGAAGCTTACTCCTTGGAAGGAAAATTATGATCAACCTAGATAGCATATTCAAAAGCAGAGACATTACTTTGCCAACAAAGGTCCAACTAGTCAAGGCTATGGTTTTTCCTGTGGTCATGTATGGATGTGAGAGTTGGACTGTGAAGAAGGCTGAGCACCGAAGAATTGATGCTTTTGAACTGTGATGTTGGAGAAGACTCTTGAGAGTCCCTTGGGCTGCAAGGAGATCCAACCAGTCCATTCTAGAGGGAGATCAGTCCTGGGTTTTTTTGGAAGGACTGATGCTAAAGTTGAAACTCCAATACTTTGGCCACCTCATGTGAAGAGTTGACTCATTGGAAAAGACTCTGGGAGGGATTGGGGGCAGGAGGAGAAGGGGCCGACAGAGGATGAGATGGCTGGATGGCATCACTGAGTCGATGGACATAGTTTGAGTGAACTCTGGGAGTTGGTGATGGACAGGGAGGCCTGACCTGCTGCAATTCATAGGGTCGCAAAGAGTCAGACACGACTGAGTGACTGAACAGAACTGAACTGATAGGTCAACTATACCTCCATTTAAAAAAAATTAGCCACTGGGAGGAAATATGTCAAAACAGCAAAGACAGTCACCACCGGAGGGTAAGGATTATGAGTGAATTGTAAATTTTTACTTGATGCTTTTATGTGTTTCTAGGAGAACATATGGGCTCCCATGGTGGCTTTGCTGGTAAAGAATCTGCCTGCAATGCAGGAGGNCAGCAAAGACAGTCACCACCGGAGGGTAAGGATTATGAGTGAATTGTAAATTTTTACTTGATGCTTTTATGTGTTTCTAGGAGAACATATGGGCTCCCATGGTGGCTTTGCTGGTAAAGAATCTGCCTGCAATGCAGGAGGCCTGGATTAGGAAGATCCCCTGGAGAAGGGAACAGCTACCCACTCCAGTATTCTGGCCTGGAGAATTCCATGGACTGAATAATCCATGGGGTTACAAAGAGTCGGAGACAACTGAGCATTATAGCAGAACATATATTACTTATAAAATAAGAAACAAAACAATGTCATTAAGAATGAAAAAAATTAATCTCTTAAATCCCTTCAAGAGTAATGTTCTTGAAAAATACCTTCAGGACTATCTGAAAATCCAAGGTCAGCAGTTGTGTCCTGCACGATACTAAAACCAGCCACTAGAATAGAGGGAAGCAGCTAACTAGCTGTCTGTGCAATCGGGTAGCCATAGGTCACATAAGGATAACTACATTTTCATTAAAATCAATTAAATTTAGCAAAAGAAAAAAATTCAATCCCTTAGTTAAATTAACTACATGTCAAGTGCTCAATGGCCACATAGAGCCAGTAGCTATCACAATGGACAGTGCAGATTGTATGCAGAACATTCCTATCACTGCAGAAAGTTCTACTGGACAACACTCCTAAACTTATTAAAAAGTTCTGGTTTACTATGCAGAAAAGGACCAAAACTCAAAGAGCCAAGACCCAGACATTTCTCACAAGACAATATCTGGAAAAGTTTATTGAACATAATTCACTTTTTTAGCTGTAAAAGCTACATGAGAAAAATACAACAGTCATTTTATCACAAGAGGTAACCAGAGCCATGCCACAATACCACTCTGAAATCATATTTGGCACACTGACCTTTAGTTTCACTCACTTCTGTATATAAATCCTCTGGAATGTAATTTAAAAAAATCCACCTCTTTCCCCCCCAAAATTTAATATTATAGTGATATCTTCCTATGAATATGTAATGAATAAAGCATTTTATACATCTAAAATCACTTTTATTATTTTATTTTACAATAATAAATATTTACTTTCAAGGTGTTTCATTTTGTTCACTGTCAAAGAACAATGCTCTTTGCAGAGAATATTTTATATACAACTATCTACTTATCTTCTTTGGTATTATTACAGGGATAACTTCAATATTGGTCAATAAATTTTAGTAAGAAAGCTATCTCTTTGAAATTTTGTGTGCTTTCTTAAAATGAAACAAAATGCCGGTCAGACAATATCCTCCATGAGGATGTAGTTGAGAAAGAGGTGCTAACATATTTAACACTGACAGATTAAAATACGTCAATAAATCTTTAGATGCAAAGAAAGTTTCAGCCCTGTGGCTTCCATCAGTGGCTTACATGAGTTTGGTTCAAAGATCAAGCTGGTGGATTGTTGCTAAATATCAGAGAGGCAATAGCTCAGAGAAACAGGAGATATCCAGGAAGGATATCACAGGACTAAAGACACATGACTAGTTTCAGCTAAGAAAGCAATTTTGTCTCCATTTTAACTAAACTGAAGGAAGGGGCTGAGGGCTGGGGGCGGCCGGGAAGGGGGAGGGCGGCGGAATCCTTGATAAGCACATTGCAAAGAGAATGCCTACCCTTAAACAACAGCAAAGTGAGCAAAAAGATGGTTCTATTCAAGAATACTGAAAGCCCAAAAGCGCTGAGATTTCCTTGAAAGAATAACCTGGTATGCTAATCATAATGGATACACTGCATTTTGACTGCTGGGTGAATATTAACTGGAGTTACTTAGTTATTACCGGCAGATGCAGACAAATGAAGTTTACTGCATGCGCCTCTGGTACATTGTAGAAAACCTGTGATCTAATCTCATCGTGGGTTGGCAATGTTTACTACCTTTAAAGAAGAGTCTATTCTTTCTAAATCAATGAAATTTTTGTGGAAAAGAAAACACCACTCTAGCACATTACTCCCAGTTTTTTGGGGGTACAAACTTAGCCAGTTAACCGGAGAAGGCAATGGCACCCCACTCCGGTACTCTTGCCTGGAAAATCCCATGGACGGAGGAGCCTGGTGGGCTGCAGTCCATGCGGTCGCTGGGAGTCGGACACGACTGAGCGACTTCATTTTCACTTTTCACTTACATGCATTGGAGAAGGAAATGGCAACCCGCTCCAGTGTTCTTGCCTGGAGGATCCCGGGGACGGGGGAGCCTGTTGGGCTGCCGTCTATGGGATCGCACAGAGTCGGACACGACTGAAGAGACTTAGCAGCAGCAGTATCGACTTAACAAGTCTCAAACTTTTAATTATAATGTTTAATTTAATTTAAATAATTGAAAATATTTAAATTAGCATACTCTCGACTAAAGTAGTTTTTAAATGGCTATCTACTGATATATTGTTAAACCACACTTATTTATTTTTGTTGTAGTACTTTTGATTTACTGAATAGTACTTCTTTAAATCTCTCATGGTAATGTAAACTTTTCCCTCTAAATCTCTCCTAGCAATTGAAAGCTTTTCCGCTAATTCCTAACAATTTAAACGTCTATAGAGACCTTTTTTGGGCTAGTCTTTGCTACGCTCTGATCAATTTTGCTTGTTCCACTTCACCTAAGATTTCGGTTTTAGTTTCATATTAATTTCCTCAAATCTCCTGGCAGGCTGCATCGGTGTCTTGGCTAAAGATTAGCGGTCTTGAATTTACTTACTCTGAGACTTGCTTTTTGTTTTTTATTTCAATCAGGAGCATGTTCTAAAAAATCATCAGACACTCCCCTGCCCAGCTGCCCGGGTTTCCTTAAGTTGCTGTCCCCACGCTGCTCGGTGCTCCGGGCTGGGCTGAAATCCCCTGGCTCTCTGCAGCGGCACAGCCGCCTCCCCAGCGCAGACGCCTAACCAGCACCGCCTTAGTCTTCCGGCGCCCAACCAGCCTGGACTTCCTGCGTGAGCTTCCTTACCTGTTCACCGGCAGAAAGGGAAGGCAGGGCTCCTGCACCCACGTTCCCAGGCTCGTCCAGCCTCCTTTCCTTCCCGGGAGGCAATGACCTGCACACCTGGCCGAAGAGGACCGAGAACTTAACAAAGGAGATCCCGGACCTGCGGGGCGTTAGGTTGGGAAACACCTTCCTTCAGCTGCCGGGCAGTGCAGGTCACGTGACTTTGTTGTGCGGTCAACAGGCCCCTTGTCAATCAACCAGCAAACTAGAAAGGCTTTTGTGTATTTTAAAATGTGATTGTTTTAAGGAACTCAAAGTGTCACCCTCACTAAATCTCCCAGAGCATGGTATGATCGATACTGTTAATGGATAAAAGGACAAGGAATTTCACAACTGTTAAAGATTATCTAAAGCTGTGTTTTCTTTTTTACAGAATGTGAGGAAATTCATCTGAACCTCCAATGTCACTAATATCTCTTGTAACATCACAAGATTTTACTTGACATCACTACCCTTTATAAAAGCTCCCAGACCATTTATCTGTATATTTATTGGGTGTGTTTTGAGGAGCAGGTGAGAACACATCTTCTAGACTCAAGCTTGGCTGCCCATCACAGTCCTCTGGGGAGATTTTCTGTTTTGTTTCATTTTTTCAAAAGACTAATACCTGGGGGTTTTCCTCCTGGCTCAGTGGAGAGGCGTCCACCTGCCAATGCAGGAGACATGGGTTTGCTCCCTGGAGAGGGAAGATCCCACGTTCCATGGAGTATCTGAGTCTGTGCACCACAACTACTGCAGCTGTGCTCTAGCCTGGGAGCCGCAGCTACTGAAGCCTGCCCTGTGCCTACAGCTTGCACTCTGCAACAAGAGAAGCCACTACAAGAAGCCCCTGCTCATTGCAACTGGAGAAAAAGCCTGCACGCAGCAACAAAGACCCAGGGCAGCCAAATTAAAAAAACAAAACAAAACTAATACCTGGACCCCGCTCCAGGCGAACTGAAATATAATCTCTAGAAGTGTGATTGGGACATATTTTCTTTTAAAACTTCCTTCAAGTCAGTCTAATGTGAAGCCAGGATTGAGAATCCCATTCTAGACCAATAGTTGTGAAATTATGTTGAATTACCCAGAGAATGGATCACTAAGCATCTTAGTGACATCTTGATTTAGATTTTGAGAAACACGGCTCTAGTCCCCCACTGTCAGAGATGTGGCCACAGGAGGAATTTAGCTATTTAAATTTAAATTAGGATAAAAAATTCAGTACAAGTTGCCACACGTGTGGATTACAGACCATTTCTATTCCTGCAGAAGTGTCTACTGAACAGCACTGTCCTGGACTGTCTGTCCTGGGGATCAGCCGTGACTTGTGCCCAGTCTACCCTCGTGAAGATTCCAGAATAGCAAGAGACAGAGCTACGAACACACAGCTTTGCAAAGAGGAAGTTCAAGGAAGGCATCTCTGAGGAAGTGACTTTGCACTGAGACATTTCAGCGGTTGGTAATGGTTGTGGAGTTACAATGAGAAAGCTAAGGACAATTCAAAGACAAAGGAAACCCTGGAAGGAAGTCTTGTTTTAAATATCAGTCACATTCATAAGCTATCATTGTAATTAAGCAGATGGGAAGATAAAGTGGCATCCCATTTAAAGAATTAAAAAAGCTAAGGCTTTTCACTTCCGGGAAAGAACAAATTTAACAGTTCAGAAAAACTGTGGAGAAATAAGTTCCCCTTCCACATATCCATACTCACAGATACACAGATACAAACTCTCTCTCTTCCAAAAATACAGAGCCTAAATGTAACCTAGAATTGCTTCTTTTTGTGACTACAAAAGACCTCAGTGAATGATCACATGATTAGCTCTTGCTCCAGATTCATTGAGAAACTGAGACACCCATTGTTGTGAATTCAGGCTTGAGAACACATTATGGAATATCCCTCTCCAGGGCTTCTTACGTCAGGCTGCAGAGACACCTGAAACATGGACAATCCAAATGCTTTTTTCAAGTTTCATGTGCATTAATGCCTGAGCATGAAGTTTTGTGTTGAAGAACTCTTGATAACCTCTAGAAGATGTGGCTTACCTTCACCTTCTGACTCTTNTCTCTAGAAGTGTGATTGGGACATATTTTCTTTTAAAACTTCCTTCAAGTCAGTCTAATGTGAAGCCAGGATTGAGAATCCCATTCTAGACCAATAGTTGTGAAATTATGTTGAATTACCCAGAGAATGGATCACTAAGCATCTTAGTGACATCTTGATTTAGATTTTGAGAAACACGGCTCTAGTCCCCCACTGTCAGAGATGTGGCCACAGGAGGAATTTAGCTATTTAAATTTAAATTAGGATAAAAAATTCAGTACAAGTTGCCACACGTGTGGATTACAGACCATTTCTATTCCTGCAGAAGTGTCTACTGAACAGCACTGTCCTGGACTGTCTGTCCTGGGGATCAGCCGTGACTTGTGCCCAGTCTACCCTCGTGAAGATTCCAGAATAGCAAGAGACAGAGCTACGAACACACAGCTTTGCAAAGAGGAAGTTCAAGGAAGGCATCTCTGAGGAAGTGACTTTGCACTGAGACATTTCAGCGGTTGGTAATGGTTGTGGAGTTACAATGAGAAAGCTAAGGACAATTCAAAGACAAAGGAAACCCTGGAAGGAAGTCTTGTTTTAAATATCAGTCACATTCATAAGCTATCATTGTAATTAAGCAGATGGGAAGATAAAGTGGCATCCCATTTAAAGAATTAAAAAAGCTAAGGCTTTTCACTTCCGGGAAAGAACAAATTTAACAGTTCAGAAAAACTGTGGAGAAATAAGTTCCCCTTCCACATATCCATACTCACAGATACACAGATACAAACTCTCTCTCTTCCAAAAATACAGAGCCTAAATGTAACCTAGAATTGCTTCTTTTTGTGACTACAAAAGACCTCAGTGAATGATCACATGATTAGCTCTTGCTCCAGATTCATTGAGAAACTGAGACACCCATTGTTGTGAATTCAGGCTTGAGAACACATTATGGAATATCCCTCTCCAGGGCTTCTTACGTCAGGCTGCAGAGACACCTGAAACATGGACAATCCAAATGCTTTTTTCAAGTTTCATGTGCATTAATGCCTGAGCATGAAGTTTTGTGTTGAAGAACTCTTGATAACCTCTAGAAGATGTGGCTTACCTTCACCTTCTGACTCTTCATCTTGGCAAAGTCATTCATTCTCTCTCAACTTTAGTTTTCTAGTATTTAAAATGCCAATAATAAGACCTGTGTATTTGGCCTTGTGAAATAAAATTCATATTTTATGGCAAGACAGGGATTCCCAGATAGCTTAGGGGTAAAGAATCCATTCTCTTGCCATTGCAGGAGACCCAGGAGACCTGGGTTCGATCCCTCAATCAGGAAGTTCCCCTGGAAAAGGAAATGGCAACCCACTCCAGTATTCTTGCCTGGAAAATCCCATGGATTGAGGAACCTAGCAGGCTAAAGTCCATAAAGTCACAAAGAGTCGTACATGACTAAGTTGCCCACACATACACGTACATGGGAAGACAAGAAACTTTTAAACATAAAATTTCTCCTCTGACCTTTGACTGCTCTGCACTCTGCATTGTGGATGTGCATTTATGCATGGACCAGACCTCCCAAATCAGCAGGAACACTTCAGTTCGGTTCAGTTCAGTCACTCAGTTGTGTCCATCTCTTCGCAACCCCATGGACTGCAGCACACCAGGCCCCCCTGTCCATCACCAACTCCTGGAGTTTACACAAACTCATGTCCATCAAGTCGTTGATGCCATCCAACCATCTCATCCTCTGTTGTCCCCTTCTCCTCCCACCTTCAATCTTTCCCAGCTTCANTTTCTGAATGTTGAGTTTTAAGCCAACTTTTTCACTCTCCTCTTTCACTTTCATCAAGAGGCTCTTTAGGTCTTCTTCACTTTCTGCCATAAGAGTGGTGTCATCTGCATATCTGAGGTTATTGATATTTCTCCTGGCAATCTTGATTCCAGCTTGTGCTTCATACAGCTCAGCATTTCTTATGATGTACTCTGCATATAAGTTAAGTAAGCAGGGTGACAGTATACAGTCTTGACGTACTCCTTTCCCGATTTGGAACCAGTCTGTTATTCCATGTCTAGTTCTAACTGTTGTTTTTTGACCTGCATACAGATTTCTAAAGAGGTAGGTTAGATGGTCTGTTATTCCCATCTCTTTTAGAATTTTCCACAGTTTGTGATGGTCCACACAGTCAAAGACTTTGGCATAGTCAATAAAGCAGAAGTAGACGCTTTTCTGGAACTCTCTTGCCTTTTCAATGATCCAGTGGATGTTGGCAATTTGATCTCTAGTTCCTCTGCCTTTTCTAAAGCCGGCTTGAACATCTGGAATTTCACAGTTTACATGCTGTTGAAGCCTGGCTTGGAGAATTTTGAACACTACTTTACTAGTGTGTGGAATGAGTGCAACTGTGTGGTAATTGGAGCATTCTTTGGCATTGCCTTTTTTGGGACTGGAATGAAAACTGAACTTTTCCAGTCCTGTGGCCACTGTGAGTTTTCCAAATTTGCTGACATATTGAGTGCAGCACTTTGGCAGCATCTTTTAGGATTTGAGATAGCTCAACTGGAATTCCATCACCTCTACTAGCTCTGTTCATAGTGATGCTTTCTAAGGCCCACTTGACTTCGCATTCCAGGATGTCTGGCTCTAGGTGAGTGATCACACCATCATGATTATCTGAGTCATGAAGGTCTTTTTTATACAGTTCTTCTGTGTATTCTTGCCACCTCTTAATATCTTCTGCTTTTGTTAGGTCCATACCATTTCTGTCCTTTATTGAACCCATCCTTGCATGAAATATTCCCTTGGTATCTCTAATTTTCTTGAAGAGATCTCAAGTCTTTCCCATTCTATTGTTTCCCTCCACTTCTTTGCACTGATCACTGAGGAAGGGTTTCTTATCTTTCCTTGCTATTCTTTGGAACTCTGCATTCAAAAGGGTGTATCTTTCCTTTTCTCCTTTGCTTTTTGCTTCTCTTCTTTTCACAGCTATTTGTAAGGTCTCCTCTGGCAGCCATTTTGCTGTTTTGCATTTGTTTTTCTTGGAGATGGTCTTGATCCCTGTCTCCTGTACAATGTCATGAACTTCTGTCCATAGTTCACCAGGCACTCTGTCTATCAGATCTAATCCCTCGAATCTATTTCTCACTTCCACTGTGTAACCATAAGGGTTTCGATTGAGATCATACCTGAATGGTCTAGTGGTTTTCCCTAGTTCGTTTGATTTAAGTCTGAATTTGGCAATAAGGAGTTCATGATCTGAGCCACAGCCAGCTCACAGTCTTGTTTTTGCTAACTGTATAGAGCTTCTTCAACATGTACATACTACTGTATATAAAATAGATAAACAACAAGGACCTACTGTATAGCACAGGAAACTATTTTAAGTATCTTGTAATAATCTGTAACAAAAAATCTATATATGTATGTGTCTGTATGTGTATAACTGATTCATTTTGCTGTATACTTGAAACACTGTACATCAACTATTTACAATGATTGAAGGCAGAAGGAGAAGAGGGGGACAGAGGATGAGATGACTCGATGGCATCACCAATTCAATGGACATGAATTTGGGCAAACTCTGGAAGATGGTGAGGGACAGGGAAGCCTGGTATGCTGCAGTCCATAGCATCACAAAGAACTCAGTTGACATGACCTGGTGACTGAACAAAATCAACTATATTTCAATAGCAAAATAAACAAAAAATAAAATATACAAAAATATTAAGTCTGTAATTATTTTGTGACAGTTAACATTATTTCGTATGCTAGGTAAAGTATATAAATATGAGAAGACATACATATATAGAGACAGATAAATATGTTTTTTTAATTTGATTATCATTTTTGACCATTCACTGAATACAAGAGACAAGTTTATAAAGTGAAACATATACTGAGAAGTACCATTTTATCCTTTCCCGTAGAATCAAAGCCGATTACTTCCCGTTTTGATCTCTGAACACCTGTTTATCATTTGATGGCTCTTCTTGGTAAGTACGGATGTAAGATCTAGGCTACCTTTCTCCTTTCCATAGTTGCTAAATGATCTTCTCAGATCCTATAATATGTGCTATCCTGATCCTAAATTTAGATTCTATACAGAATGAGGAACTGTGAATTGTGTGAAGGCAGAAAAACCCTGTTTATTCACTAGATAGTGTAATCACTCACTTTAGTGTTGAAAAGAACTCTCCCTGGGTTCTTTGCAAAAGAAGGCACCAATTTAAAACAATTAATTTTCAAGAAGAGTTTTATTATATCATGAAAGCAAACAAAAATTTCCAAGAATAATGTGACACTAGAAAAATATGCTATGGGCATTGGTGATGCAAAATGTTAAAAATAAATGTTCCTTTCCTGATCCAAAGCTTATTTATCATGTAAACTATTTCACAATAAAGTTTACTTCAATGAAAAATAAAACAATTACATTTTATTGAGTTTTTAAAATAGGGTTCACAAAAAAGTTAGATCTTTATTCTTCAAAAAGTTTAATACACTGAACCAGTGATAGTTTTAATCACCTATTTTGAATTTAGGAGATAACTAACACTATTTATTTATGCCTTTATTTATTTATATTTATTTTATGAAGTCTTGGAAGCAGTGTAGAATGAGAACATAATAATAGGAATGAAATATAAAAAATAGAGAACTTCTAAATGGGAGAACAAAATCAAGATGAAACAAAAGATACAGATTCTAAGAACCCATATATTTGCTATGCAAACTAGTAGTAAGTTTTAGAAGCATCTTTATAAAGTGGGAGCCAGTCACAAAAGCCTATATTTGAGGCATTTTTAAGGTATTATTTTCTAAAATCTTTTGACCAGGCTGAGAGGTACATGTCATCTTAGTTCCCTGACCAGGCATCAAACCTGCAACCCCTGCAGTGGATGCCCAGAGTCTTAACCACTGGACCACCAGAGAAATCCCCTTAAGTTAATATTAATTGGATATCCATGCATCCTTGACTCTCATGTATTCATCTGAGAAATCTTTATGGAGGACACACAATAAACTGGGGAGTGTATCCACATTGGGAAGAGAAAACAATCCATGTACCAACATAGCTCTCAGCCACCCAGTGCAGAGGCAACATCTATAATGAAAGTGAAAGTGAAGTCACTCAGTCTTGTCCAACTCTTTGTGACCCCATGGACTACAGCCCACCAGGCTCTTCTATCCATGGAATTTTCCAGGCAAGAGTACTGGACTGGGTTGCCATTTCCTTCTCCAGGGGATCTTCCTGACCCAGGGATCGAACCCAGGTCTCCTGCACTGCAGGCAGATGCTTTATCGTATGATGGGCAGGGAAGCCCATCATACATGATATATGTCTATTAAACAGTAATGCATGTGGAGGAAAAACTAAAGGAAAGAGAAAGAAGAATGTGCGTGGCTGTGGGTATATGTGGGGAGTTGCGTTTCTGGAAAGGTCATCAGGGAAGGCCTCCTTGAGAGTGGAACACCAAGGGATGGGCTAGCAGGGGGAGAGAGGGGGGAACAGTGATGTCCTGATGTTCCTGAGGAAGGCAACTGGGTCACTGTGGGTGGGCCTGGGGTGGTGAGAAGAGGATGGAGCCAGGGAGGAAATAGGAGGCAAGCAGGATAGGAAGGGGGCTTCCCAGGTGGCACTAGCAGTAAAGAACCTGCCTGCCAATGCAAGAGATGTAAGAGATGTGGGTTAAATCCCTGAGTAGAGAAGATCTCCTGGAGGAGGGCATGGCAACCCACTCCAACATTCTTGCCTGGAGAATCCTATGGGCAGAGGAGCCTGGCAGGCTACAGTCCATGGGGTTGAAAAGAGTTGGATACAGTGAAGTGACTTAGCACACAGGTAGGATAGGAGGGTCCTTGTGGGGTCTCAAGGGACTCTGCTTTTCCTCTGGGGAAGGTGGGGAGAAGTTCAAGTCTTGTGATCACAGATGTATTAGTTATTTATTGCTGCATGACAAATTGTCCCAAATACATTATCTTGGAGGAACATTAGACATTTGTCCTCTCTCACAGTTTCTGTGGGCCACGAATTTGGGAGCATCTTGGGTAGGGTTCTCACTCAGAGTCTCTCCTGAAGCTCCACAGAGATTCTGGCTATGGTTCTTGGCATCTGGAGATCTGGATGGGCCCCGACACTCCACCTCTGAGAAGGCTTGCTCATGGGATGGGCACACTGGCTATCTCTTGGGGGGAACCTCAGTTTCTCTTCATGGGCCTCATCAGAGGACTGCTTGAGTGTCCTCATGACACAGTGTGGCTTCCCCAGGGTGAGAACTCCAAGAGGGTGAAAGCCCCACTGTCTTCTATGACCTAGCATCTGAGGTCACACACCGGGGCATCTGCAGAATTCTGTTGATCACATAGTTCAGCCCTGACTCCATGTGAGAGGGGACTACTTCATAAAGGGCTGAGGTTCATCAGGGGCTGCCTTGGAGGTGGATGACCAGGGAAAATACAGGAGAGAATTCCTGGAACAATGTCCTCCCAAGCAATGGGATCTAGTGCAAAGGAGAGAGAGGAGCCCTGTTGGGTGAACAGGAATATCCTGACCAGCGATAGCATACAGGTGCAGCTGCAAGAGGGAAGATGTGCTATTTTAATTGTTATTGTTGTTCTACTTCTGATTTTTTCCTACTTCTCTGTGAAGTAGAAAATAAGGTCATATGTTAAGAATGAGGACTGGGAAGGAAGTTTTGGAAATTCATCATTATTTCAATTTTTTCAGTATCTCTCAAGCAATTCAGTGGTCGTTGTCACTAAGCGTTGCCTGGTCATATTGCTAAGGAGGAAAGAAAAACACCTTTTTTGTTCATTGTTGTATTATATGAGGCACCGGCTGGGTTTGAGGAAAGTAAAAGAAGAACCAAGGAGTTTAGTCATTGGTTTTTGTTTTTCATTTCATATTTGTTTTTCATTTTAAATACAGTGATTTTCTTCCTCTTTGATCTCAAGAATTTTCTATGTTTATAGCATGGAAACTTTTAAGTTATAAACATCCTTTGGTGTGCAGTTAGATTATTTTGTTACACCTGCTTACAGAATGGAATAAAACACATGCTGGGGTCCAGCCCCTGTAGGTCCAGGGTAATTAGAAGGTGGGGACGGAGTCAGCATCTTTGGAAATAACTTATTTAATTACAGATAGAGAGGGATTAGAAAATTAGCAGAGAAAAAGATGCTGAATAACTTTGTTTACGTGGAATACCAATCACCACCTTCGTAGGCCACAGGCGTCTTTCCNTAGCTTTTTTTTTTTTAATCTCTATCAGTTTTGGAAATTTTCTTTCTACTCCTAGTTTGCTTATGAATTTTTATCATGAATAGAGTTTAATTTTATCAAATGCTTTATATTAATTTTGAGATGATCATATTATTTTTTTTATACTGTGAATTACATTAAAAAAATGTTAAATCATCTTTGTGTTTCCAGAATAATTCCAGTTTGGTTTTGAGGAGTGTATTCTTTATTATATTGCAGGATTCAATTTTTTTTTTAAGTTTTTTCTTTGCTATCTATGTTTATCAATTGAATTGGCCTGTAATTTTCTTACAATGCTCTTTCAGAATTTTGAGCAAGGTCGTGCTAGACCACAAAAAAAACTGAGAATTGCTGCATCTTTTTCTGTTCTGTGTAAGAGTGTAATGAGATTGATACTTTTTTTTTCTTTCAATGGGTAGAATTTGTTGGTAAAGCTGTCTGGACTGGAAGTAATTTTTTTATGGGAAGGATTTTTAGTTCCAGTTCACTTTTTAAGTAATCATTTTCTTCTTACATCAGGTTTGGCACATTGCATTTTTATAGGAATTTGTCAGTTTCCTGCTTGCAATCTGTTGACCTCAAGTTGTTATGTTTTTTTAACTAACTTTTTACTGCCTGGAGTATCTAACAGTAATGCCCCCCTTTCTCTTTCCTCAGGTTTATTTATTTATTTGTTTGTTTTCTGTTTACTGGATCAGTCTTGCCAGGAGTTAATCAGTTTTATTCAACTTTTCAAAGAATCTATCTTTGACTCATTGCCCAAGCTCTCTATGTTTACCTTTAAAAAAAAAATTTTTGGCCCATACCACATGGCATGGGGGATCTTAATTCCTCAATCAGGTATTGAACCCAAGCTGCTTGCATTGGAAGTGTGGAGTCTTAACCCTGGACCATCAGGGAAGTCCCTATGTTTGTTTTCTGTTTCATTATCTGTTCTGTATTTTCTTCTACAATTTTTGAATGGTTTATTATTATTTTTTTTGAAATGGCTGGTTAAATGATTGATTTTTAATATTTCTCTTATATATATGCAAATTGAGCCTGTATGTTTTCTAAATAAGGTCACATTCACAGTTGAACATCTCCTAATTACTTTCTTCATCAGTGCTTTATTTTTTCCACTATAATATATAAACTTCTGCTACATTAATTTTTCGGCTTCTTGTATTTTTACTTTTCAGTATTACTTATTTTTTCCCTCTTATTTACAATTTCCCTGATTTGATTTTAAGCTCCTGAAGGGCATGGAATGTGCCTCTTTCTGTCCTTTCTCAGCATAAACCCTGGTCTATATTGTAAGTGTTAAATAAGTGTTAGTGAAAAAAATGGATGTGCAAAGAAACTGAGTTAAGAGTTTGCCTTTCTGATTTCATCACTGTTATTTGTTACCAATACTTTAGATTTTTCTACTTGTCCAAATTTTCCGTGTATTTTCTGTTTCTGTGAATCTCTTTGCTTTCATCCTTCTTCCTATAGTACCCATTCTCTGGAAAAAACTCACCTTTAGAAAAACTGTACCTTGCCTAAATAAGATCTAGCTCAAGTTCTGCTGCATTTCCACATATTACCAAGTAAAATTAGTAATCACCAGTTTGGGCTTGGCTGAAGAAAATGTTTCAACTTTTCTCCTCTATAGACTTCTCTCATTCCTTCTCCCAGGTCTCTTTTTCACCCTTAATCATGGTGACTTTCATAAAGGTGATATAACCCAGTTTGCCTTGGAATGTCTAGGCTTACAACTGTATTTCTGGCATAGTCAACAATAATACTCCTCTACTTCTTTTCACTCTAAAAGATTATCACTCTACCTCACATCCACTGCCTCACATGTCTTATTTTCTATTCTAGATTCTCAGCTCTTGGAAGTCTCAGGCTGTATTATGTTCTGTGTTATAATGTTCTTAGTCGCTTCAGTTCAGTTCAGTTCAGTTGTTCAGTCATGTCCGACTCTTTGCGACCCCATGAATCACAACATGCCAGGCCTCCCTGTCCATCACCAACTCCCAGAGTTTACCCAGACTCACGTCCATAGAGTCAGTGATGCCATCCAGCCATCTCATCCTCTGTCATCCCCTTCTTCTCCTGCCCCCAATCCCTCCCAGCATCAGTCTTTTCCAGTGAGTCAACTCTTCACATGAGGTGGCCAAAGTACTGGAGTTTCAGCTTTAGCATCATTCCTTCCAAAGAAAAGTCGTGTCCAACTCTTTGCAACCCCATGGACTGCAGCCTACCAGGCTCCTCTGTCCCTGGGGATTCTCTAGGCAAGAATACTGGAGTGGGTTGTCATGCCTTCCTCCAGGGGATCTTCCCAACCCAGAGGTCGAACCCAGGTCTCCTATATTGCAGGCAGATTCTTTAATGTCTGAGCCACAAGGGAAGCCCACGTTATAATACTTAGTACTTAATATGGAGTGAATGAAATGCAATACATATTTGAGCTCTTACCATGTGCCATACATATTTGTAGTTTTTCCATATTAGCTCACTTACTTTTTCACTTATTACAACCTAGACTTGTAATATCTAAGCACTTGCCCCAGTGTTTTTCATTTATAGCAGCTTTGCAAAATGTTAATTCTGAATCAGTTCAGCTGTACAAATTCTTTATGCTTATTTCTCAGGTACTAGTGGGACATGGGAAGAAAAAAAATACAACCATGCAGATTGATGCAACTGTTAATCAGACTTTAGCTTCAGTTGGACCTTAGACAATTTTTCTAACAATTCTTTTGGTTTAGTTAGTGCATGCTCCATGAAGCTAAAGCCTGATTAACAGTGGCACCAATATGCATGCTTATGTGATGTTTTTCTCCCCATGTCCCACTAGTACTTGAGAAATAAGCATAAAGAATTTGTACAGCTGAACTGATTCAGAATTAACATTTTTCAAGGCTGCTATAAATGAAAAACACTGGGGCAAGTGCTTCGATATTACAAGTCTAGGTTGTAATAAGTGAAAAAGTAAGTGAGCTAATATGGAAAAGCAATAGAATGGGAAAGACTAGAGATCTCTTCAAGAAAATTAGAGATACCAAGGGAACATTTCATGCAAAGATGGGCTCGATAAAGGACAGAAATGGTATGGACCTCACAGAAGCAGAAGATATTAAGAAGAGGTGGCAAGAATACACAGAAGAACTGTACAAATAAGATCTTCATGACCCAGATAATCATGATGCTGTGATCACACACCTAGAGCCAGACATCCTGGAATGTGAAGTCAAGTCAGCCTTAGGAAGCATCACTACGAACAAAGTTAGTAGAGTGATGCAATGCCAGTTGAGCTATTTCAAATCCTAAAAGATGATGCTGTGAAAGTGCTGTACTGAATATGCCAGCCCATTTGGAAAACTCAGCAGTGGCCATAGGACTGGAAAAGGTCAGTTTTCATCCCAATCCCAAAGAAAGGCAATGCCAAAGAATGCTTAAACTACTGCACAATTGTACTCAATCTCACACGCTAGCAAAGTAATGCTCAAAATTCTCCAAGCCAGGTGTCAGCAATATGTGAACCGTGAACTTCCAGATGTTCAAGCTGGTTTTAGAAAAGGCAGAGGAACCAGAGATCAAATTGCCAACATCCGCTGGATCATGGAAAAAGCAAGTGAGTTCCAGAAAAGCATCTACTTCTGTTTTATTGACTATGCCACAGCCTTTGGGTCACAACAAACTAGAAAATTCTTCAAGAGATGGGAATAGCAGACTGCCTGACCTGCTTCTTGAGAAATCTGTATGGAGGTCAGGAAGCATCAGTTAGAAATGGACCATAGAACAACAGACTGGTTCCAAATAGGAAAAGGAGTACGTCAACCTGTATATTGTCACCCTGCTTATTTAACTTACATGCAGAGTATATCATGAGACACGCTGGGCTGGATGAAGCACAAGCTGGAGGAATCAGGATTGCCGGGAGAAATATCAATAACCTCAGATATGCAGATAACACCATCCTTATAGCCGAAAGGGAAGAAGAACTTAAGAGCCTCTTGATGAAAGTGAAAGAGGAGAGTGAAAAAGTTGCCTGAAAACTCAACATTCAGAAAACAAA
Organism: Neotragus pygmaeus; assembly: GCA_006410875.1. NCBI lineage: Eukaryota > Metazoa > Chordata > Mammalia > Artiodactyla > Bovidae > Neotragus > Neotragus pygmaeus. Next base: position 13,834 of record SJYV01052831.1, on the reverse strand, counting down.
AATCATGGCATCTGGTCCTATCACTTAATGGCAAATAGATGGGGATGCAGTGGAAACAGTGACAGGCTTTATTTGAGGGGGCTCCAAAATCACTACAGATTGTGACTGCAGCCATGAAATTAAAAGACACTTACTCTTTGGGAGAAAAGGTATGAGCAACCTAGACAGCATATTAAAAAGCAGAGACATATCATCTATGGGGTGGAAAATAGGAGGGGGGCTCAGGATTGGGAGCTCATGTACACCCGTGGCGGATTCATGTTACTGTATGGCAAAGCCAATGCAGTATTGTAAAGCAAAAATAAAGTATTTTTTTAAAAAAATAGCCGAAACATTACTTTGCCAACAAAGGTCCGTCTAGTCAAAGCTCTGGTTTTTCCAGTAGTCATGTATGGATGTGAGAGTTAGACTATAAAGAAAGCTGAGGGTGGAAGAGTTGATCTTTTGAACTGTGGTGTCAGAGAATAGTCTTGAGAGTCCCTTGAAGTGCAAGGAGATCTAACCAGTTCATCCTAAAGGAAATCAGTCGTGAATATTCATTGGAAGGACTGATGCAGAAGCTGAAACTCCAATACTTTGGCCACCTGATGTGAAGAACTGACTCATTTGAAAAGACCCTGATGCTGGGAAAGATTGAAGGCAGGAGGAGAAGGTGATGACAGAGGATGAGTTGGATGGATGGCATCATGCACTCGATGGACATGAGTTTGAGTCAACTCTGGGAGTTGGTGATGGACAGGGAGGCCTGGCGTGCTGCGGTTCATGGAGCNACTCATTTGAAAAGACCCTGATGCTGGGAAAGATTGAAGGCAGGAGGAGAAGGTGATGACAGAGGATGAGTTGGATGGATGGCATCATGCACTCGATGGACATGAGTTTGAGTCAACTCTGGGAGTTGGTGATGGACAGGGAGGCCTGGCGTGCTGCGGTTCATGGAGCCGCAAAGAGTCGGACACGACTGAGTGACTGAACTGAACTGACTGACTGCGTGCTCCGTGGTTTTTAATTTATTTCGGCTGTGATGTGTCCCTCTTGCAACGCCTAGGCTCCTTGTTGCGACATGTGGACTTCTCTAGCTGTGGCTCATGGGCTCAGTAGTTGCAGCAAGTGGACTCAGTTGCAGTGTGTTGGATCTTGGTTCCCTGACTAGGGGTGGAACCAGGACCCCTGCGTTAGAAGCTCAGAGTCTTAACCAGTGTATCACCAAGGAAGTTCCATTTAATTTTTCCTTTAAAATTTTGCTAAAACCTTATTAATTATGTGATGATAGTCATGTTTTATAGGTAATAAAACAAGGTATTGAAGTACCCAGGGTCACACTGGTAATAATTTAGAGATCTGTGTGTTCTTGAATATAGGTTACTCAAGCTCCAAAGTTCTCTTTTATTCCATCCTTTTAACATTCACAACTTTGATTCTGATTCACAAAGTATTAAACCTACTCAACCATAAGCTCCATATACTTACTTAGAAATGATTCTTTTAAAAGTAAGTTTGAGATTTTCAGATTATTAAGGTTTTTATGTGTTACTTACAGTTAGGTTAAAGTAAATTTAAGGACCAGAAGTAAATTCATCAGTATTGTTAAAAAACAATACCATTGGTTGAACATTGTTTACTGTTGAGTGTAAGTTTTATGGTTGGAATAACTGTAAAGTGAAAGTGCCTCAGTGGTATCTCACTCTTTGCAACCCCGTGGACTATACTGTACAGTCCATGGAATTCTCCAGGCAGGAATGCTGAAGTAGGTAACCTTTCCCTTCTCCAGGGGATCTTCCCAACCCAGGGATCAAACCCAGGTCTCCTGCATTGTAGGCAGATNCTCTCAGGTTGGGGTGCTGTAAACAATCACATGTGGCCAGATGAACCTATACAGGCGAGCTAGATAACCTTCAGAGGAGTTCGTAAGTTGAAACATCTTGTCACGCCCAGGAATTTTTATTGGCTTGGAGCTGCAAGTTAACTCCTTCTCCAAGAAAAATGGTGATGGGGGAGAACCCCCCCCGTAAAGTCAGAGGTGTAGGTGAGAGCATGAAACAGATTCTGGTTTTGGGGGTAGATGCTCGGGAACAGGGAGTTTCCTGAGGCTTAATCACGCCTTTGCATATGCCAAGCCTCCTTCCTCATGACCTTTGCCATGGGCAGAGTTCCTCACACTGGCTCCCGGCAAACACAGATAATTAAAAGTAGATATTTGAAATATAAGACACATTCTTTTCCTTACCTGATCAGCCTAAGACCACCAGAGAAAAACCTGTGGACACCAAAGTCAGGTTCACTGACTCATTGCCATGTGAGGACATTTCACGAGAGAAAAATAGTAATTATGGGATTTTGCAAGAATGGCATTTAGGTGTAATGTAAATGAAAGCAGTATCTTTTTTTTTTTTTTTCCTTTTGACCATGCTGTGTAGCATATGGGATCTTAGTTCCCCAAACAGGGATCAAATCTGAAACCCATTCAATGGAAGCATAGCGTCCTAACCACTGGGCTTCCAGGGAAGTCCTGAAGCACTGTTCTGATGGGCTCTAAGCAAAGTCAGACTGTGTGTAAAGGGGTCACCATCAGTTATGGCCTGTGAAATGGACCTGTGGATCTGTTTCCTTGGAAATGAAGTTGAGAGATGTCAAATGCTATGTCCAAGACTGCCATGCAAAACTCTGCACATGAACTACACATCAAGTCCTGTGATGCACTGACTGAACTCCTTCAGGCCAGACTTGGATATTTCATCTTACTGAAATAATTTCAAGCAGAAATGTTCCTGATAGTCCATGGTTTCAGAAAGTGAGATTTTTTTCAGTATGAAATTTGTGGTCACTCCAAGAATTGGGTTGCTATGACATTTTATGGGTGTTGTGTGTATTTGGAAGGATTACCATTTTCTGATAAATTTGCACCTGGCTTTACCTGAAGTTCAGAACCTGGATTGGTGAATTGTAAGGAAGATGCTTATTCTTAGTCAAAGTCAATTTTTAATTTTCTCCAGAGGATCTTCCTGACCCAGGGATCAAACCCCTGTCTCTTGCATTGCAGGCAGATTGTTTACTGTCTGAGCAGCCAGGGAGCCCTATATTCTGTATTATAATTCACTAAATCTCAGAATCTTTTTTTTTTGATGGTTAAGTGTAGTTTAATGATATAAAAAATGGCAGTAACCTGTATATTCAACAATAGGAAAAGGTTAAGTAATTTTATATCATGTTATGAAATATTATACATCCATTAAAACTTTATGTGACTCACTTCTGCTATGTGTAAAGAGGTTATCTCATAAGGTTGTTGCACAAATTAAATGAATTAATATGTGTAAAGTAAAGCTCAAATTCTTGGTGCAAATGTCATTCTCCCTTCCTGCATACTCTTGGTCAAGACACTCAAACAGTTTGTACCTCATATTTTTAATTTGAAATATAAGGAAGTTGAAGAAATTCCTTGCCAGTTGGTTTATGAAATTAGACCCTGTTAATGTTTAATACTGAAGTTACCATGCCTTCTGCAGTATGTTGACAAGACCTCAGCATCTGAGTTCCCGCACTATCGCTCAGCAACTGCCAGTCCCTGAAAGGAGACCTCTCAGGTGATCACAGTGCCCGTGTGACACTTTCATCTTCTTTTCTTGTTCAGTTTCTCCAGGCTACCAGCTACCAGATTCGAGTTGTCTGGGGAAGACCTGCAGTGTCTGTGACGGATGGCATGGGCACCACTCCTGTGCTGCCATAGCTGCAGCTCCCCAGGCATGGGACACTGTTAGTTCAAGAAGCTCAGAGGAAGCCCCTCCTCTCAGGGCGTCCTCTGGGCCTTGAAGCAGTTCTGCTCCACCTCATTCACCTGGCTGAGCCTCTTCTGCCTTCTGGGCCTCATCACTTGCCCACAATCCTCAATGCTTTGAACATGTAAGCGAATGAAACAAAATCAAAGAAACAAATTGACCGATAACAACGTTAATGATAAAGAAAGGATGTCTATATTCCCAGAGATCTAGCTCATTCTACCTTGTGTGGTGACTGATCAAACCTCAACATCTAACTTCAGCTTAAAGATCACCGCATCTTTGTCAGAAATAAAGGACTTGCCTTAAGTGTGTAGTCAAAGGGCTGGTCTACTGATCTTTCTAAAAACAAGGTAATGGCACGGTCCACATAATTTAAACTCTCTGTGTTTGGAGATCAAAATCTTCTTCTAGTATCACATTTAATTAAAAGTTTTTACTGGATTTCACTCATCAAAAATATAAAGTGTGCTGAGTCCAATCTTATCTGGGATAAAGTAATCTTTAACTGCCTGCCGGTAAACGCACTTGGCCTCTTTTTGCTTGCTTGTCGGTGTGAATTTTTTTTTTCCATGTTTATTTATTTATTTGGCTGTGTCAGGTCTTAGTTTCAGCACTCAGGATCTTCACTGAGTCATGCAGGATCTTTTTTGTTGTGGAGCACCAGCTCTCTAGCTGTGGCTTGCAGGCTTTAGTTGCCCCACAGGATGTTACTTCCCAGACCAAGGATCAAACTTGGTTCCCCTGCATTGCAAGGTAAATTCTTAACCGCTGGACCACCAGCAGAGTCCTGTGTGACTGTAATTTTTCCTCAACATTGTTTCCAGTTGATGAATTCACAGGGTGAGAAGGAGGTAACACAACACCTGTGGGGGAAGGACATAGGAGCAAGGTCATGGGCCAGCTTATAGAGACTGCGGATGAGAACTGGTACTGCGGTCAGAGACGAAGGCAGAAATGGTGTCAGATATGGAGGCAGGAGAGAAGGCCACTAAAGGGGCCCTAACAGGAACCTTCTGGGTGGTGGAAAATTACATTAGTGCTAACTAGTAATTACTGAGCATTTACTATAGGTGTTTACAATAGACCCTTCTCTTATCTTGTTCAATTCTTAGACAAACTGGGTGATGCCATTACTACCTCCATCTGAGGGATGAGGATGCTGAGCAAAGTTTGAAAAGTGAACTCAGATTCACGCAGAGCGTCAGTAGCCACGCTAGTCCTCAAGTCAAAATCTCTCTGATTTCATTGTTTGGGTTATTCATTCTTAATACGCTTTCTAAAATGTTATGACATGGATGCCTCATTCTGACCTCTAAAAAGACCTGAAATGTGCATCTAAGTATCTGAGTAAGTGAAAAACTGTAATGCATCTACACAACTTGACATGTATATTCAAAAATTCTCTAAGCTGGCTTCATCCACTGCTGATCAACTACAGCTTTACTCGCTTTGTTCCTGACCTCAAAGCTCTGCTAATCTGACTGTTCCCAATGTTTTCATACTTTTCAGGTGGATGTCCCATTTTCAAACTTAACTTATCAATTTCTCCCTGTAGGATCTCGGCTGGGTATAACTCAATTTTGGGGACCAAAATCACGAGTAAGAGGCAGCTCTACAGCTCACATTAACACAAGAAAACTATCAGATGTGTTTGAAAAGAACTGTCAACAATAAGCTATGGGTCCTGTAACTCAGATGGTAAAGAATCCACCTGCTATGCAGAAGACCTGGGTTCAAACCCTGGGTCAGGAAGATCTCCTGGAGAAGGGAATGGCAACCCACTAAAGTATTCTTGCCTGGAGAATTCCATGCACAGAGAATCCTGGCAGGCTACAGTCCATGGTGTCACAAAGAGTCTCACACGACTGAGCAACTAACACTTTCACTGATATGGGAAGTTTATTAAAAGAAATTTATAATGGATATAGCAAGCCTATTTCTGGATATGTATTAGAAGAAGATGAAATCTATATCTCAAAGAGATATCTGCTCACTTGGGTTCACTTCAGTGCAGTCAAGATAGGGAAACAACCTACATACCCATCAACAGATGAATAAGGAAAGAAATAAGGAAAGAAAATGATATAACAACATTACTAAAGATATATTACAATGGAATATTATCATCCATAAAATAGAAGGAAATCTTGCAATATGANTGGGGAGGTGCGGCTTATGAGACGTTAGGGACCTGGAGGAATCAGAGCCTTAAGGGGTTGTGTCTTGGGATCCTCTGTTTCCAGGCCAGTGTCCCACTTAATCTCTGTTTCCTGTGCTGCCATTCCCAGCTCAAGTGACTTTTGCCTTGAGCACCATCACTTCATGGAAACTGTCAACACCACCGATGTCAGCCACATTGCTAAATCGATGACTACTTCTTAGTCACTTTTTCTGTGACCCTTCAGCAGGACTGTCACAGTGATCTCTTTGATGTTTTTCATTGGCATGTCTTCAGAACATCNAGCACCATCACTTCATGGAAACTGTCAACACCACCGATGTCAGCCACATTGCTAAATCGATGACTACTTCTTAGTCACTTTTTCTGTGACCCTTCAGCAGGACTGTCACAGTGATCTCTTTGATGTTTTTCATTGGCATGTCTTCAGAACATCACTCTTCCTGGTTTTCCTCCCATAATCTGAAGGCTTCCTCAAGCTGCTTGGATGGTTCCTCATTTATTCCTGATCTCTTAATATCAGATCCCTTGAAGAGCACAGGGAACTATACTGAACACTGAATAATAACCTACGAGGGAAAAGAATCTGAAAAAGAACAGCCATAAATGTATGTATAACTAAATCATTTTGCTATACATCTTAAACTAACACAACCTTGTAAAACAAAGATACTTTAATTAAAAAAAAAAAAATGACCAAGAACGGAGAGTCACCAAAATGTAAATAAGATATATAAGTTGAAATCATGAAATCCACCCACCTTGAAAGTCAAATATTAAAAACAGAGACGAAATCACAAAAAATAAAACCAGCAATTCAATTAAAAATAAAACACAACAGTGACCAGACTGCTCTTCCGATATCCAGTCCCACATTTCTAACAGTTTCCTTTCAAGAATTTTTTTTTAATGTGGACCCTTTTAAAAAAAGTCTTTTATTAAATTTGTTCCAATGTTGCTCCTGTTTTATGTTTTGCTTTTGGGGCCAGGAGGCATGTGGGATTAAGATCCCTGGCCAGGGCCTGCTGCATCGGAAGGCGATATCTTAGCCACTTAACTAGGGAAATTCCTCTAATAGCTCCCTTGACCTCTCCTTGTAAGCATCTGAGAGAAAACTCAAACTTACCCTAGCCCTGCCCTGCTCATAAACTTCCCCTTCTCCATCAGTGGTAATCTCATTGTTCAAGTTCCTGAGATAAAAAAATCTTGGGGTTCTGAGACTCTCCTAGCTAATGACCTTGTCTCCTGCCCCAGAAGGGGGAAATACAAATCAAGATGTTTTGCTCTTGAGCTTTTGCCTTTTTGTGACTTAGGACCCATTCTTTGCTCTTATAACACCCACTCTACCATAGCCCATAACCATTTTAAAGTGAGCAAAAATTCCTCTGAAAATTAAAGTTCTAGATAATCTCATGGTAAAATTATACACACTTTACAGTTTGAAGTTTCGGCAGAGATGACCTGCTTCATTAAGAATCAATAACATGCACAAATTGTCTCTTATAGATGCTGAGCAATAATGTTAACTGTTCACATTTCCATGACCTCATTTGCATCATCCATGGGGCTTCAGAGAGGCTACCCTCTCCAGTATTCTTGAGCTTCCCTTGTGGCTCAGCTGGTAAATAATCCACATGCAATGTGGGAGACCTGGGTTCGATGCTTGGCTTGGGAAGATCCCCTGGAGAAGGGAAGGGCTACCCACTCCAGGATTCTGTCCTAGAGAATTCCATGGACTATGCCCATGGGGTCTCAAAGAGTCAGACACGACTGAGTGGCTTTCACTTTCACTTTTTTGTGGAGCCTTCAGATTCAGCATATGTGAAACATTATCCTTTCAGTAAGGGACATCTATGCTATGTTTGCCCTTCTTTCAGGAATAGTATGGCTATCCTCCTTGGAATTATTCTTCTCCTTTCTCTGACTTTGTGGTTTCCATGAGCATGGCTGTTTTCTTACACAAGTCTGCCCCACTGACTTCATTTCATTGCCTCAGAGGTATCATCCTGGCTCAGCCTAAGCTAGGGGTAGGACTGCAAACCCTAGTGACGATTGCTTGATCTATTATATGGCACAAGGCAATTGATCAGATTCCTCCCTTAGAATTTTTGAACTTAAATGCACAGAGAATAAAAGGCAGAGAGTAAAACTGCCTGCCTTTTACTCTCTGCACTTTCAAGTTCAAATATAGAGACAGAACCTGGTTCAGAAATAGAGACAGAACCAATGAAGAGTGAACCCAGGGAGCTGTATGGTGGCCACGTTGCCAACGATGCAAAGTAGTCTGTAGTGAGAGAAAAGGAGACCAGCATCCACAGAGACGCACAGAGGAAAGGCGGGCCAGCTTCTGCTGACAGTCTGACAGTCCAGTCCCCGGACTGAGTTTTCCCTGAGGCCCAGGGAAAACTGGTCTCTCAGCACGTATTCACGGAGAATCTCATGCTTTATAATTCAGAGTCCCATTGCTAACTAGCCAAAGGCAGAAAAAGGCCTTTATTTCCTCATATTGTTTGGGAGGGATGTTGAAAAAGCTAATATGATCATTACCTGCATTACCCAGGCCTCTGCTTACGTCCGTTTTTCAACTCTGCTTCTCTCGGCAATTGAGTTGGTCTCAATTGAACTTCATACAATTACACTTTGTTTCCAGTTGTTGTGGAAGAGGGTTGCTTGCTGCTGTAGTTGTTCATTCTTCCTAGACATTTCCCCAAAGACAACAACTCCAGGAGAAAGTCCCTGCTGGCTGTACTGGAGATGTCTCATGAAGCCCTGACTGGCACGCTCAGGTCTTCAGACCACCTCTGAACCGATCACTCTGGAAAAAGTGTGGGCATGCTGACTGGCCAGCCCTGGCTCCTTCACTGCTCCGATACCTGTGAGTAGATCAGATGTTGCTGTACTTAAAACCTAGAGACTTATTAGAAGGGTTGTGAAAATGCATTCCATAAAGACAATTGTGGTTACCACTGTCCACTCCATTGCTGGCTCAAGGCTTTCTTTGATTTCATTCAACAGAAAAAGCCTGCTTTTGGGGTCTTAGCCAGTTGACTTGTTTTATCTCATTTGCCATCAAGAATCCTTATCACCTCTCTGTTTTTCATCTTATGTGCCTCTCTTCCAGCAGGATGCTGTTTACCAGGCCACCCCAGTAGGAGATGCGGGAATCTTCTTCCATTTCTTCCTATCCCTCCCATCCTTTAATCCAAAAATGTGGAAATTAGCCTCCATTTCTGCTTATCCTTCCCTCTCCATATTCAATCAAATATTCTACATTAGTTCTAGCTCTGAAATGTCTCTAAAATTAACCTCACAGTTCCATCCCTATGGTCTCAGCTACTGTTCATGCCTTCCTCATCTTTCAGTAGATTTGCCCCTTTCATTGGTTTCCTTACTGCTAGTCTTTTTAATTAAAAAAAAAAAAGTGACTTTATTATTTATGTACTTGGCTGCACTGGGTCTTATTTGCATCATTGGGCTCTTTTAGTTGTGGCAGTGGGATCTAATTCCCTGGCCCAGGATCTAACATGGGCCGCCTCCATTGGGAGTGTGGAGTCTTAACCACTGGACCACTAGGGAAGTTCCTTATTTCTAATCTTGTTTCTTTGCCTTCCATCCCCCATTTTACTGTGAAAGTAAAATGATCATATCACTTCCTGAATAGAGTTTTCTCTTGGATCCATTGCCAAGAAGTTAAAAACTCCCTGGTAATGCATTCAGGACCCCTGTAAACCTGTGTGGAAGATGCCTCACATGCGCCTAGTGTTCGAGTCTCAGCATCAGCTCCTAGCTAGATATCTTGTACCTTGGCTGGTGTGTTATCCTGTTATCTTGGTCCTATTCCTTTCAGGCATCGCTGCCTTGGCCCTAAACTCTAATCTCATAGTTCAGTGTCTCTTTTTGGCTCTTGGGATTCCTCAATATCCTGACTCCTTCTGCCTTTGATATCTACCATGTTCCCAAGCATGATATTCTCTATGAATAGCTTAGAAAGATTTTAAAAGCCACGTAGTTCTTTGACTCAAACCAGATACTCTACATCAGAAATATTTTTTTGAAATGAACTCCTGGAGAGTCTGAAGCAGGTGGTTTGCAGAAGCAGGACTTTGGCAAACACCATGCTTTAGTGTCTGCTTTTCCTGTTATCCGGTTCTCTGATGCCTCTTCTTTGCATTGACTGGCTTTCCTCCTCTACTTACTCCTGAGACCTCTGACTGGCTGATTTGACTTTGGAATCTCTTCAGATATACATCCTAGTCATCTCTGCTCTGGACCCTGGAGCCATTAGCCAAGGATCAGTGATTTCAACCGCTGAGCTCTTCTTTGGCTATGTAGTGATAATTCCACAGCCTTGGATTTATTCTATTTTTCCTTTATCATCCATCCTTCAACCTCTAGTTCAATTCTAAATTACTTTTCCCATCTACTTTTGCCTTGTCTTCAGATAGAAATTCTGCTGACTTAGGGGCCCAAATGGGCTTTTCTTATAGCTCAGCTAGTAAAGAATTCACTTGCAATGCAGGAGATCCCAGTTTGACTACTGGGTCAGGAAGCTCGCCTAGAGAATGGATAGGTTACCCACTCCAGTATTCTTGGGCTATCCTGGTGGGTCAGGTGGTAAAGAATCCACCTGTAATGCGGGAGACCTTGGTTCATCCCTGGGTTGGGAAGATCCCCTGGAGGAGGGCATGGCAACCCTTTCTAGTATTCTTCCCTGGAAAATCCCACAAACAGAGAAGCCTGCAGACCAAGGGATCACAAAGAATCGGACATGACTGAGTGACTAAGCACAGCTTGGGGCGCAAATACAGGATAGATAGGCAAATTGTCACTCACCCTTTAAAATTATCATAAAGGCTCAAGTTAGGGGTAAACTTCAGCTGATAGGAGACTGTACTTCTCTCCCAAACTCCGGCAGTAAAATCATATTGCTTGAGCTAGAATTTGAATATTTACACCAACTACAAAAATAAGCAAATACTCAAAAAACGCTACTCCCCCCAGCCCTAAGGGACTGGAAAACATTTTCCAGCAAACCTCTGTTTTCAGAGCAAGACCAAGTGGTGGGAGTCCTGGTGTCAAACTGAAGTACTTAATGTAACCCTTGCAGAAAGCAGTGTGTACCGTGAGAGCACAGGTATACTGAGCCTAGACAGGTGGGCAGTTAGTGGTCTCTGGGCCTTGGAAAGTAGAAAAGCAGACCCTTCATATTGCTTCAGATCTGTTCACCTCCTAGATGGGTCCCGCTCAGCAAATGGCAATCATGTTCGCACATCATTTAAGCGATCTGCACAGCCAAGTTCCTCATTCATAAAAAAGGGAATGCTGATAACATTTATCTCACATATTAAAAACAAAACCATCCCCAGAGTGATCCTTTTCCATCATTTTTAGACTAAGTCCACTTCTCAGCTGAAAACTCTCCAGTGGCTATTTCCCTGGAGTGAAAGCCAGCATTCTTACAGTGGACTCGGCCTTGTTCTGAGCTCTCCTGGGATATAAAACGCTCTCCATCAATCCAGACTGAACATCCTAGCCATCCTAGAATGGAATGACTGTAGGGAATACAGTAGAATTGTTAAAACAAGAATAGGTGAGAATTAAGATGGAGAGACTGAAAGCAGTGGGTGCAGGCATGTGGGGCAGGTTTAAGAGATAAGAAACAGAGGAGGAGCAGGTCCAATTTTGGAATTTTGTCCAAAGCAAATCAAGTAAAAGCATGATCTGTAATGGGTACCTTGGAAATGGGCCTGCTATGAAGAAGGCAAGAAAATATCCCCAACTAGTACCTGCAGAGAACCTGGCAACCTTCGATACTCGTTAGTCCTAGGTAGACATGAGCGAAGTGTGGTCTGGCTTTGTTGTGGAGTATTCAAAGTTAGGAAGCCTGTGCTTGTCTGGACAAAAAGTATTTCCAAATCGAGTGGTATGTAGAACATGCTCCACTAATAATATTGACCTGCTTCTCTCCTGGAAAAGTGACGAGGAACTGAATGTTCCTTGGGAGCAGCTGGGGTGGGTTTAGGGTTAGGGCAAAGGTTAACACAGCAAAGAACAAAACAAAGGCACTTGGGAGAATTAGTCTCGGTCCAGCTTATGGATAATCTTTTTCTTGAGGCAGAAAAAAAAAAGGCTAAAAGCAAATATACTAAGTGTTATCTTTAAAGTCTCATCTTGATAAGGTCGGGATTATAAACCAAACAAGAAGATAATAAAAAAGAAAACAAATATAAAAATTGATATTTAGCTTGTTCAGTTTAAAAACATTGCACTTGGGACTTCCCTGGTGCTGCAGTTGTCAAGACTCTGCCTTCCAGTGCAGAGGGTACAGGAGCAATCCCTGGTAGGGGAGCTAAGATTCCAAATGCCTTGGAGCCAGAGAGTCAAAACATAAAAGCAATACTGTAACAAATTCAATAAAGACTTAAAAAAAAAAAAAAAGAAACCTAAAAAATCCCCCAAACCAAAACATCACTGTATTAAGTAAAAGATCCTGCAGAAAAATCAACCATATTTCACAGAAGAATCAGGGTGAGATCCGTCTGTTGTCCTCAGTCTGGCTCCATCTTCTATCTTTTCTCCTTTTCTGGTACTGGTCTAATGATTCTGTTCTGGTCTGGACACANATCACTGTATTAAGTAAAAGATCCTGCAGAAAAATCAACCAGATTTCACAGAAGAATCAGGGTGAGATCCGTCTGTTGTCCTCAGCCTGGCTCCATCTTCTATCTTTTCTCCTTTTCTGGTACTGGTCTAATGATTCTGTTCTGGTCTGGACACACACCTTTTTGGCTGGTGTCTGATTCCTGAGCGGCTTGTTAGCCTATATCTCAATACCCTTATTATAACTCGGCTGCGGTTTGTCTGCTGGCTAGATCCCATGCTTTTGGTACCCAGTGGTACAGGAGACTCTCATATTGTGATCCTTCTGAAACTGTTTACCACAGATTGGGACTTGAACCCATGTGCTGGGATTCAAACCCAGCCAAAACCCAGTTTGGGACTTGAAGCCATGTGGCCGGCACTCGAACCCAGCCAAAATCCACAGTACCTGATTTCAGGACCTAGTGAAGCTCAGGTTCTTGATGTCTTATCACAAAAAGAATTCAGTGAGAGACAAAGTGATAGGTATAAAATGGATTTACTCAGATTCAGAGAGAAGCACACTCCACAGAGCGAGTGTGGGCCATCACAGAGGGCAAATGTACAGCAGTCTCGGGATGTGGCATGGTTAGTCTTTACAGGCTGGGTAGTTTCATATGCTGATGAGTAGGAGCACTATTCCACCTATTTTGGGGAAGGGGCGGAGATTTCTAGGATTTGGGCCACCACCTACTCCTTGGTCTTTTAACAATGCCTTGGAAGTGTCATGGCACCTCTGGGTGTGTCATTTCACTTGCTGACTGAGAGTCAAGGTCTAGTCTTGTCTGCCATCTCGGTACCATTTGATTCTAATTGCTTTATGTTGTGTCCTTGGGCTATGTCATTTTTTCAAAAGTTGTGCCTTGCCTCTTTCCCTCCTGTTACATTTCCCCTGCTCCCCTTTGTCGCCTGCATCCACCCCATCCTGGTTTCTTCTAGCTCACGTCCCTGGGTTAATCAAGGTTCTCTCAGAGATACATTCACAGAGATAGACTCTGTGCAAACATCTCACTGCAGGATAGAAAATTCCATCACAGCCCATCCAGCTATCAAATAAAAGATTCTGGAGTGCTGACAAGGTCAATGCTTTGTCTTGCAAAATTTGTTCCTGCTGAGAGTTTAGGACTTGGTGAAGAATCGTTTCTGATTGTATGCAGTTGAGGCAGTTGGTTCCCACAGAGTTCCTGTAGCTGGTGTGCCCTCCCCTAGCTGCTTTGAGTAGAGGAGCTCAAGCTAGACT
>SJYV01052829.1:11161-22950 GCA_006410875.1 Neotragus pygmaeus | reverse complement strand
TTCTTCCCCTTGTTTTATAGCTGGTACTCAGATGGGGTTGTGGAAAGCCTGCTGATCAGATTATAGATTGAAGGAACACTCTGTGTAGTAAATAGATAAAGAATGCTGGACCTCTGATCTCATCAGAGAGAGAGAACTTAACAGTGGAAATGTAAAGTTCTGCTCAAAGACTGAAGATTTCCCTGTAGGATTTAGAAGGTGCAGAAGGTCTGGTGGGCAGCGATTCCTGTCATCAGAGCTGGGGGTTCCGATGACCTCAGACTGACCGCAGTGGTGTGCCTGCAAGCAGGCTGTGTTAGCAGAGCTCAGAGTGTGCTGGGCACCCAACATCCAGGGTGTTTGTTCAGGTCCTGACTGCGTATAAAGGGGCAGTCGAAAGTGACTGCAGGAGGCAACCATGATGGTGAGCATCTAGAAACATCTCTTGGATGAGGGATGATGGGGACAATTGAGAGGAGACTTTGAGAAAAGAGGATTATGGAGAAACGTGATGGGTGTTTTCAGATATCGATCAGGGTAGTCATATAAGCTACAGTTTAGGATTTATTTGATCCAAAGATCGACGGATACTTTGAAGTTTGAAGATGTAAGCTCAATATAAAACCTCTCTATAAACATCCACAGTGCCCAGTAAAAGGTGGTCACTTAAGTGTGTTTTGATCTAAGGGTATATTCTTCGTTTCCAGTGGCTGCTATAACCAATTACACAGGCTTGGTGACTTAGGACAGTGATCTCTATGCAGTCACAGTTGTGGGGGCTAGATGTTTGGACTCAGTTTTTCTGGGTGGAAATCACTGTGGTAGCAAGGCTGTGTTCCCTTCAGAACCTCTTGGGGAGAATGCCGTTCCTGTTTCTTTCAGCGTCTGGGGACACCAGCATTGCCTTTCCCATGGCCACATGCTGCCTCCTGGTCCATGTGTTAGGACCCCCGAGCATCTCTAGGATGCTAGAGACTGGATTTCGAGCCCACGGGCATAATCCAGGATAATCTTTCCACCACAGATTTTTAACACAACTGCAAAGATTCTTTTCCAAATAAGGCAACATTCAGTTTCCAGAGGTTCGGACCAGATATCTTTGGGGCCACCATCAATCATCCTCTTATATGTGAACCAGTAAAACTGCCTCATATGAAGTCAGCTAAGGCTTCATGGGATAGGCACTCCCCAGCCATTCCAAATTTCCACCGAAATCCGGTGGGGATATAGTTAGAGTCTATCAGAGGTGGAACAGAAATGGTTCACGCATTGGTAGGAGGGTGAACTAGGTGGTGATGCGTTTGCTTTCCAAGAGCAAGACTATATAGTCATGTCATTCGTTTATGATAAGATTTGTGAAGCAGCAATTAATAGGGATAGACCAGAGATTTCTTTTTGTATTTTTAAACTGTTGGAAATAATTGTATGCTTTAACAAGTTGTAAAAATAAAAATAGTACAAGGAGCCCTGTTATGTATGCTCATTACTCAGATTGACTCTTGGTGACACTTACCCTGTTTGCTATATCATGACTGTAGTACCGTGTGTGTGTATTTTTTTTATCTGAACCACATCGGGGTAAGTCCTATACACATGGCCCTTTCCCCCTCAGTACTGCAGCATTTCCCAAGAGCAGGGGTGTTCTCTTTCATAGCCCCACATCTACCTACTTCATACAGTTACGCCGGCTCACAGACTGTTGCCTGTGTTTCAGTTTTGTGGTTGGTCCTTTACACTGTTACCCCAGAGCAGCTTCCAGGTTGTGGTCAGCTGTTGCATTTAGTTGCTGTGTCTCTTTATCCTGCTTTAGCTAGAAACAGACTTTTATGACATGAACATTTTTTGAAGACTACAGAACAGGAGTTTATAGAGAATGGAAGATCAATTAATAGTAAAATGCATTTTGAACTTAAAACTATTTTATGACAATTAGATAAACCTTTTTCTGAGATTTTAGTGCTTGTTGATACAGTAATGAACTATCTTTTCAAATTAAGAACATCACAGCTGGACTGAGTAATTCATCAGATGACTTTAGTTCTGTCTTGTGGTCAATTATAATTTTTCTTGATTTCCTTATTGTTGATAACAGTATTACTTCTGCTTCCAACACTGCCATTTTGAATGCCTAGGCTGGGCCACGTGCTGGACGGGCTGTGTAACGTGGCTTGTCTGGTTGAGCCTTTGTTTAGCCAGTGACATTCTGGAGGCTCAGTAATGACATGACCTGACCAGCGTGCACGGCCAGAAACGTGGCGGAGTCCTCGGTCCTTCTGGTTCTCCAGGAAACGTGGCGGAGTCCTCCGTCCTTCTGGTTCTCCAGGAGAGCTCCGCCGTCCTGGCCCGTCTTGCCTGAGCAGAGCCACAGGGAGGAAGAGCGGTCGGGAGGGGCAGACGGCAGCAGGGGAACTGCGCGGTGCTGAGGAGCCGCGCTCCTTTCTAGAACATGTGCTGCCGAAGCGAGCACAGCGCTCGTTTCTTTCTGTGTTACTTCTAGTCTTTGCTGTGATGCTTCGCCATAATTTTTTATTCCATTCTTCTCTATCAGTAGGCTTTACAAGCGTTTAGAGACACAGATAAAAGCATATGAGAAAGCCAAGAGGCCGGGGTTTCGCTGGAGGAGGGCGCTGACTAAGGCCCTTTCAAAGGAGAGGAAAAGGCGGGTTGCTCAGTGGTGCTGACAGCCGGTCCTGCCGCACGCCTGACGGCAGCGCCGGGCCGCCCGTGCGTCGCGGGTAGGCCCCGCAGAAGCGTTGCTGCGTCGTCTGTTCTGGACTCCAGGCTGCGGCCCAGCCCAGCGCCGTGCCCGACATGCTGCTGCTGTCAGGGCCCTGAGGAGTCTGCTGCTTCCTGAGTGAGCCTGAAGCCAGCTGACGCTTTCCCCCGTGATGGGATGCATACCCTGACTACTGTGATGGAAGATGAAAAGCGTCACTTTCTGGGAAGTGAGGTAAAAGCCCGGAAGGAAAGGCGGTCCGTGATGACTCCTTCCTGTGAAGGCTGAGGAGCCCCGCTGCATTGTGGGTGCAGAACGCGGGGCGCCCGGGCAGGCAGGAGGGGCCGCCATGCTGATGCTCTGCGTTCCTCCACGGCCCAGTGCAGGGCCTCGGTTCACGTCAGGGGCAGGAAGTTTACTCTTATTCAAAACTGACATTAATGTATTTATCTAGCGTTAAATATGTACAAGTAAATAAAACAATATAATAGAAATAAAAAGAACCAACCTGAATACTGTTTGAAAGGACCTATGCTGAAGCTGAAGCTCCAAGACTTTGGCCACTTGATGTCAACAGCTGACTCTTTGGAAAAGACCCTGACGCTGGGAAAGATTGAGGGCAGCACTCCGGAGAAGGGGACGACAGAGGATGAGATGGTTGGGTGGTATCACTGATTCAGTAAGGACACGAACTTGGGCAAACTTCAGGAGATGGTGAGGGACAGGGAAGCCTGGCCTGCTGCAGTCCATGGGGTTGTAAAGAGTCGGACATGACTTGATCACTGAACAACAGCAAACATTACATACATATAAATAGATGAATAAGTAAACTTTGTCCAACTTACCTACAGTTATTTCCCTCAGCTCAGAATGTAGAGGAATATTGATTGAAACTAGCTTTTCCTCACCGGGGAATTTTCTAATAGTTTGCTGGCAATATTAGTAGATTCTTTGCAGCCTTATTGCTTATGAGGAAGAAGAAATCTTTTCCTTCTACCTTTCTAGGTTCTTGGCTGGGCTGTAAAACAAAAGACAGATAAGTGAGAGAAAAGCATGCAGATTATTTAATAAGAACTCTGTATAATTAGGAGCCTTCGAGGGGAAATGACCTGAAGAAAGGGTTAACCTGAATGCTTTTTAACACCAGGCTTGGTGGGGAGTGGAGGGTCATGGGAAACGTGGTAAAACAGAAGGGCGTGAGCCAAGGGCAGTAAACTTGAGACGTTCAGGAAGGCCTGTCTGTTCAGATCCCTCTCACCTGCAGAGATAAGGATGCTCCTTTCCTCCAGATGCAGAGTGAGCACCTCCCCCCTGAGGGTCTCGTGACCTGCGTGGGGGTGGGTGGTGGCAGCGTCCTTCTAGCACCCGCTGTCTCCCAGCTCCTTCGGCCGGAAACGTCCAGTCTGCTCAGGGGCTGTGTCTGGGCTTGTGCGTCCAGAGCCCTGTCTTGCAGGTTTGGTTAGGTTTCTCATCCCTTACAATCTTACAGAAAACCCTGTTTCCAGGCACTGTCAGATTGGCTGTGCTGCAAACCCGAGCAGAAATGCAGAAACTGGTTTTAAAAGGGGCTGATGAGGAGGACAAGCAGGGGGAGGCAGAAGCCGGTGATGAAGAGGGGGGGCGTGCCCTGCCAGTGGAGAACTTGACCTTGAGGGTGGCCAGTGTGTTGGGGCCGGGGACGAGTCACGTTGGACTTGCCATGGAGTTTGGAAGCAGTTGCCTGCATAGTCGTGTCTGACTCTTTACAACCTAATGGACCGCAGCATGCCAGGCCTCCCTGTCAATCACCAACTCCCAAAGCTTGCTCAGACTCATGTCCATTGAGTCAGTGATGCCATACAACCATCTCATCCTCTGTAGAAGTAGATATTTTTTCTGGAACTCTCCTGCTTTTATGATGATCTCTGGTTCCTCTGGCTTTTCTAAATCCAGCTCGAACGTCTGGAGAAGCCTGGGTTGGAGAACTTTGAGCTTTACTTTGCTAGCTTGTGAGATGAATGCAATTGTACAGTAGTTGGAACATTCTTTGGCATTGTCTTTCTTTGGGATTGGAGTGAAAACTGACTTTTTCCAGTGATCAATGCAAAGAAATAGAGGAAGACAATAGAATGAGAAAGATGAGAGATCTCGTCAAGAAAATTAGAGATACCAAGGGAACATTTCATGCAAAGATGGGCTCAATAAAGGACAGAAATGGTATGGACCTAACAGAAGCAGAAGATATTAAGAAGAGGTGGCAAGAATACACAAAAACTATACAAAAAAGATCTTTATGCAGATAACCACGATGGTGTGATCACACGACTGAGCGACTTCACTTTACTTTTCACTTTCATGCATTGGAGAAGGAAATGGCAACCCACTCCAGTATCCTTGCCTGGAGAAGCTCAGGGACGGGGGAGCCTGGAGGGCTGCCGCCTATGGGGTTGCACAGAGTCGGACACGACTGAAGTGACTTAACAGTGATCACTCACCTAGAGCCGGACATCCTGGAATGCGAAGTCAAGTGGGCCTTAGGAAGCATCACTGCAAACAAAGCTGGTAGAGGTGATGAAATTCCAGTTGAGCTATTTCAAATCCTAAAAGATGACCTTAATGTGATATAGAAGAAATGTCTGTGTGAAAGACAGAGAGATCAATGACCTCAGAGGGAAGCTGTTGAATCTGGGAAGACCACCGTGTACATCTAAAAAGGCTGAACTGAACACTGATGGTCTGAGCTGTGGATTCACAGTGCTGACATAGTCTAACACTCGATGGCTTAAGGAATTTCTTTTTTTCCCTTCTTCCAGTTTCATTGAGATAAAATTGACATACAGCACTGTATAAGTCTTAGCTGACTTAACATGTTTTAGAAAATGATGACCACAGTAAGTTTAGTGAGCCTTCATTACCTCATATAGATACAAAATTAAAAGAGACAAAATTTTCTCTTATGATGGAAAGTCTTAGGATTTACTCTCTTAAATTTCGTATATAACTTACAGCAGTGTTAATTACCTTCAGTTCAGTCGCTCAATCATGTCCAGCTCTTTGTGACACCATGGACTGCAGCACGCCAGGCCTCCCTGTCCATCACCAACTCCCGGAGTCCACCCAAACTCATGTCCATCGAGTCAGTGATGCCACCCAACCATCTCATGCTCGGTCATCCCCTTCTCCTCCTGCCTTCAATCTTTCCCAGCATCAGGATCTTTTCCAATGAATCAACTCTTCACATGAGGTGGCCAACGTATTGGAGTTTCAGCTTCAGCATCAGTCCTTCCAGTGAATATTCAGGACTGATTTCCTTTAGGATGGACTGATTGGATCTCCTTGCAGTCCAAGGGACTCTCAAGAGTCTTCTCTAACACCACAGTTCAAAAGCATCAATTCTTCAGCACTCGGCTTTCTTTATGGTCCAACTCTCACATCCATACATGACTACTGGAAAAACCATAGCCTTGATGAGATGGACCTTTGTTGGCAAAGTAATGTCTCTGATTTTTAATATACTGTCTAGGCTGGTCATAACTTTTCTTCCAAGGAGTAAGCATCTTTTAATTTTATGACTGCAGTCACCATCTGCAGTGATTTTGGAGCGCAAGAAAATAAAGTCTGTCACTGTTTTCACTGTTTCCCTATCTATTTGCCATGAAGTGATGGGACCAGATGCCATGATGTTTGTTTTCTGAATGTTGAGTTTTAAGCCAACTTTTTCACTCTTCTCTTTCACTTTCTTCAAGAAGCTCTTTAGTTCTTCTTCACTTTCTGCCATAAGGGTGGTGTCATCTGCATATCTGAGGTTATTGATATATCTCCCCACAATCTTGAATCCAGCTTGTGCTTCAACCAGTCCAACGTTTCTTATGATGTACTCTGCACATAAGTTAAATAAGCAGGGTGACAGTATACAGCTTTGATGTACTCCTTTCCCTATTTGGAACCAGTCTGTTGTTCCATGTCCAGTTCTAACTGTTACTTCCTGACCTGCATTCAGGTTTCTCAAGAGGCAGGTCAGGTATTCCCATCTGGTATTCCCATCTCTTTAAGAATTTTCCACAGTTAATTGTTAATTCCACAGTTAAGTTTCCACATGTTAATTACCTTAATCATGTTGTATATCACATGCCTAGTACTTATTTGAGAGTTTTGTTTATGTGCTTATAGGTTCAATTCAGTACAGGTTATTAAGTGTTAATTTCATCTGTTGAGATCTAAACATATATTAAAGCTACACCACCCTAAGTGATCATGAAAAGTATAAAACTGTGGAATTGAACCTAAGTTTAAAGATGTGCAAATATGGTCAAATAATACGCATTTTGAAAGGCTCTGCGTCCTTAGTTGTACATGAGTTATCTACATTTACCTGGCTAGTCTGCTCAGTTGCTTTATAATCTTGAAAGTACAAATATCCAAACAGGTCTCTCTGGTGATTTTCCTGAGTCTTCGCATGCTCTTGTCACTTCACTTAAACGGTTGCTCACAAATGATGTGTTCGAAGAAGTTTTCATTATCATAGGTCCAGTTTATATCCCACAAGTCTGTGTGAATGTTTAGTCTTTTCACTTGGGGTGTATTCGTGTCAGATGTCCACTTCTTTACTGATGATTTCTTGGCTGCGCTCGGCTCCGTTGCTGTGCGTGGGCTTCCTCTAGCTGCAGCGAGGGCGGTCTACCCTTGTTGTGGTTCTCGGGCTTCTCACTGCGGTGGCTCATCCTGGGAAGTGTGTGGGCTCCGCTGGTTGCAGCACACAGATTTGGTGGCTGCCACTCCCAGGCTCTGGGCACCGGCCAGGAGCTGCAATGCTCCGGTTTAGTTGCTCTGCAGCAGGTAGAATCTTCCCGGGTCAGGGATTGAACCTATCCGTGTTCCCTGCATTGGCTGGCGGTACCGCTAAGGAAGTCCAGATGTCCATTTTTTTTTTTTTCAGTAAGCAAAGCAGATATTTTCTGCTTTTAATAGTCTCTGACAGTCTTTGTCCAAGAATAAAAAAATAATTTGCAGATGTCCATTTTTTTAATTTAAAAACTTTTTGTTTTAAAAAAAGTTTATTGACATATATTTGATTTATGATGTGTTTCTGCTCTATAGCAAAGAGATTCAGTTATGCATATATATATATGTTCTTTCCCCTTATAGTCTGTTCCAGGATATCGAATACAGTTCCCTGTGCTACACAGTAGGGAACAGTGTTTATCCATCCTATATACGATAGTTTTCATATGATGCCCACTTTTGACAACTTTTTGTTACCAATTTTTCTATTTTAATAAAGAAAAATGTTTCACAAATGAAAGTAGCAAAAATCTACCTTGTTTTAGGATTATTCTAGCAGGATATATACAGGAAATGCACAGCACTGCTGAAGTGCTGTCGCTTAATATTTATGCACAATATTGAGATGCATTTATGAGGGAGACTCAATAGCTAAAATTAATGTAAGAACATCTACCAACATAATATGGACAAGACTACATTTTTATTATAATTGCTTCCTTACAATGCCTTTTATTCATTCATTGCCAGAATTTTCAGATTCCATTGGAATGAAAGCAAAATTGAGCCAGGAATATGCTAACATTTAAATTGCATGTCCATT
Source organism: Neotragus pygmaeus (assembly GCA_006410875.1). Lineage (NCBI taxonomy): Eukaryota > Metazoa > Chordata > Mammalia > Artiodactyla > Bovidae > Neotragus > Neotragus pygmaeus. Next base: position 14,671 of record SJYV01052829.1, on the reverse strand, counting down.
GTAGGGGTATGGGAAATCATATTTATAACTCACATGCCTTATGTTAGAAGTTTTATACATTATTTTGTGACTTTCTTCCTTGTTTAAAGAATTTATCAAAATTGTTCAATTGTTCTTGTTTGTGATTTTTAAAAAAAACTCTCATGGGAAATATACTGCTGCTGCTGCTGCTAAGTCACTTCAGTCGTTTCCGACTCTGTGTGACTCCATAGACGGCAGCCCACCAGGCTCCCCATCCCTGGGATTCTCCAGGCAAGAACACTGGAGTGGGTTGCCATTTTCTTCTCCAGTGCATGAAAGTGAAAAGTGAAAGGGAAGTAGCTCAGTAGTGTTTGACTCTTTGCGACCCCATGGACTGCAGCCTACCAGGCTCCTCCATTCATGAGATTTTCCAGGCAAGACTACTGGAGTGGGGTGCCATTGCTTTCTCCCGGGAAATATACTACTCATTTTCAAATAAAATTTAGAGACACCATGGCGCTGGTGTTCGGATCATGTTTTGATACAGCACGTGTGCACAGTCCCTCACATGTGAGTTGGGCTGTTTGTCCGTCATTTTGAGAGAACCGCATTTCCCCACGTGGTTGAAGTGGGACGCAGCCTGCTCTTCTCAGACCAGCCCTGGAGATGCAGTAGTGCATATCTTGATGGATGTATGTTAAGAGCTTAAGTCCTGAGGTCGAGGAGCCCTCTTAACACACCAAAGTGGCCCCTCACCAGCCCCACAGAGGTGTAGGTTTCAAGCCTTCTTGGGCTTCTCTGTTTATTTCGGAGACTCCCTTGCCCCCTTTCCCCAGGGGCACCTGAGTGAGCGGGTCCTCCTGACTCTCTGTGTTTCATCCTGGAGTCTCAGGACAGCTGGTCTTGGCGAGGGTTGGGACAGGAGCTCATGGGGAGATGATGAGCACCAGATTCTCCGCAGTCTGTAAGGAGTGCAGCACTCAGCCATCGTGCTGGGGAAGAACGCCTGGGGTGAGTGGATATGAAGGCAGCCTGGAAGTAAGCTAGCCTTGCCTAGAGTCTCTCCTGGCGGGCAGTCTCTGTGAGCTAGTCCTGCCTTTTCCAGCATCTTCCCTCACTGTGCCCTAGAGCCCGGAGGAGGGTCTTCCTTTTTTTTTTTTTTTTTGATTTATAAAACTGTCCCTCCATTTTTATTTTAAAAATCTAAATTGAAGTATAGTTGATTTACAATATCATATAAGTTTCAGGTATACAGTCAACGAGTCTCATATATCTGTACGTATGTTTGTGTGTGTGTGTGTGCATGCGTGAATGTATTTACATATACATACACACACACACACACACATATATATATATATGGCTTCCCGGCTGGCTTAAGATCGTAAAGAATCTGCCTGCAATGCAAGAAACCCAGGTTTGGTCCCTGGATCAGAAGATCCCCTGGAGAATGGAATGGCTACCCATTCCAGTATTCTTGCCTGGAGAATTGCATGGATAGAGGAGCTTGGTAGGCTACAGCCCATGGAGTCACAAAGATTTGGGCAGAACAGAGCAACTAACATATATATATATATATGTTGTGTATATAATATAGGTTAACCTTGAACTGTTCTAAGCCTTTGTTTTCTCATCTGGAAAGCACAGAGAATAGTGCCCTCTTTAGAAATCTTTCAGATCAGCAAAAGCTCCAGGTTTGGCCTCCAGTCTTCCACAGCAGTGGCAGTGGGTCATGATGGATACATTTTTATGGTTTGTGTCATAGTACTGCCTGTGAGAAGAGGAGTATCGCATTGAGTATTGCATATTGAGGAAAGGAGATGGCCCATCTGAGAAGGGGCTGTGGTTTTCTGTTGCAGTGCCAGATGCCAGTTACATGGTGAACTCCAAAGAAACGAGTGTGTTTCCCATGGTCTGGCTGAAGCCCACACCGTGTCCCCTCCTGTGGGTATGGCAGTTTGAGGTGAGATGCTGTGATTATTTTGTGCCATCACATCCCTGGTTGAGTTTAGCCCGGATAAAATAATCCACATAGCAGCAACCTGGTAGGGCCATAAACACAGGCTCCCCTGTCCCTGGGATTCTCCAGGCAAGAACACTGGAGTGGGTTGCCATTTCCTTCTCCAATGCAGGCATTTCAACCTTCTGCCTGAGCACAGAGAATCTGGCACTTGTATTTCCTATAAGAGAATTAACGGCCTTCTAGTACTTGAAAAAACAAAGCAAAGAAACCTCCAAAATCAGTAATACTTACTGAATTCTTGAAGAATAGTGTAAAAACTCTATTTCTTAGAGCTGTGTACAGTTATACCAGGAAGATATAATATAGGTGCCCTGACAAGTTCTATAAATAGAAATGTGTCCTATAGATCTGTGTCCAAGTTAATGATCTTCAGGGTTATCTTTTTTTTAAATCTCACATTGTTCCCAGATGTTTTAAGCATCTCATTATGCATAAGCTTAAAAAACTAAAGAAGTCCTGTTTGCAGACACTTTGATTTTACTGGAGCATCGTGGATGCCTGCATGCATGTTCAGTTGCTTCAGTTGAGTCCAGATCGTTGCAACATCATGGACTGTGTCAAGACCGACAACTCTTTGTGACACCATAGCCCACCAGGCTCCCCTGTCCCTGGGATTCTCCAGGCAAGAACACTGGAGTGGGTTGCCATTTCCTTCTCCAGTGCAGGAAAGTGATAAGTGAAAGTGAAGTCGCTCCGTTGTGGCCTACTCTTTGTGACCCCATGGACTGCAGCCTACCAGGCTCCTCCGCCCATGGGATTTTCCAGGCAGGAGTACTGGAGTGGGGTGCCATTGCCTTCTCCATCTTCATTTTCTACATGTTAATAGTAGTTTGTACCTCTTTATTGCCTGCCCTTATCTTGCCTTCTCTCCTTGCCTCTCCCTACTGGTCACCATTAGTTTGTTCTCTTTATCTGTGAGTCTGTAACAGAAGTTTCTTCTCATTTGTTAAATTCCAAACTTTTGGTTTGTGGATTTAATTTCTGATGAGGACTTTTCTTGATGATTTTAAAATTAATTTTCCTGAGTTGACAGGATCAAATAAAAACATATATATATATATATATATATATATATATATTTTTTTTTTTTTTGGCAAAGAAAAGCATTTTTAAAAACAGGTTCCCAGGAACACCAGTGCTGTGAGATGCCTTGGGGTGAGGTGGGGGTGGCAGGGAAGGCTTCCTTTGCCAAAAGAGTTTGGAAAGCAGCCTTCCCAGGTTGGAGAGATTTATGGTACACATTAGCATATTAAAGACTGAATTTCTATGGAAAAGAACCCTGTTTAATCCGGTGTTTCACAAAATCACTTGGTCATGGATTCTTTTTTTTATCAAAGAATATCTATTAACATCTCTTTGAGAAATCTTGCAGGAGAGTTTTAGAAATGACTGTTTTTAAGCAAGTCTAATTAATTTTGTGTTAATTCGAATCCCAGATTTGGACAGGATCTAGTTAATTTGGTTGTCCTTGCAGGAATGTTTTCTCACAGCCTTTCTTATGGGTCACTGGCTTTCTAATTCACGGA
>SJYV01052816.1:0-11038 GCA_006410875.1 Neotragus pygmaeus | reverse complement strand
CCCTGGGATTTCTTTGGAAGGAATGCTGCTAAAGCTGAAACTCCAGAACTTTGGCCATCTCATGAGAAGAGTTGACTCATTGGAAAAGACTTTGATGCTGGGAGGGATTGGGGGCAGGAGGAGAAGGGGACGACCGAGGATGAGATGGCTGGATGGCATCACGGACTCGATGGACTTGAGTCTGGGTGAACTCCGGGAATTGGTGATGGACAGGGGGCCTGGCGTGCTGCTCATGGGGTCACAAAGAGTCAGACATGACTGAGCGACTGAACTGAACTGAAAATAAAAGAAAGTCACTGCAGTGGTGAAATATTTGGAAAAACTTTGAAGGGACATTTAGGCTGAGTTTTGAAGATGATTATGAAGATGGTCAGAGATGACAGAGAAGAGCCCTCCATGTAGAACAGCTTTAACAAAGGCTCTGAGATAGCCTGGGGTGTCCAGTTGGTCTGCATTTTCAGAGAGGAGAAAGGGACTGAGCCGACAGAAAAAGACTAAATTAGGTTGTGAGTACTTACCTTGAATTATAGGGTAAGAGTTGTGAAGCTTATATAAGTGAGTTGAGAAATCTGTATGCAGGTCAGAAAGCAACAGTTAGAACTGGACATGGAACAACAGACTGGTTCCAAATAGGAAAAGGAATACGTCAAGGCTGGATATTGTCACCCTGCTTGTTTAACTTATATGCAGAGTACATCATGAGAAACGCTGGACTGGAAGAAACACAAGCTGGAATCAAGATTGCCGGGAGAAATATCAATAACCTCAGATATGCAGATGACACCACCCTTATGGCAGAAAGTGAAGAGGAGCTAAAAAGCCTCTTGATGAAAGTGAAAGNCAGCTTTATAACCTTAATGAAAGCAAATCAATTAGCTTGATTTTCTGCATTTGGCATTGTAGTTAATAATACTCCTAACTGGTAGAATTATTCTGATGCTTCAATGACAAAATGCATAAAAATCATTTAGTTCAATAGCTAGAATATGATTATTCCAGATTGTTATGTTATTAGCAAATAATATTGCATGGTGTCTATAATGATCACTAAAAGATCAGAGTCTCTATAAGACCATGAAAATCCAAGGTATTTATTTTCTTTGTGAACACAAAACTTCTTTCCTTTGATAATATACAAAATACATAAAGAATTCTGTATCTATATCTGTAGTCATTATGAAAGCAAGTGAAGAAGAGCTGTAAAATTCCACTGCTAGGCATACACACCAAGAAAACCAGAATTGAAATAGACACATGCACCCCAGGGTTCACTGCAGCACTGTTTACAATAGCTAGGACATGGAAGCAACCTAAACGTCCTTTGGTGGATGGAAGGATAAGGAAGTTGTGGTATCTATACACAGTGGAATATTAGAACTGGACATGGAACAACAAACTGGTTCCAAATAGGAAATGGAGTACGTCAAGGCTGTATATTGCCACACTGCTTGTTTAACTTATATGCAGAGTACATCATGAGAAANCCTCGGTCCTGTGCTGACCACATACATGACATGGTAATGTCAAGTTTTGAATAGCACCCAGAGGGTCTGTCTGGGGCACCATCTGTGCCTGCTGGCTTGTTATTTTCTCTAAACCTTAGCTTCCCAGTAGCCCCCGTGGGTATCACTCAGGTCTTTCAGTGAGATGCAGATGGCTGTCAGTGTCCTCTGGATAGAGCCATGGCCAGGGCAGGGTGTCTTCTACCTTGGAGTACGTCCTTGCCAGGCAGGTTTTTCCTGATGCCTAAGTCCCTCCTTAGCACTAAGTGAGATGCTTAGGGAGGCACGTTAGCTCTTTCAGCCCACCAGGGAATCATCTAGGGCACTGCCGCTGCAGAAACACAGTTGGTGCAGACAGATGGGAGGTGATTTGTTGACTTGAAACAATAAAACCAGTGATGTTACCCTGGAGACCCCGATGTGGGGACCGATCTTCCCCTAAGCAGCTAAAGAAGGCCTGGGGAGGGACGGAGCCCCTAGGGAATGTGGGTTTATTGTGATGTTTGAAAGAAACAATGACTGTCCCCTCTGCCTGAGTCTCTTCATCAGTAAATCAAGGGGGAAAAGGCTGCCCTTTCCTTCAGAGAGATGGCATGCAGCCAGGCCAGTGAGGATGGCGACGAAGGTTGGGCGGCTCATTGCCAGGCAGGCACCCCCACCCTCTTGCGAGCTCTGGCCCCGTGCGCCCACGCTGCTGACTGGGGCAGAGCACTGTGCTCGTTCTGCTTCTACTGAAATGCAAGCCATGCTCCTACGATGGAGCATTCAATTCCATTTCTGCTTTTGCTAAAGAGAGAAGAAAATTTATAAAGTATATAAGAAGTACAGAGACTCATGAATGCAAGGTGAGTGTGGAGAAAAACAGAACAAGCCGGGCAGTCAGGCAAGAAGAGATTTATCAAAGGGACATAGAGAGGGTGACTGGCCCTTGAGAAGACCCAGTGTCCTTTCTTTCTGATGGGGTCCTTCTTATACTCTGCCAATGGAAAATCTCTGAGGGATGGTTAATTTTTAGCCTGCAGCTAGGGTCTTGTGGTCACGTAGCCTGAGGTTTGGAATCCAGCGGTCCTGTAGCCTTGAGAAGGCAGGTGCCAGTGGGACAACAGGATGTGGCTTGGGCAATATCTCCAGGGTCTCAAGGGTCACTGTGACTTCATTCTTTGTGAGGTCAACATAATGAGCCATTTCAAACATGAGTCCCCATGGAGGCCCCCATCATTGATGACCAGCTTAGCATCTACCAAATTTTAGGAAAAAGAAGCTCAGTGCTACCTCAGTTCCTTTAGCTTGACTAAACTCTAACAGACAGGTCTCTTCAGCTGCCTTTTCCAAGACAATTTAAGTCTTCTCCCTTAAATTCAGCATCCACTAAAATGACAGTAAACTCACAAGGACAAAATATACACTGGAGAAGACAAAGGCAGGAAACTGTAACTGTACATTTTCTGCCTCTTTGAGACATGAATCTTCAATTCTGAAGGTCTTTCTCAAGAACCCGAGAACTGTTCATTTGAAATGTAACCTTCCAGAGAGAAGATTGGGGTCACTATCTCCCAAGCTCAGGGAGAGGGAGAGGGAGGGAGACTGACTTCCATCAGAGCAGCAGGCAAATCCAAGAGCCTCCAGAACTTTCCCACTAGCTCGTCCAGCCTTTGGGTCAATGCAGTTGAGTTTCTCGCTCACTCTCTTCTCCTTCTCAATGGTCTTCACTGAGGTCTTCCTTGTTACTTTCACCAAGCATCTGGTATAATCTCTCTTTTATGCTCTGTGCCCTGACATGACCCCACCTGTTTTCTCCCAACTCACATGAAACTGGGCTCCCACATATGGGCTTAATCAGCCCTTTGATCTTCTTTATAGATGATTCCATGTTGTAGCCCTGCTGCTGCTGCTGCTGCTGCTGCTAAGTCGCTTCAGTCGTGTCCGACTCTGTGCGACCCCATAGATGGCAGCCCACAGGCTCCCCGTCCCTGGGACTCTCCAGGCAAGAACACTGGAGTGGGTTGCCATTTCCTTCTCCAATGCATGAAAGTGAAAAGGGAAAGTGAAGTTGTTGTAGCCATAAACCATTTAATTGTTAAGTATTTTTGTTGTTGTTTTTGAACTTCATATAAATGAAATTATACTGCATATTTTACATTAAATTACAAGATTAAGCTTTACCACCTGCTGAAAAAGAACTGGCTTAAAAAATAAAAGGTCACCAAAGTAATCATGTTTTTCATAACTCCACAAACAAAGGAATGGGCCAAGAGCCAGAAAAACTAAAACTAAAAAAAAAAAAAAAAAAAGGTAGAGAATTCCTTGCCCTCTAAATATCACTGTAATTATGCTTTCTTCAAGCATGTATCACTCCTTGACATTGAATTTCTGTATCATGTATATTCAGTAGTCCCCACTGGTAGATAACTACAACTCTCCAAGACAATCAAGCTTTACTTTATATTTTAAGAGAAAAAAAAAAGTGACATATTAAGCAAATGAACAATTCCCCTTTCTTTTAATTAGATTCCAATATTTTCCCAATGTAGCAATACAAAATGCAAAATGATTAAGAAACTCTAATTGCAATTCTAGTTTCTGACTTCACAGAGGCCCAACTGTCAAATCTTTGTTGATGACACAGAATAATTCAAATTAGAGAGGTCTAGAGAGGATTAAGAAAAAACTCCAGAAGGACCAGCAGGGCTTGTTAATTGGACTGAGGCACAGTGGCTGGGAGGCAACACAGACAAGTACAAAGCCCTAGACTACATCCTGGAAGGTGTATTTACATGCACCCCCAGGGTCAGAAGTGAGTTTAAAGGCCATTTACCAGGTGTCTGTCCTAGGAGAATTTCTAGTCAACAGGTATCAAGAGTCCATCCTAGAATGGATGCAAAATCATTCCAAACACTTTGAACTTCCCTCTCTTTGTTCCTACCACCGTTCAGCCAAACAAAACGGCATGGCAAATGCTCCTTGGGGATTATGTGCAGATAACTGGTCTTATTTTCATAGTTTGGTGACTAGAACAACATCTCAACTTTTATTATCAAGTAGTTGGGTAGTTTTAGTAGCACTACTCAAAATTTATTCTACAAATGTATAGTTGGAATGAAATACGACCATGCTTGCCTTGAGATTACAGTCAGCTTAGGTATTACATTTGCATATTTAAAAATATAATTAAAATATAGATGCCGGACTGATATTTATGGAAGCCATCAACTATAGAGTGAGAATAGTACTTCCATTGACTCTGAAAGTGTTTTAGACTGTGTATATGAAGAGAGAAAAATACTGTTATGTATTTTTATTTCAACAGTCATGTAACCATTCTCTCTCACTGTTCAAAATATTATTTTTATTTTTATTTTTGCAACTTCCTTCATATCTCCAGAGTGTCCCAGTTGGAAGCCAAAGCCATATATTTTCTGCAAGCATAACAAGAAAGATTCATACCTATTGTTGGGAGCAATTAGCAAACTCTGCAAAAGAAAATGATTCCAATATTTCCCACAGCATAATGCCTCTAAGACTAATTAGAATACTCCTTATTATAGTGCTTTTCTAGCTACTTGGTGAAATTTATGACTGACATTAAGTGTAGAACTTTGGAGCTGCACACGTGCCTACTCTGCTGAGCTCACCATTACCTGACTAGAATAATCAAGAGAGAAAATGGACAAATGCAATAGGTAGAGTGACAAAAGCAGGCTCAGATGAACATCTCCTAAAAGAGTAAGTGTGTGGCCCCAGTGGAGATCCAAATCTTCTTGGCGGAGCACAGCCTTTCTAAGAGACTGCCTGTCAAAGGGTGTTACTGAGATCCGGCAAGGATGGAAGGTAACTGCTATGATTAACGTAACAGATTTCAGCTTTTATGGGCTCAACAAAGTCAAAAGTTCTGGAAGCTGAAAGGAACCAAGGTCAGAGTTTCAGCCACATTAGAAGTGATCTCTAATTTCTGTCAATTCTTTAAGGCCTATAATCCCATCAAGGCTACGGATCCTTTCTTCTGTTTTCATGTGGTGTATGGCCTTCCAGGTGGCGCTAGTGGTAAAGCACCCGCCCGCCATGCAGGAGACAGAAGGGACACAGGTTTGATCCCTGGGTCGGGAAGATCCCCTGGAGGAGGGCACAACAACCCACTCTAGTATTCTTGCCTGGAGGATCCTATGGGCAGAGGAGCCTGGTGGACTCTATGGGGTTGCAGAGAGTTGGACACAACTGAAGCAACCTAACATGCATGCATGCTGCTGCTGCTGCTGCTGCTAAGTCGCTTCAGTTGTGTCCGACTCTGTGCCACCCCATAGACAGCAGCCCACCAGAATCCCCCATCCCTGGGATTCTCCAGGCAAGAACACTGGAGTGGGTTGCCATTTCCTTCTCCAACGCAGGAAAGTTAAAAAGTGAAAGAGAAGTCGCTCAGTCGTGTCCGACTCTTAGCGACCCCATGGACTGCAGCCCATCTCCGTCCATGGGATTTTCCAGGCAAGAGTACTGGAGTGGGGTGCCATTGCCTTCTCCAACATGCATGAACGCATGCATTGTAACAAAATGAATAACTTCTACAGAAGGAAATCATGAAATGAGATCAGTGTCTCCCAAACTTGCTTAACGAAATGATGAGCTGGGATGTTTGTTTAAAATACAGACTTCCTTGCCTGATGAAATTTTGAATCAGTACTTTGGAGTGGAAATTAATGATCTGTAGTTGAATAATTTCCCTGGCAACTGTTTTTGTTTGACAAATAGGAAAAGAAGGGACTGAATAACCTTCATAATATCTTCTAGTTGTAACATCCCATGAACCCATAATCATTGTCCGCACCAAATGCTTCCTTAAAGAAATAAATTAGGAACAAATATTTTCTTGATTGGTAAACAGATTGTCCAAAAACAAACAAGCAAACAAACAAACCCAATGTNCTGAATGACCTTCATAATATCTTCTAGTTGTAACACCCCATGAACCCATAATCATTGTCCGCACCAAATGCTTCCTTAAAGAAATACATTAGGAACAAATATTTTCTTGATTGGTAAACAGATTGTCCAAAAACAAACAAACAAACAAACAAACCCAATGTGGTAGATTGGATTTGAGAGAAAAGATGATTAAGAAAAAACTCTACCTATCTGGAGAAACCCCAAAGCCTAAAAAGCTACATAGACTATTGGCTAAACCTTTCACCCAGTTACCATGACAACCTTCATATATGCTGTGATGTAGAGAAAATTAGATATTAACCTAGATAGGCCTTTGAAAGGAAGAATGATTTTTCAGACAGTGCTGACTTAGGCTTTTCTGTGGACCACATGCCTATGTTCTTGTTGGTTCTTCTAGTGGGCTTTGCTAAGATCTGGAATCTCTTGCTTGTCACACAGAGTTGTGAAAACCCAAACAGAAAAAAATTAGGGTTAGAGTGAAATTAGTTAGCCCCTTGGGTTAGTAATTGCTCTGTGTTTTGCATCAAAGCCTCTATTAATGTGGGAGACAGCTCTAGGGACGATGGCTGCCCCTCTGCTCTGGGGATGGGTTTTGACATGAATGATGGGAAAGGGCCATGGAGGGCTTCAGGTGGTTCCACGATGATTTAGTTTTGAGGACGTGTGCAGCATGCACAGACCTCAGGTTCTCATCTGTTTGGTGGTTATCTTCACATATGGAATCTCGCTAGTCTGTAGCAAGATGATCAGGGGTCTACATTTCATCGGAATGGTACAGTTTTCAACAGCTGTCTTGCAGAGTTTTCGAGCTGCGTGAGAGGTGGGAGGGCATCTGGTTCCAAATGCAGTATTCTAAAAATGAGGAATCTAAATGCAGGGACCGGCAGAGACAGGACGAAACCCTACATGCTCTCCGTGCTCCAAACTCAGTGCTCATTACTCTCCTCAGGCTGCCTCCCACTTAATTCTTCCACACGGAATACTGAGCACGGTGTTTCTAGAGCGAGAGCATTTTCTCTGTTTTGTGGGATAAGCTGCCACTGCCTGAAGGCAGTGGGAGAATCTTGCCTGCTTGTGACAAAGGACCAGCATGTAGACTTCTGCTCCTGTCTCACATCCTCCTCCCAGGTCAGAAAGTCCTACACATTCGATGGTGAAGCAAACAACAGTGCGGCAACGCTAAGAAGGAGGATGTTGCATATCCAAGCTCCAGTACTTTGGCTGCCTGATGTGAAGAGCCAACTCACTGAAAAAGATCCTGATGCTGGGAAAGATTGAAGGCAGGAGGAGAAGGGGGAGACAGAGGATAAGAAGGTTCGATGGCATCACCGACTCAATGGAAATGAGTTTGAGCAAGCTCCAGGAGCTAGTGAAGGACAGGGAAGCCTGGAATGCTGCAGTCCATGGGGTTGCAAAGAGTCAGTCACGACTTAGTGACCGAATGACAACAATACAATAAAATGTGTCATATAGTCACATATACCTCTAACATTATTTCCAAATATATTTGCTTTCAAACATCCCTTTATGAAAAGCAGTCTGTTGTTTTCTCTCATTATGGATAATTACAAACCCTCATGCACTAGAATTAAGATAATATAAAATTGATTTTTTGATGGGGGTTCAATCACAACTTAATTACAAGGATGAGGCAACCAAACAGGTTACTGAACAGAATGACAAGCAAGTATATAAAAGGTGACAGATTAAAGAGTCTAGAAAGGGGAGAGGTTGAGAAGAGTGACTTTAGATTGTTTTGAGTAATAAGGTAAGACGGAGTACTTGCTTCTCCCTTTGACTAAAACAATGATAAAAGGTTAAACTCCTGGAACTTAGGGAGAGGGTGGGGGCAGGACATGAGTTTAAGAGCATGGTTTGACACACAACTCAATGGAAAAGACGCTTGCCTGGAAGGGTTTCTTGTATATTGATGGATGAAAAATTCCAATAATATCTCATGTGCAATTTCATGATTATCAACTTAGTGATAACCTGTGAAAGTGAAAGTCGCTCTGTTGTGTCTGACTCTTTGTGACCCCATGGACAACAGGCCATGGAATTCTCCAGACCATAATACTCGAGTGGGTAGCCTTTCCCTTCTCTGGGAGATCTTCCCAACCCAGGTCTCCTGCACTGCAGGTAGATTCTTTACTGGCTGAGCCACAAGGGAAGCCCAATGATAACCTGTAACAATTTATAACAGAATTACACTTGCTGGATTAGTAGTGTCCACATTTGTGGCCCAATAATGTAGAAGGAAGCCAACTATTGGAGTCACGATCACATATTCATGGTGAGATTTAGGAAGTTGGGAAGAGAAAGCAGAGTTGGCATCTAGGAGGCTATGTCCTCTCTGCACACTCCCAGGAATCATCACTAATATTGGGAACAAAGATGGAGTTCCTACAGGAATGTGTCACGATGCAGGAGTACTTTATTCAGATATTAGTAGAAATGGTGCCCCTCAAGGTTGGAAAATTTGGACACTTTGGTTCCAGGATCAGGTATAGATTCTTTTGTAACTAATGGTGTGTATACCACACACTTTGTTTTCATGCCCAGCTGATATGGGGCCATAAACTGATTTATCTGTATAGATGAGCTCTAACTACTCTTTAGTTCAGTCGCTCAGTCACGTCCGACTCTGAAACCCCATGAACCGCAGCACGCCAGGCCTCCCTGTCCATCACCAACTCCTAGAATTTATCCAAACTCATGTCCATTGAGTCGGTGATGCCATCCAGCCATCTCATCCTCTGTTGTTCCCTTCTCCTCCTGCTCTCAATCTTTCCCAGCATCAGGGTCTTTTCCACTGAGTCAGCTCTTTGCATCAGGTGGCTATTCTTGGTATCTGGAATTGTCCATTGTTCATCTAGCTAGCTCTCCAAGGATCAAGTCTCAGATTGTAATGAAATAATTTCTTACATTTTAAAGGTTTATATATAGGTTGCTCTAAATAGGATGCTTTGCAAGTGGACGAAGTGTGGAGTAGACTATTCAGTTAACTGTACTCTCAAGGCTACTGCTTCAAAAGGCAATGTTGGATGCATCTGGGTTTTGTTATGTTCTGGACACTGTTCAGGGTGACTGGTTCTTTATTTTTTAAAAGACCTGAGAGTTCTGTTACAAAAAGATCTCATTAATGGTGCCCTCCTGGCCTTTCCTTTCTTCACCACAAACGTGACTGCAGTGTGCAGAGAGTTTCCTATTTGGAAGGAAGATTCACACAATTCTAGGAGGATTCAGGGTTCCTGGAATCTCCAACTCAAAATTTAAATTACAAATAAACATGAAAGGGGGTGTTAGAAGACTGATGTGCAGATTAAGGAAGTTTCCGGGACATCAAATCACATCTGACTTTCTCCAAAGATTTCATTGTCCACAAACTGGAAAACTGAACCTCTATGCTGGCCACTGCTGAATTCACCACAATGCCTTACCCACAAAAAGTGGGTGGGCACATTTCACAGTGTGAAGTGTTTGTGCCTCATTCATGCCTTCTCTCTCCTAACCTTGGGCAGCCTTGGAGCATTGCTGCATAGAGGGTCATTTTGCATCTCTTCCCTAGTTCAGGCATATAGCTCCCAGTGACACAACAGAAAGCCCTAAAGGGAAAACAGAAATCAAAAGAAACACAGAGATTCAGCCGGATGAAACAACAGATGAATATGTAAGTTAATTTAAGTATGATCAATGAACTGCATGAACTCTATCATTAATCACCGGCACACATGAGCATGCTCTCTGGGCTAAAATTTATGCCATTAAAACTCAGTAAAACTCAGTCACAGTGTATCTATCTCTAGTAATCATGGTTGGTGTTGATGATTCTCAAATTTATGATGGATTCTGTGTATGAGTCAAGAGACTTCTGACTTCTCTCTTCACCTTTGCAATACTGGGGATTGGTGATTTCAGAGGAACCGTGGAGCTGAAGTTTGATGGGGAACCGCTGTCTCAGATTTCTCACACCCTTACAAGAGTCATTAGGCAGTGCTGAGTAGTGATGCTGGGGGCAGGGGTGGAGCTGCTACAAGTGAAACCCAAGAAACGGCCGGGCACAACAGGTTTGGTTTGCGACTGCCGATGAGACAGTTAACAGTGTTGCATGAGCAGGGCCATGGGGCTCCACTTCAGGGAGTCTGTTCAAAGCTCACGTTTCAAGCATGAAGAAGCTCTTTCTGACAACAGGGCTTTCAAAGGTCTATTCCTATCACTGTTTCCAGAACACTGATGATCTGGCAGAGGCTATGGCTGCGAGAGACCACAGACCCACACAGCTCAGGTTAGGAAGACGAGAGCATTAGGCCGCCACTCACAGCAGAGCTCACGGAGAAAGACAGAAGAGAAGTAAAAAGGGAGCAAAGGGAAATAACGAATGGGCACGCCTCCCCGGTGGCTCAGACAGCAAGGTGCCTGTCTCCAATGCAGGAGACCCGGGTTTGATCCCTGGATCGGGAAGATCTCCTGGAGAAGGAAACGGCAACCTGGAAAATCCCATGGACGGAGGAGTCTGGTAGGCTACAGTCCATGGGGTCGCAAAGAGTCGGACATGACCGAGTGACTTTACTTTCACACCAGTATAACCCGGACAGAAGTAA
>SJYV01052811.1:0-13088 GCA_006410875.1 Neotragus pygmaeus | reverse complement strand
TATAAGTTAAATAAGCAGGGTGACAATATACAGCCTTGATGTATTCCTTTCCCTATTTGGAACCAGTCTATTGTTCCATGTTCAGTTCCAACTGTTGCTTCCTTACCTGCATTCAAATTCCTCAAGAGGCAGGTCAGGTGGTCTCATATTCCCTTCTCTTTCAGAATTTTGCACAGTTTCTTGTGATCCACACAGTCAAATGATTTGTCATAGTCAATAAAGCAAAAATAGATGTTTTTCTGGAACTCTCCTGCTGTTTCCCTGATCTAACAGATGTTGGCAATTTGATCCCTTGTTCCTCTGCCTTTTCTAAAACCAGCTTGAACATCTGGAAGTTCACGGTTCAAGTATTGCTGAAGCCTGGCTTGGAGAATTTTAAGCATTACTTTAAGATGAGTGCAATTGTGCAGTAGTTTGAGCATTCCTTGACATAGCCTTTTTTTGGAATTGGAATAAAAACTGACCTTTTCCAATCCTGTGACCACTGCTGAGTTTTCCAAATATGCTGGCATATTGACTGCAGCCCTTTCACAGCATCATCTTTCAGGATTTGAAATACCTCACCTGGAATTCCATCATCTCCACTAGCTTTGTTCGATTTGGGAGAATGGCATTGAAGCATGTATACTATCACCTAGTGATGCTTTCTAAGGCCCACTTTAATTCATATTCCAGGATGTCTGGCTCTAGGTGAGTGATCACACCATCGTGATTATCTGGGTCATGAAGATCTTTTTTATATAGTTCTTCTGTGTATTCTTCACACCTCTTCTTAATATCTTCTACTTCTACAAGGTCCATACCATTGGACCTGTATCAAGCTCATCTTTGCATGAAATGTTCCCTTGGTATCTCTGATTTTCTTGAAGAGATCTCTAGTCTTTCCCATTCTGTTGTTTTCCTTTTTCCTTTACATTGATCGCAGAGCAAGGCTTTCTTATCTCTTCTTGCTATTCTTTGAAACTCTGCATTCAGATGCTTGTATCTTTCTTTTTCTCCTTTGCTTTTCATTTCTCTTCTTTTCACAGCTATTTGTAAAGAGCAGCAGCTGCACTTTGCTTGGACAGCATTTTGGAACACAACACCCAACTTCAGAATGGACTGGTTGGATCTCCTTGCAGTCCAAGGGTCTCTCAAGAGTCTTCTCCAACACCACAGTTCAAAAACATCAGTTATTCAGTGTTCAGCTTTCTTCACAGTCCAACTCTCACATCTACACATGACCACTGGAAAAACCATAGCCTTGAGTAGACGGACTAAAATGTTCAAACTACCGCACAATTGCACTCATCTCACACGCTAGTAAAGTAATGCTTAAAATTCTCCAAGCAATAGGTCAACCGTGAACTTCCAGATGTTCAAGCTGATTTTAGAAAAGGCAGAGGAACCAGAGATAAAATTTCCAAAATGGCAGACAGCCATTTTGCTTTTTTACATTTCTTTTCCATGGGGATGGTCTTGATCTCGGTCTCCTGTACAACGTCATGAACCTCAGTCCATAGTTCATCAGGCGCTCTATCTATCAGATCTAGTCCCTTAAATCTACTTCTCACTTCCACTGTGTAATCGTAAGGGATTTGATTTAGGTCATACCTGAATGGTCTAGTGGTTTTCCCTACTGTCTTCAATTTCAGTCTGAATTTGGTGATAAGGAGTTCATGATCTGAGCCACAGTCAGCTCCTGATCTTGTTTTTGTTGACTGTATAGAGCTTTTCCATCTTTGGCTGCAAAGAATATAATCAATCTGATTTTGGTGTTGACCATCTGGAGATGTTCATGTGTAGAGTCTTTTCTTGTGTTGTTGAAAGAGCGTGTTTGCTATGACCAGCATGTTCTCTTGGCAGATCTCCATTAGCATTTTCCCTGCTTCATTCCATATTCCAAGCCCAAATTTGCCTGTTACTCCAGANGAGATGTTCATGTGTAGAGTCTTTTCTTGTGTTGTTGAAAGAGCGTGTTTGCTATGACCAGCATGTTCTCTTGGCAGATCTCCATTAGCATTTTCCCTGCTTCATTCCATATTCCAAGCCCAAATTTGCCTGTTACTCCAGATGTTTTCTTGACTTCCTACTTTTGCAATCCAGTCGCCTATAATGAAAAGGACATCTTTTTGGGTGTTAGTTCTAAAAAGTCTTTTAGGTCTTCATAGAACAGTTGAACTTCAGCTTCTTCAGTGTTACTGGTTGAGGCAAAGACTTGGATTACCATGATATTGAATGGTTTACCTTGGAAATGAACAGAGATCATTCTATCATTTTTGAGATTGCATCCAAGTACTGCATTTCAGACTCTTTTGTTGACCATAATGGCTTCTCCATTTCTTCTGAGGGATTCCTGCCTGCAGTAGTAGATACAATGGTCATTTGAGTTAAATTCATCCATTTCAGTCCATTTTAGTTCGCTGATGCCTAGCATGTCGACATTCACTCTTGCCATCTCTTGTTTGACCACTTCCAATTTGCCTTGATTCATGGACCTGACATTCCAGGTTCCTATGCAAGTTTGCTCTTTACAGCAACGGACCTTGCTTCTATCACCAGTCACATCCACAACTGGGTATTGTTTTTGCTTTGGCTCCATCTCTTCATTCTTTCCGGAGTTATTTCTCCACTGATCTCCAGCAGCATGTTGGGCACCTACTGACCTGGGGAGTACCTCTTTCAGTATCCTATCATTTTGCCTCTTCATACTGTTTATGGGGTTCTCAAGGCAAGAATACTGAAGTGGTTTGGCATTCCCTGCTCCAGGGGACCACATTCTGTCAGACCTCTCCCCCATGACCCACCTGTGTTGGGTTGCCCCATGGGCATGGATTAGTTTCATTCAGTTATACAAGGCTGTGGTCCTAGTGTGACTAGATTGACTAGTTTTCTGTGAGTATGGTTTCAGTGTGTCTGCCCTCTGATGCCCTCAGCAACACCTACCATCTTACTTGGGTTTCTCTTACCCTGGGCGTGGGGTATCTCTTCACGGTTGCCCTAGCAAAGTGCAGTCGCTGCTCCTTACCTTGGATGAGGAGTATCTCCTTATTGCCACCCCTCCTGACCTTGAAGGTGGAATAGCTCATCTAGGCCCTCCTGCTTGGAAAATCCCATGGACAGAGGAGAGTGATGGGCTACAGTCCATGGGATCGCAAAGAGTTGGACACGACTGAACGACTTCACTTTCACTTTTCACTCTCATGCATTGGAGAAGGAAATGACAACCCACTCCAGTGTTCTTGCCTTGAGAATCCCAGGGACAGGGGAGCCTGGTGGGCTGCTGTCTATGGGGTCGCACAGAGTCGGACACACCTGAAGCGACTTAGCAGCAGGCCCTCTTGTGCCCACGCAGCCACTGCTCCATGAACATGAATTTGAACAAACCCCAGCAGATAGTGAAGGACAGGGAAGCATGGTCTGCTGTAGTCCATGGGGTCACATAGAGTCATACACGACTGAGTGACTGAACAACAACAAACTGATGTGCTAGATTGTTTCTTCTTCAAAATCCATGAGATTAATTATTCTCAGTGTAACTACAGACTTGTTTCCATTAAACATATATGGCTATTCATTTTCAATTTGAGAACAACTGGTATTAAGAAAGAAATAGTAAGAAAAAGGTATAGAAAAACTGTGGAAATAATCAAGAGATAAGATAAAGATAGAAAATAAAACACACACCCAGAGTTAAGGGAGAGAGAGAAATTCAGGAAAGGACCTAGAGGAAGATACCAAGACCAAATATAAAGAGTGCAGATAAAAAGGAATTTCAGAGAGCAAGATAAAAAATGGATTTGGAAATGAACTTTAGTTACAATCATTATATTTTAGTGAATCACATTATCACTTTTGAAATAGAGATTAGAGAAAGTCGCTCAGTTGTGTTCGACTTTTTGTGACACCATGGACTATACAGTCCATGGAATTCTCTAGGCCAAAATATTGGAGTGGGAAGCCTTTCCCTTCTCCAGGGGATTTTCCCTACCCAAGGATCGAACCCAGTTTTCCTGCATTTCATGCAGGTTCTTTACCTACTGAGCTACAGGGGAGCCCAAATATAAATCAATAGTGATTAAGTATTTAATTGTTGGTGATAGCTCTTTAACAGTTATGTGTGTGTTAAAGTCACTTCAGTCCCATCCAACTCTTTGTCTGACTCCTCTGTCCATGGAATTATCCAGGTAGGAAAACTGGAGTGGGTATATCTATATGTTTAGAAATATGCTGAAGAATGTAATGAAACAAATGTTTTATCAAGTGTATTTTGGAATTATCCTACCAGTGTCAAAATATTTTGTCACTATAAACTGTAACAGAGGTTTTAATTTGCTTCTTGTCTATCTTGTCCACTTCTTCACCTCTTTGTAGTAGTTAATATGATTAGAACTGTACTTATACACACAAAAAAAGTGTTTTGAATCACCTCCGTAAAAATAGAATTGTAATCTGTTTGAAAGTGAAAGTTGCTCAGTTGTGTCTGACTCTTTGCGATCCCATGGGCTATATGGTCCTTAGAATTCTCCAGGCCAGAATACTGGAGTGGGTAGCCTTTCCCTTCTACAGGAGATCTTCCCAATCTAGGGATCAAACCCAGGTCTCCCGCATTGCAGGTGGATTCTTCACCAGCTGAGCCACAATCTGTTTATATGAGATAAAACCAGGATAACAAATAATTCTAGCTATGGATCACATCATTTCACAAAAACTATTTGGTATCAGTTTGATATCAAAATCCATATACACATACACAGACATACATAAACACATTCCTTCACCATGATAAAAAAAAAAACTCTAAATATTTGACTAAATGAATTGAACTGTTTTAATATTTTGATAGCAATTTTACCAGTGCAAGTTCACAGTTCATGTTCTCTGTTTGAAGTAGAACATATAATTTTCTTAATAATAATTAATGGAGACTAATTCATTGTAAACTCTAAACAGATAAAGTATCAGATATATCTTTCATTATTAATAAAGTACTGTTCTCACATAATTAAGATTCTGATGATTGACAGCATTCAGACCCTCTCCTGCTGTAATTAATGTCCTTTTCATTTTCTAAAGCCTACTTTGCATTATTCATAAGGGAAATTAAAGGGAATAGCACAAATGGACATTTTAACAACAGCCCAAAATCAGGATTTGTGACTTACAATGTGATAGCTGTTCTGAGTTCCTAATCCATTTACCCTGAGGAGTCAAAGAATAGCCTTAATACTCTTTATTTAAGCCACTTTGTTTATAGTTTTAAAAATATTTAAGATAACCATTTTTCCATTTGAAACTACAAAAAAGGACATTGATAATTAATGAGTGTGGTTCAGCATTCAGAGGTTGCTGAGTATTATTGTAATAGAATGGATTAAATAATTTAAGCAGGGTGCTTTTATGCTCATTTGGATGATGGTATTTTGTGCTTCCTACATGCTCTACTTTGGTATACAACTGAGTACATTTAGCTACCTAATGTCTTTTATGAAATAAGGTGAGATATTAATAAACACATAAACATAAACAAAGACTATTGAAGAAATGTATTTTGTTTGGGGGGAAAATAAAGCATTATAAAACACAGACCAATTATGACTTCAACAGGGACTTCCAATTCTTAAATCTGTCTTTGTTTTCAAGAATATTCCCATTATATTTCTGTTTTATTATTTTGTAGTTGCTATCTAGGAACAAAAGCAGTAAAAATGCTAGCCCTATGTATATAAATAAATTAAACAAACACATAAAAATAAACATAATAAGGAAAAATAGTCAAAAAGAAGAATAACACAAATATATCAATAATTAAGAAGATTGTGAATAGCCAACATTTTAATACTTACCCTGACTGCAAAGCTTCATTCTCCCTGCCTTTTATTTTGGCTTCAAACATTTATTTTCACATTCTTCAGGTTATGAATATCCCAATAAAACTAACTTCTCAGATGCCAATAAATTGTGTTTCAATTTTTAAGGAATTCTTTTTAGAGACTATGGAGATACTAAATATTTTACTCTAATGTTATAAAATTATTACAATATCATCTAAAAGAACTCCATATTTAAAAAATCAAGAAGAGCATAACATTTGTATAACTTGTCAATAAGCTATATCTTAATATAAAATTATTAAAGAGCAAACTTTGAACTAAGGGCTAAGGATTTAACATATACAATGCATAGGGAAGCCTGGTGTGCTGCAGTCACTGGAGTCGCAAAGAATTGGACATAACTGAGCAACTGAGCTGAACTGAATAACTTTACATTATGAAAAAAAGCACTCAGATGGTGTGTAAAATAACCTGGTTTCTAATCCTAGTCGCTGAAATATCTTGTTGGTGTTAGTTCTTGAGTTGATTGCTCATAAATACTACTCAGCAATTATATGTGCCGGGGGCATATATATGTGGTGAATGAGGATAAATATCATTATTAACATGATTAGAACATTATGCTTGACATAATTTTATATCTTACTCTTTATCATTGTGTCCCAAACAGGTGGAAATCTTAGTTCATGTCAGGTCTAGGGAAGGATTGTCATGATAATTTTACATGGCCCTCACTCAGGAGGCAGTTGACACTGTGTCCTCTATCTTTGTCTTCCCAGGATATCTGTGTCTTAGAGAACAGTGTTCCCTTTCCATCAGTATTCCCGCTGCCCCAAACACCCACTTTAGTCAGTACTCCTTTAGGACTCAGTAAAAGAGAAGCATATGCTCCTTTTATGGGAAATGTATGGGCTTAAAGTATTATTTCTTATAGTCAAGTTTAGGGATCAAATAGATAATCACAGGGTCTCTAAGTTTTTATGTTAAACTTAAAAATCAGCTTGTAGCATTTAAAATGTGACATATACACACACAAATATATATTGTATATATATATATATACTTTCATCATTCATTCAGTTTTCAGCATTTAAAACATGATATATGTACACACACACACACACACATACACACACATATATAGGCTTCCCATGTGGTGCAGTGGGAAAGAATCCCCTTGACAAAGCAGGAAATACAAAAGACACAGGTTTGATTACTGGATTGGGAATATTCCCTGGAGCATGAAATGGCAACCCACTCCAGTATTCTTTCCTGAAAAATTCCATGGACAGAGGAGCCTGGTGGGCTACAGTCTTTAGGGTTGCAAAAAGGTAGACATGACTGAGCATGCACACAGAAGTATGAAATGTATATATAAACATTTACATTTATGTAAATATATATATAAACACTCCTATGCTCTTTTTATTTATCCCACTGCCACTATACACATTCATCTTTCTGTCCTTAATATAAAGTTCTTCTAAAAGATTTTGGCAATACCNCACAGAAGTATGAAATGTATATATAAACATTTACATTTATGTAAATATATATATAAACACTCCTATGCTCTTTTTATTTATCCCACTGCCACTATACACATTCATCTTTCTGTCCTTAATATAAAGTTCTTCTAAAAGATTTTGGCAATACCATGAAAGTCTGACTTTTTTTTTTGTCTTTGTTTTACACAAAACTTGAAGATATTAGCTGCCTTGAATTATATAAAAAAATTGAAACCTGACACAGTCAATGGTTTGCTGACCCTATTTCTTGATCTGTTGAACTTCAGCACTTTATAGATCCACTACTTCAAATCAACAATTCAAATATTTACATATATGGAACAAAATGTCTATTTTGAGAATACTAGTATTGATTATAACATCAGAGTCATCAAGTTAGAGATCTCCAGGGGAAATAGTGCCAAAAAAAAAAAGTGTATCTGTTGCCTAAAAATAGAAGCTTTGAGCCACATCAACAATTTCAAAAGATAATAAATATAACTTTTCAATGATTATTTTATAAATATCTAAAATTTTTCAGAACTAACATTTAATCATTATATAAAATCTCACTTTAATGACTACTAAATCTTGCTCAATGAATTTATTGTTTATTCTCAATTTGGACTTCCCTGGTAGCTCAGATGGTAAAGAATCTGCCTGCAGTACAGGAGACCCAGGTTCAATCCCTGGGTCAGAAAGATCCCCTGGAGGAGGGAATGGCAATCCACTCCAGTGTTCTTGCCTGGAGAATCCCAAGGACAGAAGAGGCTGGTGGTCTACAGTCCATGGGGTCAAAAAGACCTGGACACAACTGAACAGCTCTTTAACATTTCATTCTCAATTTACTGTCCTTTTTTAAATTGTAGAACCCACTTTTAACTCAAAGGATTTATTGAATACTCTGTGCTAGTTAAACTCTGAAGTCCTAGAACTTCATGATGAGAAAATCAGACAAAAACTCTTCCACAAAAAATAGCCTAAGAGATTTAGGATTAATATGGTGGTGTTTGATAGTGGAGGTAACAAATTGCTATTGTAAGTATATGAGAAACTTGGGTGAGGTGTTTACATTTAGATATCATTGGTTATGACCAAAAAATGACAGAAAAAAGTAATCTCCAAGAAAGTTATCCCCTTCACATTTGGTTAGGTAAGAAAGAGTAACTCAAACATGTCTAGAAGGAGCATCAGATAATTGGACAAAAATCAAGAATATATACTTTCATTGTTCATTCAAAAGAGGAACATTTTTCTAGCAATACTATTTACCAGAACAAGCATCTAAAAAAAAACTGAGAATAATCTGAAAGAAGGTTTAGAGAATGAATAAGTCAGAAGAAAAAGGCTTTGAGAAGCCTGCCTACAAAGAGGAACAGAGAAAATATGTATGTTTGAAGTAAAGATGTGGCAAAGTGAGTGCCAGTCACTCAGTCACACCCCACCTTTGGCAATCCCATGGACAGTAGCCCGCCAGACTCCTCTGTCCATGGGATTCTCCAGGCAAGAAGACTGGAGTGGGTTGCCATTCCCTTCTCTAGGGTATCTTCCCAACCCAGGGATCAAACAGGGGTCTCCTGCCTTGCAGGCAGAGTCTTTACTATCTCAGCAACCAGGAAAACGCAAATGTGGAGAAGCCCTAATGTGATTCACTGCAATCAATGATGAGTTTACCAAAGAGGAAAAGTCCCTGAAAATATAAAAAGGGTACAGCCAGTGGGGAGGGTGGCCAAGATAAAGGTGGGGACATGGGCGGTACAAACTACGAGTATGATAGAGGCACAAGGCTGTGTTGCACAGCATGGGCTATCTAGCCAATGTTTTGTAATAACTAAATGGAAAGCAACTTTTAAAATAGAATAAAAACTTACTTAAAAAATTAAAAATAAAAAGGCTATGGCATCCAGGATACACTGTAGTGACTAATTTTTGAAAGAAAGAGGATAAATCTCATCATATAAATGGAAGAAAACAGTAGGAGCACAGATTAGTAGTCTATTGTATTTATGGATAGAGAATTTATATGGTTTCTGTCTATTTTTTGCTGTTTCACCCATTAGCTGAAAGTGAAGTTATGAAAGGGAACGAAATATTTGGAAAAAGAAAAGGTGATATTAACTATCCCTTGGGGAATGTGAAAGTGATTTCATAGCTATTTATCAAAGAAATGGAGTACATTGCTAAGCCAGCTAAAGATTTATCTGATCTTGCAGATCCTGAATTCAAACGGATCCAGTCTGCATAGTAGGTCACTTTTTTCCAGCCATGCTTAGTCCCTACCTCCTTATTTCCTATCATAGGAAACAGGAGAAGCATAGAGGAAAACTAAATCTGAGATAATTTTTTCTTTTTATTTTTTTATAGTGAATTTATGAAAGATCATGGATATATTAGTTTCCTAGGGTTACCATAAAAAATTGCCACAAATGAGTAGATTATCACAAGAGAAATGTTCTCTCACAGATGTCTAAAAGTTCTAGGAAAGAATCTTCCCAATTTCTGGTGGCCTCAGATGTTCCTTTGTTTGTGTCAGCATAGTTCCGATCTCTGTCTCCTTCTTCCAAGAACATTCTTCCCTCTGTGCATCTGTCTAAATCTACCTTTCCTTTCTCTTACTAAGATTCCAGTCATTGGACTTAGGTTCTACCTAACTCCAAGGTGACTGTGTATTTACACCCTTAACTGATATATCTGCCTTTAAAAATAATCACAGACATGTGATTATGGCCTAGAGAGAATTATTTTCAAAATTAGCTGAAATAGAAAATCTTAAATGCAAGCATTAAGGGGTCATCAGAAAGAAGAAAGAAGAAGTTCTAACTGATACAGAAATATTTAGCCTTCACTGAGGTTATGGGCAGAACTTTCAATATTACTGAAATGAATGGAAACGAAATGAGTATTATAGGCAATTTTGGATACTGATGGTGAAAATTTGAGAACGAGCTCATTTAATGTCATTTAAAAAATTGTGCTACACAAATATATGCTGAAATTGAGGCAATGGTTTTGAGCTCTGAAAATGAAAGAAAAGTTTAAAATTGAGAGTGAGCATTAAGAAATACTGCAAGAGTTTGAAGAGAAAAATTACAAAAGAAAGAAAAATATCATGGGTCAGGATTTTGGTTTAATAAAATCAGTGATCGTGTTCTTAAACCCAATTCTCTAATGTCTCCCAAAGCCAATATATGTAATGTACAGGTTTTTATATGCCAGATGTTTTACATCTATTATTATTGAGTCTCACTAAGACTCTTTAACTTTGGTACATTATTTTTACACAGGAAGATTTTAAGACAATGTTAAGTATCACCGCATTGCACACTTTGAAAGATAGTCTACCATAATTTATTTTATATCAAGAAGTAGCAAAATAAAAATTATGTACCTTTTACAAATATACTATTACCTGGAAAAATATTAAGGCTTGCTTCATTAAAAATGAAGATTAAAATCTATTAAAAATATAAAATAGCTGGGGTAAAAATCTTTATAAATAATCTTCTCAGATTAATTTTCTTGCCACTATAAGACAATATACTTCGTACAAATTTGTTTTGTCCATATACTATTTTTTTTTCCCACTGAACCTCTTTCTACCACTTGAATATAAACTGCTAGATTTTGCTTAATATGATAATTTAAATGTCTTTTTCTTTTTAATTACCTGCAAGAGAAGGTGAGCCAGAACAATTTTATGCTTCATATGGTGTTCATAATTTGGCATACTACAATCATGAAAAGACCAAACGCATGGAGTTNTGAACCTGGCTCTGCCGCTTACTGGTTCCATGGTCCTGGCCAAGCCAGTTGAATTCTCTGAGTCTTGCCCTCTCCATCTGCAGAGTGGAGCCATGAAAATGCTCCTTGCAGGGTTTTGTCAGAACCAAATAAGAATAAACATCTACTAAAATGTCTAACTTGTACAGGTCCATAATACGTTGGCAGCTTTTTCATCATGAACTCTGAGGCATCCGGATTTCAGTTAGGTGGAAGAAAATACAGGCCTGATAAATGTCTAGGAGGAAAAAATAAATCAGTGCAGCTGTGACCCAGGTCAGGATTATTCTTAATATTCACAATTAATTTCTGGAGAACAGCTTGTATACAACATTACCAGCTGCTTCTTTAACAAATATGTGCACATTTTGGCAACCATAGATTTAGTAATTTGCTCTACTCACATGAAAACCAAAAGGTGAACTCATTTTGCATGCTCTTCTTTTTTCTTTTTTAGTTTCCATTTATAGTGATAATGATTTTTGTTGTGCAAATTACAATCATAAGAATGATGTGATTGACATCTGAGCTATGAATAAGCATTTTTCAAGTTAGGATACATGTCTTAATTGGTAAAGATAGACCTCTCATGACTTTCTTTTTTGTTCTGAATCATTGTAGAGATACTTTCATTTTTGCTAATCTATTTATGTACTTTGCCTAAAGTGTAGATATTGAATTAGATTATATTAGTTTAGATTCAGTCTGAAATGACTTGAAATTGTATGAAAAGACACCAGTTTGTGTGTGTGTGTGTCTTTTTCCTTTACAGAGATGAATGGTTGAAAGCAGACCATGTATATCACCAATACAAGGTGACACCAGTCTCCTACTGAATCTCTTTTAGGATTGGTTTTTATAGATTCCTGTCCAAGGGCTGAAGGATGAATTACATGACCTTTTGACATCAATTCCATCTACATGCAGACTTCTAACACTAAAAGATACACTGATTAAGAAAATTCAATAGTATCATGTGAGTATTAGTTAAATGTGTTTAAAGGTCAGGGGGCAGTATTAGAATTCTATAAAACCAGAACTGTGGGGAAATACGGACTTTGTTTTTACTTGCACCTTATTAATTATAACCAGGGTTTACTTAAAAGATCCAATAGTTTCTAGTTTGATTTACAAAAATGAGAATATATGAATGCATACATAGGATTACTGAAATGCAGGTTCAAATATCTGACATCACATACGTCATTTTGTGAATCTGGTCCTTAAAATGAATACAGATTTTGACCCTCTTTTCTAAACTAGAGTTGAGACAGATCAAGAACTAAATAATGTGAGAGGAACAGGGGAGCGTTCCTAAAGATTATACTAAAAAAATCCAGTGTAATAGTTGCACAATAACAAATTTTTATTTTGAGCACTTGTATACTCAAAGAAATAATGGAAAGGACCAACTCAAAATTCATATTTTATCCATTGAAAAATAATTTCTACTATTAATTAAACCAACCTATAGATTTTTATCATTTTTGCTTTTTTTGCAAAGGTAAATATTTTTCAAATACCTTTTTTAAAAATTTTATTTGTAATATGTATAGCCTCTGTTATTTCAGGGATAACTGGGGAAAATTAGGACTTGATTTTCTTTAAAATTCACATATATCCAAGTACTGCCTTAATTTACTGGGGTTGCCATATGAAATGCCACAAGCTAACTGGTTTAAACAGCAGAAATTTATCTCCTCACAATTCTAAAGACTTGCAATCCCAGGATCAAGGTAAAAGCAGGGTTTAATTTATTTTAAAGCCTTTCTCTTTGGCTTGTACATGTCCATCTTCTCCAGGAGTCTTCTCCCTACTTCTCTGAGTCTCACTGTGCTTGTCTGTGTCCAATCTCTTCTTATAAGAATACTAGTCAGATTGAATTAAGGTTCTCCCATATGACATCATGTAATTGTCTCTTTAAAGATCCTTGCTCCAAATACAGTCAGTTTCTGATCTAGTGGGGGACTAGGCTTCAGCCTATGAA
>SJYV01052810.1:5611-20027 GCA_006410875.1 Neotragus pygmaeus | reverse complement strand
GTATTCTTCACTTAGTTTATGTGTTCACTTACTTAATCCTGAGTGAAGTTACTCAGTCGTGCCCAACTCTTTGCAACCCCATGGACAGTGGCCTGCCCCAGGCTCCTCCATCCATGGGATTTTCCAGGCAAGAGTACTAGAAGTGGGTTGCCATTTCCTTCTCCAGGGACTCTTCCCCACCCAGGGATCAAACCCAGGTCTCCCGCATTGTAGACAGATGCTTTACCATCTGAGCCACCAGGGAAGTCCAACCAGCTGTTATTTCTCATATTTAACAGCATTGATGGTGCCCTTATCCATATATCATCTCACTGGACTTTCACAATGTTGCTTTGAAAGAAGCAAGGCATCTATTTTTTTTATTGTCCCCATTTTTAAGAACGAAGAAACTGAGGTTGAGAAAGTGCCAACAACATGCCCAGAATCCCACAGGTCCAGGAATGTAGGATTCAGATCTGCTGATCTGGAAGGCAAAGCTCACAGTTGTCAGATACCATGCTGCCTGCCTTCCGTTTTAGGGGAAAGTGCCTCCCATTTATCACCTGCTCTCTTTGCCACCGTCTCTAAAAGGTAAGTGTGTCAGCTGCCTCGTAGGGCTAACTCCTGCAGGGACAACTCTCTAGGAGTCACCTGCTGCACAAGTCCTATGTTTCTAGTTCCGAGGCTCAGAGGCGCTAGTGTTACACGGGCATAGTCTTCAGCTACTCCAGAGGGTGGACCTTTCCTTCCCTGTGGGAAGAGGGTTCCAAGGAGGAGACGGCAGTGGGAGAATATGAGCAAAACGGTTCCCGGCCACTTCATGAAGGCCACTTTGAGCAAAGATGAAGCAGAATAGAAAATGCTGGAAAACCATGAACACAAGGCAACAGTATCCTGTGATGTAAAAACAAAAAAGCCTTTCTGCACCTGGTGCTTGCATAGCACAAATTCAATGGACATAGTTTCTCTCAATAAGCTTATCACCGAATAAGTACAGCATGAAGGTAAAGAGATAAATAAATGTACCTGGGTGTTAAAAATAGTTCAACACTTCTCCCTCCCCAATCTCCTCTGACACAAGAATGAACACATTTGGAGGACTTCCCTGTAGGCCCAGGGGTTAAGGCTTCCAATGTAGGAGATGTGGATTCTATCCCTGGTCGGAAAGTTAAGATCCCACATGCCTCACAGCCAAAAAACATAAAACAGAAACAATATTTAACAAATTCAATAAAGACTTTAAAAATGATCTGCATCCAAAATATATTTTGATATGCTATGAAATCATAAAGACAAAGAGGAGAAGAGAAATCAAGAGATAAATAAACTGCAATAGATAGTTTGGAAAAATCTAAGTCAGATGGAAGCTGGGTAACTGATCAGGAAGAGGAAGAGTTGTATACTGCTTGCCTGTAGGAGGGGTGATGGATGAGAAGCAGTAACTCCTTGTGTAACCTAAGAGGGTCAAGCCTAGGAGGCGGAAATACCATCAGAGAAGGAGGCCAGCTGGTGGGGTGGAACACAGGGATTTGGTTAGACGTCTGTATTCAGAATGTCTGGACCCAAAGTTCATTTCCCCACAGCCATACAATCAACCAATTGTACATAAGTCTCTCCATCTGCTCAACTCAGCCTCCAGGAGACTAGAGGTTTATTTTCTGGTGAAAGTAAACTAGAGTATTTTGTGGTTTAACAAGATGAACGGAACACATGCATTTTTACTCTGCTCCGGTAGAAAATGAATTAAAAACAAGTGGACTTCAACATAGAAAAAAAAATTTCAAAATTCAAAATTTTACAAATTTGAAAGATAGGTGGATTATAAAATGGACAGTCCAGGAGTATAATTTTTTGTTAAGCAATTAAAAATACCAAGATATGTCATTCTGAGATATTAGCAGCCCAGGAATAAAAAGAACAAAAACATCTTCCAGAAACATAAAGCAGATAACATACAAAGGAAAATAATAAAAATTGTATTGGATTTCTCAAGAGCAATAATGGATCCAGAAGACTCTTTGAGTGCCTTCACAGTTTAAGAGTGAAACTATTTTGAAATGAGAATTGTGTACCCATACAAAATGTTAGCCATGTATGATTAAAATATGTTTAGATGTGTAAGGAACCAAAAACATAATGCCTTTATTGTGTTTAAGGAAGGATCCCCAAAATAGGCTTATAAATCAAGAAAGAGGAGATGGAACCCAGGAAATGAAGGCCCAACACAGGAGAGAGTGAAGTGAATTCTCTATAACACAGGCCTAGACAGAAGCAGAAGCGTGGACGGTAGAGGCGAAGTCTCCTAGAAATAATTATTTCATGGACATGTACACTTGAAATATTTTTGATAATGTCCATGTAGCAGAGACTGAAGCATTCATCCAGTTCCGGGTTTTCTCTTCTGAGTGTCCCAGTGGATTTCAATTCTTAGCCTTTTGCCGGTAGGGAGGCATGTAACCAAGTTCCAGCCAATGGCATGTGGGCAGTAGTGACCTACACCACTTCTGGGTCATTCCCATAAAGTGACCTGTGAGATCCTCCATGCTTTCTCTCTTTCCTTATTGGTATCCAGACATAAAGACTCAGTGAAGAGCTCTGGAGCCCTAGAAGACATTAAATCCTCGAGATGAAAGAAATTGAGGCTCCTAATGATCATGTGGCATGGAAACCCTAACCATTACCCTCTGGGCCATGGCATGAGCAAGAAATAAACCAAGGTAAGCCACTGAGAGCTTTTGGAGTTGCTTTTTAAAGTAGTTAGACTGTTCTGTTACAGTTTGAAAGACCATCTGGGGGCATTTATGAGTCGTTTATGGGCTTCCCAGATGGTGCTAGTGGTAAAGAACCTGCCTGCCAATGCTGGAGACACAGGTTTGATCCCTGGGTCAGGAAGATGCCCTGGAGGAAGGCATGGCACCCAGTATCCTTCCCAGAATCCCATGGAGAGAGGAGCCTGGCAGGCTACCGTCCACAGGGTCGCAAAGAGTTAGACCTGACTAAAGCAACTTAGCACGCCTGCATGAATAATTTATACTAGGTACAAAATATACTAAACAAATTGAAAAAGGATATTAATAACTCCAGGAGAAACAGAAGGTTATGACTAAAGAAAAGTAATAATAATATAGCATTTCATTCAGATGTGAATATAATCAGAATAATGGGAACTCTAACAAGAGAGTAAACATAAGCCATGATACGCCTGCATGTGAAGCGTGAGTATAGGGAAAGACACATACGTGCAGGAGAACGAAATACTCAAGTATTATACATAGAGTCAATAAACAGTGTGCTAAATTGCTCAATAAAGAAAGGCAGGATAAGAAAACCTTCTAGGAATACACAAGTAAATATAATAAAATTCCACTAAAAGAGTCAAAGTCAAGAGTTTTTCTGTAGGGATTGAGACTAGGATTTAAGAGGAAATCTGTGCTATTTTTAAAGAATTTGAACACCTTTTTAAAACACTGTGAGATGTCTTTACCTTAGTAAAAATAATAGTTTTAAAATATGCAGAGGAAAACAAAAGATACTTGTTCAATAGAGAAAACATTATAATTCATTATTACTTTCATATATTTTTGCATAATAGCCTAAGAGCAGTGGAGAAAGTGAATTTGGGGTGCAGACTGAAGATAGATTTGAGAGGTTTGCACAGTCGTTTATTGACTCAGCAAACATTTATTAAGCAACATGCGCCTGATCCTTAGGGCTAGAGATGAAGTGGTGAGCTTGAAGGAAAAACATAAGCTACACTGAGAAAAGGTACACTGAAACACGGCTTCCCTGGTGGTCAGAGGGCAGAGCGTCCGCCTGCGATGCGGGAGATCCGGGTTCAATCGCTGGGTCGGGAAGATCCCCCAGAGAAGGAAATGGCAACCCACTCCAGTACTTTTGCCTGGGAAATCCCATAGATAGAGGAGCATCATAGGTTATGGTCCATGGGGTCACAAAGAGTCGGACATGACTGAGCGACTTCACTTTCCACTTACACTGAGAAAAGGAGCATTTCAAAGTTTTAAACAAAAAATATATTTGGTTTCCTCTCTCTTGTCCTAGGTGACATGAGCCACTGACTTAGCTTGCCTTTCGTACTTCAAAATCGTCTTATAAAAGGTCCACACTGATGAGGTCAGAAGTTTCCTAACTCAGCCCTCTTCTGGGTCTGAGTGAAGCCTCTGCCAGGTAGGCATGCTAAGGCTTGCCTCCACCTTCTGCTGAACTGAAGTCCCTATGAGGTCTTCTCTAATCACAAATAAAAATCAACCCCGCCCTAGGGTGAGGAGGCCCTACAGTATGATTAAAACTCACAAGACTGGACTCCCAGGTCATGCTAGTTTTCCTAACTACTTTTAAAGACATGATGTCAAGGAATATATATATACCTGAATGAATTTTTACTGCCAATTATTTTAAATGTGTAACACATAAAGACCTATTTTAGGCATTAAATGGACCTGTTCACATCATCATATGTATAGCGTCTATTCTATGGTGATGTCTTAATTTCCCCACTTCTAATTTCATTTTGACCCAGTTTCTTAAAATGTGAAATAGACATACACTGGAACTTTACATGGAAGTTATGCAACTTAGCCTAATTCTCTCTATGTTAAAGAAACATTCTATGGGAAAGGACCAAATGGTTTCATGAATAATGTTTGCATATAGACAAAAAACAAAAAAATGCTATACTTATGGGCAGAATTACAATGATAAAACTCTTTTATCAATTTATCAAATTGATTAAGGAGAAACAGATTCATATTGATAAAAACTAAGGAAACAGGAAAGAATACAGTGACGACACATATGCATACACATAAATATAGTCATATATCAACATATGTAATTGCACATATGAACGCTGGTATGGTCATTTAAAAGCACATGTGACATGTGTAGGTATATATGCTTAAAGCTAGCTTTACAGTGAGATAAAAAATAAAATGTTGTATGAGCCTGCTATGTAAATGTAAATGACCATAGGGTGATTCTGTCATTTTCCCAAAATATCAAAAAACAGTGTTCTTATTCACAATTTTTGCTGCTTTTTAACTGCAAACATTTCAACTGAGATGCCACATACCCAGGAATAATTTAATCTGTTTTAGATTCCTTTGCTGGCCTTTTAGTAAATTATCAGGTAATCTGTTCAAGCATCCAAACTGACATTGATTGATGTAATTTCAGGTAAATATGTCTTTTTCTCCAAATACTTTTTTGATCAAATTAAAGTTATTTCATTAATATTCCATTATAAAAGATCTAGAGTGACACCAATATAAGATAAACATCTTTTTTAAGGCATAATCTGGGAAATGATGTGCTTTATGTCTGATCATATATGATATTAGAAGATAATTTGCAAAAATAACAATTAGCAAATGAAGATTTGGTGATATCCAAGAATCCTATGTTAAACAATTACTTTCTTAAAATTTATTTTTAATTGGAGTGTAACTGTTTTACAATGTTGCACTGGTTTCTGCTGTACAACAATGTCATTTAGCTATAAGCCTATATATGAATATATCCCCTCCCTCTAACTTCCCTCCTATCATAAATGATTACTTTTTAGAACTACATTTTTCAGAAATAGGCTGTTTCATTAAAGGATCTTAAATTATAATTATATGAAATATCATTTAATCCATTTTTTGTAATCAATATGGCAACAGTTTATATACTTATAATAATTCTATCATATTTGTAAGATATATTTAAATTTCTTGCTTCCAAAATAGCATGAAAACTGTAGGTACCTTAGCCTATATAATACCTCCTGAAATATGCATCACTGCCATAACCACTAAATAGGTCCCGATTCTGTGTAACTTCTATACATATTTTATTACTCCTGAAGATTGGGAGAATGGAAGAAATTCTCTGTATCATATAAACTACGTGTTTTGTTAGAACTATTGAACATATTTTAAAGAAATAGTAAGTAATTTATTTTTTTTACATTTTTTTTATTTTTTTAACATCAAAAATCATTTATATGGAAATTAGAACCATTTAAAGTAATTTATTTTTATAGTCATATATTTAGTGCAAGTCTTAGGAGAGACAATGTTTTTAAAGAACTGGTAAAAGAACACATGATCAGAACAGCTAATAAGAACTTCTCCTTTTCTTGCATTACACTGCCTTTGAAAGTAAAGTGCTAGCTGTTCAGTCATTTCCAACTCTTTGCGACTCATGGACGGTAGCCCACCAGGTTCCTCTGTCCATGGGATTCTCCAGGCAAGAATATTGGAGTGGGATGCCATGCCCTTCTCCAGCAGCTCTTCCTGATCCAGGGATCGAACGCAGGTCTCCCGCCTTGCAGGCAGATTCTTTACTGTTTAAGCTACCCAGGAGGCCACTGTATGTAAAATGTGGTAAGCATTAGTCACCTTATAAAGCATTCAAACCCCTTTTTTTGTTGGTAGGGTCTTGATTCATGTCTTGGTCAGAGCCCCCCGATAAAAACCACAGGGCTCAGATACTCCTGACAGTGGTGGCAGAATGTGAATGTGGGTAGAATGCAGTAACGTGGAGTGGTTCCAATGGTGCTGTTCTAATTACATGATCGAGTGCTTTTAGACTTATAACTCTAGCTCTATGCCAGCATGCCCTGGAGTGGAGACCACAAAATATCAAACCTGGAAAAAGGAATCTTACAACTAGAAGAAATATGAAACTTGTTAATTTACACAAGCAAAAAGTGAAAAATACATATGGGAATGGATTCAAAAGGTGCTTATTCCAGGGAGGAAGGAACACAGTTTTAGAACAGGATGGCTGGTTAATATGGATGTTCAGGATAAAATGTACTAATACGATTAGCTCAGAATGCTTGCAATTGTTTTCAGTTTGATGAAATTCAAACCTAGAGTAAGCCTTGCTGCTGCTGCTGTTGCTGCTAAGTCACTTCAGTCGTGTTAATTCAAAGGCCCACCCTTGATCTTTTGGAAGGACACTGAACAACTCTGCAAATGCCATGCAGAATGTCTTCTTTGTACGTTTTCCCAAAAGATCATGTTGCTATTACAATTTCCCAAGGTGATATTGGGGAAACATGATCTTTTCCCGAGCAGCAGAAAGTCAACCCCGAGATATCATTAATGTCTGAGTAATAAGAAAGTCACTGCAATTCAAAGATAGAAGTCAGGGCTGATGACTTAATCAAATTTAGCTTCACAGTGGGCTCGATAGGAACTCAAACCCATCTCATTTTTCTCTCACCAACAGGTTAAATGTGAAGAAAGCTAATTTGAAGATATTGAAACTATGCAATGCAACCATAGAGAACACTTCCAATTGGATAGGTTTTTCTCTGAAAGAATTATAGATGTTCGTGTCATTACTAGGAAAGATGCAAAAAAGGTGATTCCTATCACACCTCCACTTGATTCTCTACAATGACCTGTGTTGAAGATGAATGGGTCTTCGAGAATGTCAATAAACATCTCTACACTTAATCAGATGATTTCAACTGCAACTAATTCAATTAAATAGACACAGTTTCTAAAGATAGCTTCTTATATGTTATACTTGGATGAAAATGTGAAAGTATTAGTTGCTCAGTCATGTCCAACTCTTTGTGACCCCATGGACTATAGCCCGCCAGGCTTCTCTGACCTTGAGATTTTTCAGGCAAGAATACCAGAGAGGGTTGCCATTTTCTTTTCCAAGAAATCTTCCCAACCCAGGGACTGAACTCAGGTCTTCTGCACTGCAGGCAGATTCTTCAGAGCCATCAGGGAAGCCAAGAGACTAAATCATTTATTTCCTGAATTACCTGAAAGTCTCTCCAATTGATCCAGATTTAGACAGAACATTTCTGTTTCTTGTACTTTAAGTCTAAGAGGTTTATAATAAAAGAATTATCTGTAGTAGTGTGCTATATAGAGCCTTTGGAATCGCTTAGAAGGGAATTCATTTTGGAAGCTTCTATGTGTAAAATCATAGAATGGAAAGTCTTCCCAGGTTCAGGATAAAGTAATGTGAACAAGCATTCTAAATCAAGAGGCTTGGCTTTCCCTCCGTGGTTGGCCAGAAGACATTTGTGGGGATTCTTCTTTGATTTTTACATGTCAGAAAAAAAGGGATTTAAGATAATTCATTCTGCTTATAAAAATTTGGGATGATTTGGGAGAATGGCATTGAAGCATATATACTATCATGTAAGAAACGAGGCGCTGGTCTATGTTAGATGCAGGATGCAGGATACTTGGGGCTGGTGCACGGGGATGATCCAGAGAGACGTTGTGGGGTGGGAGGTGGGAGGGGGATTCAGGATTGGGAGCTCGTGTACACCTGTGGTGGATTCATGTCGATGTATGGCAAAGCCAACAGAGTATTGTAAAGTAAAATGAAGTAAAAAAAAAAAATTTTTTTTCATATGTCTGACAATAGTATATGTGTCCAAAGAATGAATGTTTGTTTAATGAGTCAATAAATAAATGAATTTGTTCACTACCTTGACATCCTTAGGGAGGAAATTTTCTCAGAAAGTGGGAGTGATGGGATGGAGAAGAGTCTCTTTTCCATTCTAATTTTAATATATTTCACCAAATCTTATTTTTCATAACCAAAAAATTAAAAGTTCAAAAAATATATTTGTAAAAATGATTCAAAGAGCTGTATATCAGACTCTCAAAGTGAATGTAATCTGAGATAAAAGCAACCACAGCAAATTAAGGACACTCCTCCAGGCAGCATGATATAAATGTGTGTATTTTTTTTTTCAATGAAAATTAGAAGAGAAACTTTGATTCTCTCATTTTAGTTATCATCGACTTATGCTACAATTAAAAGTAAACATATTGGCAACTCTCCTACTATTTAACACAAGATAAATAAATCACAGAAATGCGTTGGCTATTCCTGGGCACCCTCAGCCTTGCCACATCTCATTAGTGACTAATCTGTAACAATCAGAAACGTCTGGCCCACCTTGCAATTGATTATCTAAGATCTTTTAACACTGGTCATCACCCTTTGCAATCTGCTTTCTCAAACTCACAGCAAGTGGTTACAAGTTTTCTATCTCTTCTTCCTCCTTGAGACTTTCACTGTAAAGGCAAAACTATTATCATTTATACTTCTGTTTTACAATTAGGAATTAAAATGAAATATTTGCTTAAATAATTCATTCAATTGTTAATAACCACCCAATAAGTTAGAGAGAAAATTTAATATGTAAAACCACACATGGCCATTCCTCAGTTATTGGGGGATAAACATATTTACAGACAGAAAGAGAACAAAGATAAAAGCTTTTGATAACACTGGAAATTTGTAAGATATCTCAAAGTTGAATATAGTCCCTGACCCCATAACTCAATGACCCCGTGATTTATGGAGTTGCAACTATTACTGTATGCAAGTTGATTTAGACTTGACAGTGGCTTCTTGCTTTCAATATGCCCCTATGGAGCCGTAAAGCATCTGAAGTCGGGCACGACTGACGCCACTTAGCAGCAGCAGCAGTGACCTCCCAGTACTCTTACTGGTACAACTGATGGGTTTTAGCTAAGACAGGTAACTACTAAATCTGCTTCTCCACAGTAACTCCAAAAGGGTTTGCTGCTTACACCTCTGCTTGTTATTATAATGCTTTATTTTATACTGTTAACAGAGACTATGAATGGTTTCATTTCTACTGCTGAGTTTCTGTTTTTACAAAAACAATTAATTATAGTCAATAAACCAGTTGAAGAAAGCAAGGGATTATATATTCAAATTTAATAAATACAAACACTCAATATATGGCAAAAACCACTACAATATTATAAAGCAATTAGCCTCCAATTAAAATACATAAATTAATTTTTTTAAAGAGATGAGATTTATTTAGCTGATAAATTAAAAATACTAAGTAGACTATCAAATTCTCTCAAGCATTTATGTGTTTTAACCTTGAAAATTAAAATTCACACTTTTGGATTTCACTAGCTAGAATAATTATCTCATCTATTTATTTGCTAATCCTCAAAATAAAACACTTTGTCTTTTTAGGTGTCCCTGTTTAATGCATATTTCTTCATTCAATTAATATCTTCCTACAATTTTAAAAATTGCATCATTTGACTTAATATCTGCCCTGATTATCATGGTACTGACAAGAGGGAAAGGTTTGAGTTTTAACAGATACTTTTGTTCAATAGTTCTTATTAAATTTCTTTCTTCAAAATATTGTGATTACAAAAAAATCTGTTGCTGCTGCTGCTGCTAAGTCCCTTCAGTCGTGTCCAACTCTGTGCGACCCCAGAGACNGGTTTGAGTTTTAACAGATACTTTTGTTCAATAGTTCTTATTAAATTTCTTTCTTCAAAATATTGTGATTACAAAAAAATCTGTTGCTGCTGCTGCTGCTAAGTCCCTTCAGTCGTGTCCAACTCTGTGCGACCCCAGAGACGGCAGCACACCAGGCTCCCCCGTCCCTGGGATTCTCCAGGCAAAAACACTGGAGTGGGTTGCCATTTCCTTCTCCAATGCATGAAAGAGAAAAGTGAAAGTGAAGTCGCTCAGGTGGTAATAAATTAAGTATAATCTGGTTGGTTCTAGGACCCATGTAATAACCATGCCTATTTTCTTGAGTCCTCAGTATTGTTTTTGACCATTAAAAAACATTTTATTTCCTGAAAACATGAAGCATTCTGTTATATACCTTAGCTTAGCTGATTTATCCACTTATATGGATAAACATTATTTATCCATAATGTTCTTTTATGACTACAGTGATGCTAGTTCTAAGATAATTCAGTTCCCTAAAGCCATAACTTAATGACAATTTTTGTACACAGTGACTAATATGTATTCAAAAATTTAGACTATATATTTTTAAAGTTAACATTTTAATCCAAAAAAAGGTAACTGCCGCTGATTTATCCTTTGGCACATAAATATTTTTAAATGCGTAGCAATTTACACTATGAAATTCTACAGTATATTGGACATAAGAATGCTGTTACTAACCAAAACTGTCATCTGTGACTGCGCAGTTCCAACAGTTCTTAACTTATTCAGAATAAGCTTCATGAAGTTTGTCAGTGAATGGTGGTAGTTTAATCTCTCATTTGTGTCTGACTCTTTGCAACCCTGAGGTCTGTGGCCCACCAGGCTCCTCTGTCCGTGGGATTTCCCAGGCAAGAATACTGGAGTGGGTTGCCATTTCNGGTAGTTTAATCTCTCATTTGTGTCTGACTCTTTGCAACCCTGAGGTCTGTGGCCCACCAGGCTCCTCTGTCCGTGGGATTTCCCAGGCAAGAATACTGGAGTGGGTTGCCATTTCCTTCTCCAGGGGATCTTCCCGACCTAGGGATCGAATCTGGGTCCCCTGCATTGCAGAAGAATTCTTTACTGCTGAGCCACCAGACTAGTTAAAGCTTAATGAGCACAAAGGATCAGTGAGGACTGACAGTAACTTGACACTTATGTCATTTCTGCATAAAAATGCTGCTGTTACAAAGTAGGATTTAACCCTCTCAGCCTCCTCTTAGTGTTTATTAATACTAAATAGTTAAGTCCTGTGTCCCTAATGCTTTGCTTATGGTTAGTTTGGATTTGGCACCCATTTTATATTTTTCACTTATTTTTGTCTGTTTATACCTCAACTTGCTTTATAAAGATGATAGGTTTTTTTTTTAAGTGCATAAAAATCCAGTAATAAAAATAAAATTGAAATCAATAAATATAAAAAAGGGCCATAAAGTTGAATAGGCACTTTATAAAAAGAGAAAAATCCAAATATCCAGTAAACATGAAAAAGTTGCTCAACCCCATTAGCCAGCAAAGAAATGCAAATTAAACCATAATGAGATTCAACTATGCATCTATGAGTATGAATAAAACCAAATACCAGGTGTTGGTGAGGGCGTGGGGCAAATGAAATGCTTGTTTATTGCTAGTGGAAGTGTAAATTGGTTTAACTATTTTGGGAAACTAAACTTGGGCAGAGATATATATGATATATGATTTAAATATATGATTTGTAGAACTTTGGGCTTCCCTGGTGGCTCAGACAGTAAAGAATTTGCCTGCAATGTGGGAGACCTTGGTTCAATCCCTGGGTTAGGTGAATTCCCCTGGAGGAGGGCATGGCAACCCACTCCAGCATTCTTGCCTGGAGAATCCCATGGACAGAGGANTGTTAGATGCAGGATGCAGGATACTTGGGGCTGGTGCATGGGGATGATCCAGAGAGACGTTGTGGGATGGGAGGTGGGAGGGGGATTCAGGATTGGGAGCTCGTGTACACCTGTGGTGGATTCATGTCGATGTATGGCAAAGCCAATAGAGTATTGTAAAGTAAAATAAAGTTAAAAAAAAAAAAACCTCATAGCATTTATTTCATGGTTTTAAAAATATAGGATTTTGATTTTTCCACATATAACATTCCATGGTCTTCCATTTTTGCTTGCTTTTTGCTTTAGTGCCATTTTTGGTAGAGAAATAGCAGTCATCTATAACAATTACTTAGGAGAAGAGAAAAATTCTCCAGCTTGACACTGGGAAGGTTGTTCAGCTACTCCTTTCTATGCCAGAACTCTGAATGTTAAAAATAAAATTTGGTAATGTAATTTTAAGACTGTGATCCAAGAATATTTGTTGTAAAGTGTATTTACATTTTGTCCTGTTATTGACTACATGCAGTAATCAATAACACATTCTTTCTAAAGTTATATTACATTCTTTGTAGAGCTCTGGTAAGGGGTGTTACTCTTCAAAGGTGGTTCAGAAATATAAACAGTGGTTTCAAATACCATTTTATAAAAACCGAGCCATAGTTTACTAATCTCTGTATGAGCCCATGGTGGTCTAAATCTTTTAGATTCTCTTGGGTAAGGTAGGGGAATGAGAGAAGACACTGAGGTTTTCATAATTCAAAAGTGCTTCTCAAGAAGTGGAAAGAAACATTTCTTTTGTTCTATACCAAGCAGAAACCTAATGTAAATGCAAACAAACAAACAAAAAACCAACAACAAAAAAAATGCAATTTCCCCATAAAAGATGCAGAAATATTTCATGGTGATTTTTGAGTGTGTGTATGTTCTTTAACTTGCTGAAAATGAAAGAATGGAGTTTGTTGTTCCTGGGGAAAGAATAAAAATATAAACTTGACTCTTTCAAAAAAAGTGAGGTGTGCTGTATTAATAAAGGAATTATAAAATTTGATAAAGGAATAGATATGGACCACATATGTTTCTCTATGTGGATGGAGGATGAGATGGTTGGATGGCATTGGCGACTCTATGGACATGAGTTTGAGTCAGCTTCGGGAGTTGGTGATGGACAGGGAAGCCTGGTGTGCTGCAGTCCTTGGGGTTGCAAAGACTCGGATGTGACTGAGTGAACTGAACTAATGCTTTCTCTAAAGGTACAACATATGACGAGTTCGTAAATTTGCAATTTTTGTAACTGAGTTTACCCCATATTATCGGTGAATGAAATCAGAATTCTTTACTGCTTCCCTGCAGTGTATTCCTATTTACAATGGAGGATGTAGGCTTCCCTTGTGGCTTAGCTGGTAAAGAATCTGCCTGCATTACAGGAGACTTGGGTTTGATCCCTGGGTTGGGAAGATCCCCTAGAGAAGGGAAAGGCTACCCACTCCAGTATTCTGGCCTGGAGAGTTCCATGGACTATAAGAGTCAAATGATGCTGTGAAAGTGCTTCACTCAATATGCCACACATTTGGAAAACTCAGCAGTGGCCACAGGACTGGAAAAGGTTGATTTTCCTTCCAACCATTTAGAAAGGCAATGCCAAAGAATGCTCAAAGTACCGCACAATTGCACTCATCTCACACGCTAGTAAAGTAATGCTCAAAATTCTTCAAGCCAGGCTTGAGCAATACGTCAACCATGAACTTCTAGATGTTCAGGATGGTTTTAGAAAAGGCAAAAGAACCAGAGATCAAATTGCCAACATCTGCTGCATCATTGAAAAAGCAAGAGAGTTCCAGAAAAACATCTATTTCTGCTTTATTGACTATGCCAAAGCCTTTGACTGTGTGGATCACAATAAACTGGAAAATTCTGAAAGAGATGGGAATACCAGACCACCTGACCTGCCTCTTGAGAAACCTATATGCAGGTCAGGAAGCAAGAGTTAGAACTGGACATGGAACAGCAGACTGGTTCCAAATAGGAAAAGGAGTACGTCAAGGCTGTATATTGTCACCCTGCTTATTTAACTTATATGCAGAGTACATCATAAGAAATGCCAGGCTGGATGAAGCACAAGCTGGAATCGAGATTGCCAGGAGAAATATTAATAACCTCAGATATGCAGATGACACCACCCTTAAGGCAGAAAGTGAAGAAGAACTAAAGAGCCTCTTGATGAAAGTGAAAGAGGAGATTGAAAAAGTTGGCTTAAAACTCAACATTCAGAAAACTAAGATCATGGCATCTGGTCCCAACTTCATGGCAAATAGATG
>SJYV01052809.1:0-11355 GCA_006410875.1 Neotragus pygmaeus | reverse complement strand
CAGGATGTTCACCTTCGGCCTCTGCCTTCCCTCTCCAGCCCTGAGCTGCAACGAGAACGACGCGGAGCACCTGGAGCGAGACCAGCCGTACCCGAGCAGCCAGAAGACGAAGCGCATGCGCACCTCCTTTAAGCACCACCAGCTTCGGACCATGAAGTCTTACTTTGCCATTAACCACAACCCCGACGCCAAGGACTTGAAGCAGCTCGCGCAAAAGACAGGCCTCACCAAGCGGGTCCTGCAGGTCAGCCGGGCCGGGGCTAAGGGTGGGGGCCTCGGTGGCGTCAGGACCTGAGGAACCTATGAGGTGG
This sequence comes from Neotragus pygmaeus, assembly GCA_006410875.1. Taxonomy (NCBI): domain Eukaryota; kingdom Metazoa; phylum Chordata; class Mammalia; order Artiodactyla; family Bovidae; genus Neotragus; species Neotragus pygmaeus. Next base: position 11,044 of record SJYV01052809.1, on the reverse strand, counting down.
AACCCCACAGCGGCTGTGGGCTTCGAAAGGACCTTGCGTTCTACGTCCGCCTATCTCTTTATCTTTCCCTGTTCTCTTTCTCCATCTTTTCAGTCTCTCTCTGGCTGTATTTCAAGCACCCCTGCCCCCCACCCTTACTCGGAGATCTTCCCTCTCCTCCAGTTTCTGTCCCTCAGTGTTTCTGTTTTGTGACTGTGTGTCCCTCTGTCGTCTTTGTCTACACAGTCTCTTTTCTTTCTTGTAAGCAGTTCTTAGTTGCTATTTATTACTCAAGTGACACACAAATATGTTCATGTTGTAAAAGGTTCAGACATTTCAGATAACTCCAGAGCTCCCCTCCCTGCCCTGGCCCCTTATACCACGATGCCCGTCCAAGGCAACTGCTGTTAGCCCTTTGCTCCTTCTGCTTCTTGCTCCTCACTTTCTCTCTCTAGTTTCTCTCTTTCTTTCTGTCTCTCTCTGAATTTTCCTTCTGTTTCTTTGTTGTTTCTTAGACTCGCCCAGAAGCAAGGTTTTGTAAGGGAGGGGAGTTAGGGCAGATCCCCTGGGTGGAAGTAGATGGGTGCCTCTGAAACTGAGCAGCCTTGCGCTTGTATGTGAGTGTGCTCTCTCGATAGAGAGGATCCAGAGCTTTCACCAGATTTCCTAAGGGTCCCTCCATCCCTTCAAAGATGTTAAGAACCTCCTTTGGGGAGTCCAGGGTGACCCAAATTCGTGACAGTGTCCTGGATCACCAATTTTTAAATCTTCAGCTCCTCCTCTTACTCATTTCCGTGATCTGCGACCTTAAATCACTTAACCCCTCTGAACCTCAGTTTCTTTATATATGAAATGGGCACAAAAATTATCTACATTACAGGAGCTATTGAGATAATGTAAATGCCTATCACGGTAGCTGGCACTTTACCACTCAGTGGATGGTGGGTGAGAGTAACATTAACTAGATTCATCAGTTAACATATTAAATAGTATAAACAATTATTCTGGTGGTTGGACTTCAGTTTCCCCATCTGTATAATAAGGTGGGAGAATATCTCCCTTTATAGCCAGTTCAACCAGTTTATTCCTCAGACCATGTGATTGTAGGGATAACAACGCACGTTTTGAGGTAATAAAATCGAGAGAAGTGATCTGTCTGTGGTCTCATAATAGGAGGGGTGGTGCTGGAATTTGAGTGCAGGCCAGTCCGACCCAACTTCCAGCCCCCAAGTCTTTGAGGACTGAGGGCCCGGGGGTGAGTGGCAAAACCGGTAGGTGAGGGGTGATGATGACCCTGAAGGCTGTGAAGCCACCCTAAGTTTTCCCGCGAGTCTATTAGGACTTAAAAAAAAAAAACCATTTTGGGGGTGACAGAGGTGGCAGGATGGGATTGTGGTGCGGGTGAGGATCCGCAGGTCTCCGGAGACCGTGGACTCCGGGCGCCCAGCGCGGTGCACCGGGAGTGGGGTCTGGGGCAGCTGGGTCTCGCCGTTTCGGTGACGTAGCGGAGGGCACTGAGGGCCCGCCAATGGGACGCCGTTGCGCCTCTTGGGCCCGCCCCTCTCCACCTCCCGCCAGAGCTCCGCTAGCCCCGAGGTTGCGTCTGGGTCCGCGTTGCCCGAGGGTTTCTCTGGCCGGGGGCTCGAGAAGAGGCGGGAACCCTGCCGCGTCCCCGCTCGTTGGGATCTCGGGTCCCGCTGGTCCATTTCCCTCGGACTTTTCCTTTTGGGGGTTAGATCAGAGGACCCTCCTTGGCGCCCTCTCTGTTCCTCAGCCCTGGGGGAATTTGGACTGTGGATCTGCAGCCGCCACCTTCTCCCTGGTTAGTAGTCCTTTGTTTCTAAGGTGCCCTCATGGTGAATTGGTGAATNCTTTTGGGGGTTAGATCAGAGGACCCTCCTTGGCGCCCTCTCTGTTCCTCAGCCCTGGGGGAATTTGGACTGTGGATCTGCAGCCGCCACCTTCTCCCTGGTTAGTAGTCCTTTGTTTCTAAGGTGCCCTCATGGTGAATTGGTGAATCTCTCGTTTCCATGGAAAGGATACGTGAATCAAGCCCTTGGAGCAGGCAGGGGTCAGGTAGAGCTGGTTCCCTTCTGTCCCTATACTCAATTGGATGTGTGTCTTGGATGAACTACTCTCTCTGAGCCATAGCTTTCTTATCTGTAAAATGGGCACCATTAGGGCACACACATCTCCACACTTAATCCAGATTAAATGAAATAAAGAGTAAGCACCTGTAGTTGGGTCTGAATGTGGAGTGAGGAGCCAGTCTCTTTCAGCTTTAGTAAGGCAGGTGGCTTGATTTAGGAGTGTGTTGCCATTTCCAGCATAGTTACCTTTCATCTGACCAAATACCTATTGACATCAGGCGCTGGAGACCCAGAGATGGATGAGCCACAGCCCTGGCCCTGACGAATTTCAGCTATTAGGTGTCAAGACTGACCCATGATTAGTTTCCCCATAGTGTGATCAACTGGGAGGGGAGGGATTCTGTGGAAGACCAGGGGAGAGACCAGTTACCTACCCTGTGTGTGAGGAAAGGTTCACCTCAGTGACCTGGGTCTAGATTTGTCCCTCTTCCCCTAGAATCCTGAGCCAGGGCTGTTAGCACCTGCATGCCCTCTCCATGTGGGGACTTCTAAGAGCCAGGACATGGGACTAGTTGACAGAGAGAGAGAACCACTGACAGTTATGGTATGTCTACTAATCAATATATGCTTGAGTGGTCTCCTGTGTCTACCATGTGTTAAAAGGCTCGTGACATACATTTACTCATCAAGTCCTCTCAGGCTTCATGATCCCTTCTCCTTCCCTGTACAGATGAGAGCATTGAGGCCCAAATGATTTTCACTTGCCCCAGGTTACTCTTTGCTGATAAGTAGCAGAGCTGGATCCAAATGCAGGCCCATCTGATCAATGGGCATTGCTCCTTCTCCTCTATGCCAGTCCAGCAAAGACTGCCTCTGAGTATCGTTTAGAGCCTAAACGTCGCTGGGGTGAGGACAGTTGTACCTGAAGGGTACATTGGACCACTGTTCTCCCTCCTCCCCTTTCTCCCAATTTCCTGTACAAATCCTTAATATTCCCTAATGGCACAACGGGTCATGATTATGCAGCAGTTTGCGAAGCATTGTCTTTCCGGTCAGCCATCTATCTCCCTTACCTTAATATTTTCCTGCTCATTTTGCAGATGAGAAGCTTAAGAACTAGTGAGATGAAGTGATTTACTTGAGGGTACAGGAACCAGTATTGGCAGGGTGGGGCCCTCTCCCAGGTGTTCTGACTACTGATGGGCCAGCTGCGGGCAGTTTGGGAAGAAGCAGCCCGTGGGGCTTTGAAAGGTAACACCTTTCTGACATAGCAGCAATGTGATTTGGACACTTTAACGTCTCCTCTCAGACCCCGAATCCTTGGAGATAGTAGTAGTTCACCCCTTGAGAATTCCTGAGAATTGAGACAATGAATGGGAAGGCTTCCAGCATTGTGCTTGCTGCTACAAAGTAGGTGCCCATGAAATGGTTTCTCATCACTGGCTACACCAGCTTAATGGTGCTAGGCCTTGGGTGCCCCCTGCAGGTTGTGGTCTGCATGGTGGGGCAGGTTGAGTTTGAGGCTGTGTTCCCAGAAGTAGATGATGTAGGGTGTGTGTGTGTGTATCTAGGGGTTCTGGGCTGTTACTGAATCTGTAATACATAAGCACCATCAACATGGTAGGCCTGGGGTGCAGTATCTCTGCCGGAATTTGAAGCTGATATGACATCCAGACTCAGTCCTCCCACTGACTCCCTGAATGGTTATGAGCAAGTGACTTAACCTCTCTGAGCTTCAGCTATAAAATGAGGATGATAACAGTGCTTCACTAGGTGGTTGCAAGGAGAAAATAAGATGACATGATGGGTAATTTATAAAGTACATATTAGGGACTCAATACATACTATATTTCATACGTATTTAGCTAGCCTGGTTCAGTTTACCATTTTCTTTTGCACACATTTAAAAGTTTAATGATCTTCATTTTGCAGATGAGACAACTGAGGTTCAGAGAGGCTAAAATCCTTGCACTGAGTCTCACAGCTAATAAGTGATGAGAGGAGTCAGACCAGGATTGGTCTGATTCCAGAGCTTTTCCAGTATAGCACAGTATAGGGATTGAGATTCTCAGCACCCCCTCCCCTTGGATCTAGTTGCTGAATGCAGCAGTGTGTGTGTGGTAGTCACTCAGTCGTGTCCAACTTTTTCCAACTCCATGGACTGTCGCCCGCCAGGCTCCTCTGTCCGTGGAATTCTCCAGGCAAGAATACTGGAGTGGGTTGCCATTTCCTCCTCCAGNAGCAGTGTGTGTGTGGTAGTCACTCAGTCGTGTCCAACTTTTTCCAACTCCATGGACTGTCGCCCGCCAGGCTCCTCTGTCCGTGGAATTCTCCAGGCAAGAATACTGGAGTGGGTTGCCATTTCCTCCTCCAGGGGATCTTCCTCACCCAGGGATTGAACCTGGATCTCCTGAATTGCAGGCGGATGCTTTACTGTCTAAGGTATTAGGGAAGCCCTGAATGCAGCAGTACAGAAGGGAGACTAAGGAAGGAGTGTGTCATAGATGCCACGTCTTGGTAGGCAAGTGGGAATTCTGCTGTAAAGCCCTAGGGGCATAAAATGTGCTCAGAATTGTCACTACCAACAGCAGGACAGCCTTAATATTTGTCACCAGTCAGCAAAGTGACTGGGAGACAGAATGCCCCCTCGGACAGAGGTCCATTAAGACGTTAAGCTTTACCAGTTCTTGGAGACCACTCCTCAGCACATCCATGCACCTCCGTGTTGCCTCTCTTTTCTCCTGGAGAGGTGTCAGGAAGACAGAATATTAAGGTGCCATACATAGACTTGGGGAAGGGACTGGTGAGCTGATGGATTTGGATGGGTGAGGGTCTCCCTAGGGGTTCTGGGTGTGACTTTGAAGGAAAATACATTTTAACAATCAACAGTTTAAAAACGTTCTTCAGATGACATTAGTTATCACTAACCTGTGTGAGAGCTCAAGACCCGAGGATACGAGCTTTCCTCTGTCCACTCACTTTAACACGTACACGAAGCTGCCATATTCTGGGCAGGGCATGAGGTACTGAGTATTCAGCGGTGACCCCAGCGGTGAACAGGCCAGGCTGGAACTATATGGTCCAGAGGGGAGACAATGTCCAGCAAGGTAGTGTATAAATAATTAAAATGGTGATAAGATTGAGGTCTGTATTTTTCCATATATTTGAAATATCTCATAGTTAAAATATCTTTTAAGTGATTCCAGGACCAAATCAGTTTGCAGTAGGCTACAGACTGACCGTGTTCTTCTCTTGGTGATCAGAGGACATGGGCACTAGTACACGTATTGAGAACTCTTGAGGAGATTCAGCGCTGTCTAATCCAACATTTCCCAAATGTTTTTGGCCACAGAGCTCTTATTTAACTCTTGACAAAAATAAAATAGAAGTGCTAGGATGGAAAAATATAGGGGTGCAATGAGAGCATAAACGTGAGGCCCTGACCTGGGGAGGGTGGTAGTCAGGAGTGGCTTTACTGAGAACGTGAGGTTTAAACTAGGACTTCAGTTCATTGAGCCTCAGCTTCCCCACCTGTAAAATGGGGAGAGTGAACATTGTTCTGCCCGTCGTTTGTGCAGGACTATAGGGAGTGTTTGATCTGGTAACGGACAGCTGAAGTTGGAGGGAATTTTAAAGATGATTTGGTCCAAATCTCCCATTTTAGAAGAAAGGAAACTGAAACCCGTAGATGTAGAGTGACTTGTCCAAGGCCCCACAGCAAAGTAGTTGTAGCCCTGGAGCTGGAATCAAGGGGTCATGATGTCCAATCCACTGCTCATATTTTTTATTCTTTCAAGAAAACTTTCTTTAAAGTTTATAAATAGCCCCACCATACAGGAAGGTTAGAAAAATAGAGGGGAAAATTACCCTTATAAGGGCACAGGAAACCAATAGTCCAGGTGTACAGTTTGGTGGTCAAGTAGTGGATGGGGGTATGGGCCCAGCCTGCAGGGACTCACCTCTCAGCTCTACCTCTTTGGCTGGACTGTGGGCCTCATTCTCCTCACCTGACCATAATATTAGTGTCAACCGTATATGGCACTAACTGGAGTTCACGTGTGTAAAATGCTTAGAACATTGCTTGGCTGTTGCCTTGTGAGTGGATAATACTGGTCGTTATTATTTGCTTTATGAAGTTATGATACCAGAGGATATGATTCATTATTCTTTTTTCCCTCACGTAACATTCATCGCTTCCCTGGTGGCTCAGATGGTAAAGAATCTGCCTGTAGTGCAGGAGACCTGGGTTCAATCCCTGGTTTGGGAAGATCCCCTGGAGGAGGGCATGGCTACCCGGTCCAGTATTCTTGCCTGGAGAATTCCATGGACAGAGGAGACTTCCACTTGTCTTTGGTCAGATGCTTTGGGTGCAGCCATTAGTTTTCATGTCATGAAAAAAATGCCAGTGGACATTTTGGGGCTTGAAGCTTTGGTCTTCCTGCTGGTTTCCTTAGCGATGGTTCTGAAGGGGATTTGTGGGGCAAAGAGGGTTTCCCACTGGCCCTCTTGGCCTCCTTGATGAAAGAATCCTGAAGAAGGGCATTTGTGAGGCAAAGCGCAGTCTGAGGAGGGGGCACGTAGCCATGTGGGCTACCTCATTCACCTGGGACTTAGGCACTGACTGAGACCCCCCTGCCCCCGCCCCGGCAGATGAAGAGGGAGGGCTGAGTGGGTAGAGCAGGTCATCTTCCTTGCTGCTGTTGCCCTGGAGTCGCAGCCTGTTAGCACCCCCATGAGGCCATAGAGATGGTGTAGTGCGGACCAGCCCCCTTCCTGTATAGACATGGAAACTGAGGCAGACCCCAAGGTAGGAGACTTGCACAGGTCACTTGGTCAGTGGCAGAAGCGCAGCTGGAGTTATGAAGCTACAACCTGCGTTCTTTCCACTACGTTACAGTTGCTTCTGTTTATTCACTCATTCATTCATTCATTCACTTGCTGACTCACTCAGGATCATGTAGCAGGGAGAACATGGACTTTTTAATGGCAGATCATCCTGAATCCTAACCTCTGCTTGGCCTTCGTGTGACCGTGGGCAAGTGACTTTGCCTCTCTGAGCCTCCTCTCTGGTTTTCAGTCTATAAAATGGGGATAATGACAGTACCCCCCTACTTGGCCTGCCATGGAGATAAGCTGTGATGGTGCATGTTAGAGGAGGGACTGGTGCCTGGCACAAAGAGGTCTGTAAATGTTATTTGTTAGTATTGCTATTAACTCAGTGTGTGTGACTTGACTCTTCATCTTTGCCAGTCCCTGTGTGATAGCCCCAGGGACATGAAGATGGCTTAGACAGGGTCCCTGTTCCAATATACTCTTGGGAGGGGATTAAAAAAAAAATACCCCGGAGAATTCTGGTGACGCCTGGCTTAGGGTGAGAAACAAACTCCACATAAACCCCCACGGCAACTAGCTTTTGCTTGAGTTGTTGACTTTCATCCGCCAGATTCCCAGTGCCTCAGATCCAGTAAAGCAGAGAAGGCCGTTGTGAAAGATGGTGTCATTGTTTACAAACCACTGTTAGGGGCAACGCTGGAGCAATAGCAAACAGCCAGCAACTAACTGGTTCCAGCCCTTCCCAAGGGCTTGGAGCCCCAGACCAATGGGCGATGCACTGCCCCCACCCCCCAACCCCCCGCTGGGCTTCCTGCTCCTGCTCCTGCTTGGAGAGTCAGACTCACAGGGCACTCACGGGGCCACACACTCTTAGGTAGGATAGGATGATGGCAAGAGCATCAAGGCTCCAGCCTTCTTTGTCTCCCCTANGAACCTCAGGGAAGGGCGACAGCAGCCACCCCCCGCTGGGCTTCCTGCTCCTGCTCCTGCTTGGAGAGTCAGACTCACAGGGCACTCACGGGGCCACACACTCTTAGGTAGGATAGGATGATGGCAAGAGCATCAAGGCTCCAGCCTTCTTTGTCTCCCCTATCTGCAATGACACTCTGGGGGAGTCGTCATTTCTCTCTGAGGGTGTCCAGGGACTTCCTCCATCATTTTCTCTGTTGGTCATTCTCTGACCCAGACAGACACATAGTCTCACCTCTGCAGATTTCTGTGGGTTGAGTAGGGAAGAAGCCCCCACCCCAAGCAGTGCCTCTGGAGGGCTGGTCTTAGAAGCACTGTCCTTATTTGTGAGTCCCCAGAAGAGGTGATGGGCTTGCTTTGGGCAGAAGGCCAGGGGAAAATGTGCTTTCTTCCTGGAAAGAGCCAGCATGCATGGGAGAGAGCTTTGTTTCCCAACTTTACAGTGGCCATCTCTCTCCTTACCCCAGGATTCTTGAGGCTGTGCTTTCAAATTGAGCCCAAATGGTATCAGGCCACCAAAAAGACGGATTGGAGGCAGGCCCCCCTCTCTGGGGTGGACCCCAGGGTAGGGTGGGGCCAGGAGTTGGCCCTTCCCATCCCTGTCTGAGACACAGGGAAGACAGGCAAATGCAGGCACATCTGGAAATATGCAGCTGGACACCCCAGAATCTGTAAAATTCCCTAAGCCCCTTTGTTTTATGGGGAAGTTTCTGGCGGGTGTTTTCCTCACGCAAAGGGAAGTGAAGGCGCCCAGCCCTTTGGCCTTTTTTCTTTGTGAGCTAGGACCTCCCACCCGCCTAGATTCTCTAGGCTTCTCCCAAAGCATTTTGAGGACCTGAGGGCACAGTGGGATCTCTCGGTGCAGTTTGCTGGTGGTGGGGGTGCTGCTGTGTGGACAAGTTTTAATGCTTCGTGTGTCAAGGCTCGTGTGCAGTGGCGTGGGCGTGGACGTGTGCCTGTGTCTGCGCCAAGGGAAACATGAAAGCAAACCCATATTCTCTCTCGGGCATTCCTTTCATACCAAGCCCAGTAGCTGCCCTCTTCTCCCCCATGAAGGACGCTGGGACGAGGGCAGGTTGGGAGAGGGGGATCTTTAATCGGGCAGTTGTTCCCACTCTGCCCGGAGACCTCAAACCCAGTGGTCCAGGGTGCCTTCTCTGAGTGATGGTGGTGGGGATTAGGAGCAGTATTGTTTACTGACTTGAGTCCTGTGTGTTCTTTACACCCATTCTGGTATTTCCCAGACTTACCATGAAAAACTTGAAAATTGGTACCAACAAGGACTTGTGGGATCTTTTGCCTGCTTAAAGTCAACTGCTGAGAAAAATCTCTCAACCATGGTGAAAAATGATGGAAATTTGGTTTGTGCAAATCTTCCAGAACAGAAGAGAAATGCAACCTGANCTTGTGGGATCTTTTGCCTGCTTAAAGTCAACTGCTGAGAAAAATCTCTCAACCATGGTGAAAAATGATGGAAATTTGGTTTGTGCAAATCTTCCAGAACAGAAGAGAAATGCAACCTGAGCCACATACATAATTTTACATGGAAAATTTCCCAGTACCTTCGTTAAAACAAAAAGAAACTTGTAAAATTAATTGTAAGGCTATATCTTGTTTGGCCCAATTTGTCCAATAGAAAATATATTCATGAAAATAAAAGTGACCATTGAGATATTCTACCTCCTTCTGATATGGTTCTACCATTCTGATATATGGTTCTCAGCTACAGACCAGCTGTTTAGGGGCTAGGCTCATTTCAGGTGCTGGGTGGCCACATGTGGCTAGTGGCTACGATATTGGAGAGTGAGGCTGAGCTCTGGAATCTTCTAACAGAAGGGGAGACCCCCATTACAGACAGTTTGAGGAAAGGATGTTTTTATTGTATTAAGAACAAAGTATTGCCAGCCAGACCTTTAAAAAAAATTTTTTTTTTAAAATTTATTTGGCTGTGTTGTGTCTTAGCTGCATCACTGGGAGGGGTCAATTAATGCCCCGAGGTATAAGGGACCCTGACTCCCCAACCAGGGATCAAACGTGTGTCCCCTGCACTGGAAGGCTGATACCCCCAGGGAAGTCCCTAGCCAGACTTTTAAATAAATCCCCACCTCCACCCGCATTCCGGCAGAACCCCCATTAGCATCTCTGGGCTTAAACAGTCGGGGCGATGCTCTGCTCATCTCCTGGTCCTGCCCGCCCCGCCTTCCTCTGACCAACCCTTCCCTCTCCCCCACGCAGGTCTGGTTTCAGAACGCCCGGGCCAAGTTCAGGCGCAACCTCTTACGGCAGGAAAACACGGGCGTGGACAAGTCGACGGAGGCGGCGCTGCAGACAGGGACTCCGTCGGGGCCGGCCTCGGAGCTGTCCAACGCCTCGCTCAGCCCCTCCAGCACGCCCACCACCCTCACAGACTTGACTAGCCCCACCCTGCCGACTGTGACGTCCGTCTTAACTTCTGTGCCTGGCAACCTGGAGGGCCACGAGCCTCACAGCCCCTCGCAAACGACTCTTACCAACCTTTTCTAATGACTCTCGGCCCCGCACCCCACCTCTGCCCCCGCCCCACAATTTCTTTAAAAAAGAAATTATCTTTAGTTGAATTCCAAGTGTATTTTAAAATAGAGGCTTTGAGCAACTAACTAACCACATTTTAGGATCTCGCCTGGAAACTGAGGAAGAAAATAATTGCGCCCCCCTACCCCTGGCTGACACAGCTCTGTGGACTGGAATTACTTGGAAGATCTATCTGCAACACAACATTTGTGTCACTGTACAGTTTTGTGGACTGAGCGAGGAAAAACAACAAATAATTTAAGTTGGCTAGAGCTTCTGTATTTTCAAAGACTGCCACGTGCCTTAGGAATACTGTTTTATCTCCATACTTTGGATGACTTGTTCATTTTTTCTCTCCCTCTTTTTCTCTGTATATTTATGACCAGAGCAAAAATGTAAAAAAAAAAAAAAAAAGGAAAAAAAAACCCAGCCTTCTTTATTTCTGCTAGGAAGGGCAGGATGATTCTTAATCATCAGAGATAACTCCAGAACTCTTATCAGCATTAGAGGAATCTATAAAACAAAACTTACTTAAAGAGCCTTTACCTGCCATTATGTGACTAGTGATAGAAGCCAGGTTCGATGCTGTAAAGAGCAATATTGGATAGGAATCTGGAATGTTA
>SJYV01052808.1:0-10424 GCA_006410875.1 Neotragus pygmaeus | reverse complement strand
ATCCAATATCCAGAGAAAATATACTTCAAGAATGAGGGAAAAAGAAGTCCATTATCAGACAAACGGAAACTGAGCAAATTCGTCACCATTAGAACTCTCTGAAAAGCAATAATAAAACAGAGTTTCCTGGCAAAATGAAAGTGATCCCAGTTGGAAGCTCAAAGACACAAAGCATAACAATGAGCAAAAGAAATGGTAATATGTGGTAAATTTGAATGAATACTGACTGCGTGTGTGCATGCTAAGTTGCTTCAGTGGTGTCTGACTCTTTGTGACCTCGTGGACTGTAGCTTGCCAGACTCTTCGGTCCAGGGGATTCTCCAGGCAAGAATACTGGAGTGGGTTGCCATTTCCTCCTCCAGAGGATCTCTGCTGTTCAGCAAAAATAACAGGAAAATACCCATCTGGAAATTAATAAGCACACTTCTAAATAACTCAAAGATCAAAAAACAAATCACAATGGAAAGTAGATAACATTTCAAATGAAATAAAAATGAAAGTGCTACATATGCAAATTTGTGAGATACAGCAAAAATAGTCATTTGTAAAGAAAAAAATTCAAAGGTTAAATGTACATACTAGAAAAGAAGGAAGGCTGAGATCAATTAGCTGAGCATTTATCTAAAAAGACTACAGAAAAGATAGAAAATTAAACACACTGAAAATAAGAAGGATGGAAAAAATAATAATAAAAGTATAAATTAACTAAATAGTAAATAAGCATGCCATAGAAAGGATACAAAAGCCAGGTTGGTTCTTGAAAAAAAAAATACTAAAATTGATAAAATTACTGATAAGACATACTGAGAAAAAGTCAGAAAAGTTACAAACAACTGATACCAAGAATGAAAAAAGAAAAGACCATGAAATAATAGAAAAAACTACAAAAAGGAATGTATATGTTTGTACAACTGAGTCACTTTGCTAACAGCAGAGACTGACACAACATTTTAAATCAACTATACTTCAATAGCTTCCCTGGTGGCTCAGATGGTAAAGCTTCTGTCTGCAATGTGGGAGACCTGGGTTCGATCCCTGGGTTGGGAAGATCCCCCAGATAAGGAAATGGCAACCCACTCCAGTACTCTTGCCTAGAAAATCCCATGGATGTAGGAGCCTGGTAGGCTACAGTCCATGGGGTCGCAAAGTCAGACATGACTAAACGACTTCTCTTTCTTCTTTCTGGAGATACTTCAATAAAAATGCTTCTATATAAAAAAAATTTTTTCAAGCTCCAAAAAAATATTAAAGCAAACTTTTGTTAATAAATTTTAAAATTTACAGAAAATCCTCAAATTCCTGATGAATGCAATTTATCAAAATGTATGTTAGAAGGAATTGTTAAGCCTCAATAATTATATAACTATTAAAGAAATTAAATCAGTAATTAAAAATTTTCCCAGGAAAAAGCCCAGACTCAGGTATTGTCAGTAAACTTTACCAAATATTTAAGGAAGAAATAACATTAACCTAACACAAAATCTTCCAGAACAAAAAAAAAAAAAAGGAAAAAAGAGAACTCTCCCTATGCCTTCCCTTGTGGCTCAGCTGGTAAAGAATCCTCCTGCAATGCAGGAGACCTGAGTTCAATCCCTGAGTTGGGAAGAGCCCCTGGAGAAGGGAAAAGGCTACCCACTCCAGTATTCTGGCCTAGAGAATTTCATGGACTGTATAGTCCATGGGGTTGCAAAGAGTCAGACAAGACTGAGTGACTTTCACTTCACTTCTCCCTGTGCCAGTTATTAGCCTATTTGCTTTCTGTGGCCTGAGCATGTGCTGCTGTGCAGTGCAATGCACGATATTTCTCAGGTTAGCCTGCTACCTGGTTTTCAAATAGGTTTGGTCAGTAAGAGGCACTGATGATGATGCCAGCTTCTGAGCTCTGGTCTCACCACTTTCTCCATGGTCCCCCCAAACCTGGAGATGGTAGAGATTTCTTACTTGCTTCATGGGGTGGCCTCCCTTGGTTCGTTTTTCAGCTGTGTAACAATTTTCAGTACTTAGTCCGTTTTTGTCTTTTCCAGGCTGGCACTACCTGATACAATTCTTGGTATCCCCCCAGAGGATATGCCCTCACAATGAGTTTCTGGAAATCACTTTTGAGCTTAAATTCAATTAGGACCTCCTTGCAGGTGGGAAAAATTGCATAGTATCAATAGTAATCTATACTAAAATTATCTTTAATATAGTTTGAATGAAACGCCTATCTCAAAGTTTTGGGAAATCACATATCTTCATATGATCAGTGTGGGAGTATTAATGACTATGTCTGTGAAGTAGAATGATTAATCTTATTTTACTTCTGAAGGAAGAAATTTATTCTTGCCTCTGACTTCTTTCTTTATACTATAATGTACCCAGTATAGAATAGTGAGTGACAATGAAGCTTGCTTTCAGTGTTTCATCATAATAAAAATTTTCAAATGCACAAAAAAGTTTTAAAAATTGTGTTATGAATGTGCGTATACCTACTACATAGATTCTACAAAATTTATGAAATTCTACAACTTCATCCACTAACAAGACATCATAATATTAAAATGTGCAAGAGACCAGAACAGACTCTTCATAAGAAAAGATAGACAATAAGCATATAAAATGGTGGTTAATCTATTTAGTAAATACAGGAATAAAAATTTAAACCACCATTAAGGTACTACAACATGGAGGCAGGACTTTATGAACAAGGAGATTCTTATTTGCATGGCATTGTATTTGCAAGTCTGAAATAAGTTGAGTGACTCCTTGTCCAAGTTTTTTGTTTCTTTCTAGTTCACAAACAGTAAGCATATGGAAAGCTGAATCCAGCAAGAAGCTGATCCCTATTGGAAACAAACTATCTAGAGAATGCATACTTATTTTTGATAGTCTAAATCACATTTAACATATTTATAATATTTTAAAACTATGAAGGGCATTCATATGTGTTTCAGAGGGTTAGAAAATATTGAAAGCATAACTAAGTAAATAAATTATATTTCTGTTAGCAAGAGAAGAGTATTATTGCTATTTTTATATATACTTTCAGTTTTGTGTATGTCTACATGAACGTATAGACATGTGTATGCCTGTGTGTATGTGTGTCCAACAGTCTTTCAATTCTGGTTTTATTCTGAATTAGTTTGCTACATTGGGACATTTGTTATGCACGGATAATTTGAGTTTTAAAATCAGAATATAGAACTTCTGTTTCTGGCCAAGATGAAGTAGGAACCAGATTTATACACCTATCTGAAACAACTAAAAATTATCTGCACAAAATAGATGAGACAAAACTTGACAAATGATTGGAATTAGGCAACAAAGGATGGTGATTTCTGATAAAAAACAAATGACGCGTGTCCTACGACTTACTTCCTGGAGAGAGACTGCACACCACAGTGCACAATGGGGAGCCTGATTATCTTCTTCTGTTGAGAATATGGAGCTGGGAGATCAAGGGGGCCATGATAGCTAGATAGATCTCATAGGGTTGGGGACCGTTCTTGTTCCCAATGGTCAGAATAGAAAAGCTCCTAATTCATTGTGCATTGTTAAGAGTACTTAGAAGGGTTTTGCCTTAGGAGTGAAGAAATACTGACCATAGGTTATAAACACTGCTCTCCTCTCACCTAACAAAGCTTAAATCAATACTCAAAAGGATCTTTGTTGCTATTTTTGTTGTTCAGTTGCTAAGTCCGACTGTTTGCTGTTTTCAAATAACTTAACTATGTCTCAGTTAACTCTTACAGGAACCACTTCAACTGTGTTCTTAAAGGGGATTAAGCTATACAGTTTTAATAGATGGTATTTGCTTCCTCTTGCCACTGAAATAAATTACCAACATTATCATGATTTAGCACAAATTTATTTTCTGACAGTTTTAGAGGTATAGCAGTTCTGAGAAAAAGATCAGAAATATTTATAAAATGTTAAATTATCCTCACTCTTTCCACATTAACCCAACTTCTGTATTAGTATACATGAAAATGAAAGTCGCTCAGTTGTGTGCAACTCTTTGTGACCTCAGGGCCTATATAGTCCATGGGATTCTCCAGGCCAGAATACTGGAGTGGGTAGCCTTTCCCTTCTCCAGGGGATCTTCCCAACCCAGGGATCAAACCCAGGGCTCCCGCACTGCAGGTGGATTCTTTACCAGCTGACCCACCAGAGAAGTCCAAGAATATTGGAGTGGGTAGCCTATCCCTTCTCCAGGGAATCTTCCCAACCCAGGACTCAAACCAAGGTCTCCTGCATTGCAGGTGGATTCTTTACCAACTGAGCTATGAGGGAAACCCATTAGTATGTATATTTTATAAGAAAACGTCCACATTTACTCAAGAATTCTAAGATTCTAATTGTATTTTATTTATCATACAACAAAAGAAAAGCAACTTAGGGATGTTTAATTAGGATGCATACATACCTCAGCATTCCAAGAGGTAGTTTCAAAATGACGTGGAGCTGTATATGCTGTCATGGGAAGATCGTGCATCTTTTTAATTCAGGGACAAAGGCTAGTGGCACATCAATATGTGCATCATAATCTATGTATGTCAAATCAAATCAATATATTTTATAGGATAGAAAATGCATATCTATGAAAAAGCCCATAGTCTGCTTTAAAGCAACTCACACTACTACATTGTTAGTTGTGGTGACCTCTGAGTAGGAGGCTGAATCATGGAAAAAACTTTGTAAAGGGGATTCTGCAAATTTTCTGTAGTTTTAGAAATTTTTGCAGTAGGAACATATACACTACTACCTTTCCAATTAAAATATTTATATAAACCTAACAACAGCAATTGTAGCTGTGTCTGTTAAAGTTACTGCAACCTGATGAAACAGGCAAACCTTGACGTTTGAAAGACTAACACAAGAACAGTGTGTTTTTGTGCAGGTAAATTTTCATGTGGTTTAGCAGGGGCCCTCAGCTCTAGGGGGGCCCAGGGATCCAGGCTGCTTCTGTCTTGTGGTTTCAGCACCTCAACACTGGATCACCATGTTTGCTGGTGAATCGAGGTAGAGAGTGTGGAACCAGCACTGCTTCTCAAGTGCCTCCAGGTGACAGTAAACACCTGCTTGTGTCTCAGTGGCCAAGGGTTGTCACGACCCCTCTTAACTACAAGCAGATTGGCAGCATAGTGTCCCTCGTGTCCAGAAAGGTGAGCAAGACAAGATGTGGACGGGCACTGGAGCCTCTTGCATGTACCATTACAAAGTAGATGCTCAAGAAAAAGCAATTATGATTTGCTGAGACCAAAACCATCTTCAATGCTTGGAGGAGTTTCTGAGGTCAGATCTCCCTTGAAATGTTGTGAAATTTTCAAGTATCTACTATGTGACAGATGCTTTCAAATACAGGATCACATCTAATTGTCAAATGGCTCTGTAAATCTCAGCAGGGAGAATTCACTTTCTTCATTCAGTGGCCCCTTTCTGCACTTTTCTTTGCAACAACCTCTATAATCTCATAAAACTGAAAATGCACTTCTTCCTCTTAATGCAAGCTCACACTTCTAACCCTCTGAGTCTCTGCTAACCTTCCATGTGACTAAACTTGCCGGAGTACCTGGATGGGTGCCACGAGGCACATGGAAAGCTGGGACTTTCCTGGTGTTATGTATTGCAAGAGAGAGTGGGAGGATGAGTGATTATTCTGTTTTTCATCAGAGCTGACATGTCTTCCAAGGAACCATTTTTAACTCCTAGGAAAATCCAGGGATTTAGGAATTCAGCTTTAGATGTTTGCTCCACAATGACTTCTGTCATCTTTCCTCATCTACAACTGAAAGAGTCTCTGGTTTTTTAGCACATAAGTTAGGTATTTGATCAGCAGTGAATTTAAAATCACTGCAGATGGTGACTGCAGCCATGAAATTAAAAGATGCTTACTCCTTGGCAGAAAAGTTATGACCAACATAGATAGCATATTGAAAAGCAGAGACATTACTTCGCCAACAAAGGTCCATCTAGTTAAGGCTATGGTGTTTCCAGTGGTCATTATGGATGTGAGAGTTGGACTGTGAAGAAAGCTGAGTGCCGAAGAATTGATGCTTTTGAACTGTGGTGTTGGAGAAGACTCTTGAGAGTCCCTTGGACTGCAAGGAGATCCAACCAGTCCATTCTGAAGGAGATCAGCCCTGGGTGTTCTTTGGGAGGAATGATGCTAAAGCTGAAACTCCAGTACTTTGGCCACCTCATGCGAAGAGTTGACTCATTGGAAAAGACTCTGATGCTGGGAGGGATTGGTGGCAGGAGGAAAAGGGGATGACAGAGGATGAGATGGCTGGATGGCATCATCGACTCGATGGACATGAGTTTGAGTGAACTCTGGGAGTTGGTGATGGACAGGGAGGCCTGGCGTGCTCCAATTCATGGGGACATAAAGAGTCGGATACGACTGCATGACTGAACTGAACTGAACTGAATTTAAAATAAGACACCTCATTGAAATCCTATTTAAAATATCATGGTGGTTTCAATAACCCTCTAACTTTAAAGTTATATTCCCGGAACATATAGATGATGTGCCAAATTAGACGGCACTTACCACCCCATTTAGAAAACACTTGGAGACTGTGTTAGAGATAACAGGGCTGGTGACCAGGTGTCTTAAAGCAGCTGTCCCTAGGTGAATTTTTACATCAGTGGGGCTGTTGATATCATAGGCCTTCTAGGGTGAGTCATGGGACAGCCAAAAGACTAATGCTCTATGTTGGGGGAAGGTAGGTGATTCTGGGCTTCCAATGGAGACCAATGACGAGCTGGTTAGCAGACTAGGTTTGAGAGTTAGACAGGAGAGCATACAGAGGAAGACCAGGGAAAGGGTGCTATAATTTGGGAAAGTTCTGGGTCTGAAAAAAATGCTAGCACCCAGGCAGAGTCAGTTCTCAAGGAACGCTGGGACTCAAGTGGGTGGACCCTAGGTTAGTAAAGCCCATAGACAGTACTCAAATTGCATTTAAATCTCATTTTCATCTTTCTTCTTTAGGCCTACTTTTAGCACCTTAGACAACATTCTTCTTGTCACCTCAGAGACATCATGTAGTATCGAGAACAGAATCGAATTACGAGTCAGAAGGTCGGCCACGGGCTGGGGTAGGTGGGAACAGCATGGGCTCAAGAGGAATTCAGGCCAGGGTCTAGTCCCTATCCTGTCTCCTAGTAACACGTGATGCTGGGAAGATGCCCAAGTCCCACAGCCTTGGCTTCTTCATCTGTGAAGCAAGTGAGCTCGATGAGCTCTGTTTTGTAGGGCTTCAGGGATGTGGGCAGTGTATGTAAAGCATCTCACACAGTGTCTATCATATCTTGGAACTTTGATGACTGGCAGTCACTTCTAGTATTATTTTACCCACAAACCATACTACCCCCAATTCTGAGAATCTTGTTTGCTTTTTATTTTTCAGATCTCAGAGAATATGCAAAGCAATAGGATGAAATCATCCAACAATATTGCTTTGTAAATAAAACTCAGTACATTTTCCCTCCTAGATGTTATTTAATTTGGGGTGGGGGGGTCTCCCTCAGCTTGATGCAACTCACAGCTCCTAGAATTTGAGTCAAAGACCAACTCCATTCCTCCCTCCCAGCTGTTTTTCCATCCAAATGATGTCTTTCATTCATTCTACCCCACCAAAGATCTAGCTCTTTCTTGTTGCTACTGCTAAGTAGCTTCAGTCATGTCGGACTCTGTGCGACCCCAGAGACGGCAGCCCACCAGGCTCCCCCGTCCCTGGGATTCTCCAGGCAAGAACACTGGAGTGGGTTGCCATTTCCTTTTTCAAGCTCTTACTTAGAGCTGTCCAAATGACACTCAAGATCATCTAATTAAAATGTTTCTTAAATACAGTGCGTTCTGGCTTTCCATGGCCAGAGAAAAGTGTTCCTCAAGAGGCTTCTGGGCACCACTTCAATGTCATATCACTGTATTTCTCAAGAAATTCTTACAGATGATGAGTATAACGCGTCTAGTCTACTGAAACACGCATGCAGGGCTCCTTCCCTACCTGCTCCAAGAGGAGATTCTTCCCTGGTTTTTCAACAACTCAAAGGTAACTGCTAAGTGCAGTTTTATATTCCAGGCTTTCCTCTCACCTCGAAGACACACCGTGAGTCTGGTCACAGTCACCACCCAGCTTCATCATCCCTAGCTCCTCCAGAACTGAAGTTTCCCAAAGCTCCAAACTGCCCTGACTCAGGACACTTACACTTAACTGTTATCCATAGTACTCACCTTCTCTTTCTTTCTTTTACTGGTTATTTAGTATCGGGTGGGCCAAAAAGGTAGTTCAGGTTTTTCCATGCTGGCTTATGGGAAAATCCATACGACCTTTTGAAAGTGAAAGTCACTCAGTCATGTCTGACTCTTTGCAACCCCATGGGCTGTACAATATAACCTTTTAGGCTAACCCAATACTTAGACCTCAACCCTTAGTTAGTATTTAGAGAATAGCTCATTATCTTCCTGATCTGACTGTTGCTCTTGGACTTTATAATTTTATAGCTAGGGGGTGTATCTCCCTTTTCTTGGTGTCTCCCTACTTCCACAGGGCCTTTCAAAGAGTCATTCTCTAATTAATGACTGGGGAATAACAGAGCCAGTGAACAGAGAATCTTGTTTATTTAGATTTAATACTGAATATGAATACAAAGCATATCCAAGTACATATCTTTTAATTTTACAGAACACAAGAAAAGGGATAACAGAAGACAAACATTAACTATTTTTCACTTTTCTCTATTTCTCTATTTTCACATTTCCAAGGAAATTAATTTTCCAATGCCATATTTTCTTATTCCAGATCGTAAAACATAATGAAAGGTTTCCCAATTTGTTTAACAAAATAGCAAAATGCAGAAAGTCTTAAAAGCAGCAAGAGAAAAACAACTTGGTACATTTGAAGGAGACCCCACAAGAGCATCAGCAGACTTTTCAGCCAGAATTTTGCAGCCAGAAGAGAGGAGCACTGTATATTCAAAGGGCTAAAAGGAAAAACTTCCAACCAACAATATGCTCGTTACCCTACAAAGTTATCACTCAGAAAAGGATAGATAAAAAATGCCTGAAACAAGTAAAACCTAAAGGAGTTGACCATCACTTATACAGGCTTATGACAATAACTGTAGCTACAAAATAGGTAAAATGTTCACTTCTTAAACTGGATAAACAGCAATACATTTTTGATGAATGTCATTTGTAAACTTAGAACTTGAAGTTAATTAAGCCTTTTGTTAATAGGAACAGCATTTGGAAAGTACCAAAAAAAAAAAAATCTCCAAATCACCCTTACATAGCAGAAACACAAAGATATAATATATTCAATACTCCCAAGCCCCATCTTGCCTCTCCACTACTTAGATAAGTGACTGTTCTCGTCAAACAGAATGAAATATTTGCCTCTACTTCAGTTGGGGCAAGCGAAGCTGTTGGATGTGGCCCTGGAATAGGCCCTGGTCCTGGCACAAGTCCCATCCCTGGCCCTGGCACAAGTCCCATCCCTGGCCCTGGCCCCGGCTACAACTCTGGCTTGGGGTCCTGTTTTTTCACTTTGCAAAGCTTCTTCATACAAGTCAGGAAAGGCACTGGGGGTGGTATCATGGACTTTGGCCAAAAACTCTAAGACTTTCATCTTAGTGGTCTCTGCATATGTTCGGGGACCCCACAGGAACTCGTAGCAGGCAGGATCACTATTGGGCACCTGTCGGTATTCCAGATACCCTTGCTGCACCCACACTTGGGTCAGCAGCTCCCTGGGGTCCCCATAGATGAAATGGTTCACACCAGCATACAGCCCCATGATACCCAGCATTTCCCAGATCTTTTCCTCAGGTGCACAGTTGCCAACTATGAAGATTATACTCAAGGTATTTATAAGGAGGCCAGCCATGGGCATGCTCTCCTCATCACCACTCAACAAATCATTGTAGGTGAGACCCAAGGTGTTGACCAAGACATAGAAGAGACCTGTGGGGTCCAACGCCTTCACGTCAATACCAAAGACCAGATTCATGCAGTCAGTGGCTTGGGTGAGGATCATAGGGAAGAGGTCTTGGTAATCTTTGATAATGCTAAGCATTTCTGCCTTTGTGGCCACCTCCTTTCTGTGATATCTGAGGAGCAGGAATGATATCAGATCCTTCACCTTACCATCTATTGCATCTCTGAGCAAGTGCCCACCATCTGGCAGGGCCTGAGAAGTGCTTGGCCTCTTTCTTTTTCTACTGCCAGATCCCTGATCTGATATGATTGATGGAATGGTTGCTAGGGCAGTGGGTAAGGTCCAAGCTCTCTGAGAAGCCTGGAAAGGACTTGGTGTCCCAGCAGTATCAGGAACCTCCATTATGGTGCCTGGGGTCAGAAAATAGAAGGAGGAGGTGGGGTGGGGAGAGGAGGAGGAAGAAGAAGAGGAGGAAGAGGAAGAAGAGGAGGAGGAGGAAGA
>SJYV01052806.1:1271-17078 GCA_006410875.1 Neotragus pygmaeus | reverse complement strand
CACGTCCATCGAGTCCGTGATGCCATCCAGCCATCTCATCCTCGGTCGTCCCCTTCTTCTCCTGCCCCCAATCCCTCCCAGCATCACATTCTTTTCCAATAAGTCAACTCTTCATATGAGGTGGCCAAAGTACTGGAATTTCAGCTATAGCATCATTCCTTCCAAAGAAATCCCAGGGCTGGTCTCCTTCAGAATGGACTGGTTGGATCTCCTTGCAGTCCAAGGGACTCTCAAGAGTCTTCTCCAACACCACAGTTCAAAAGCATTAATTCTTCGGTGCTCAGCCTTCTTCACAGTCCAACTCTCACATCCATACATGACCACAGGAAAAACCATAGCCTTGACTAGATGGACCTTAGTCGGCAAAGAAATGTCTCTGCTTTTGAATATACTATCTAGGTTGGTCATAACTTTTCTTCCAAGGACTAAGCGTCTTTTAATTTCATGGCTGCAGTCACCATCTGCAGTGATTTTGGAGCCCAAAATAATAAAGTCTGACACTGTTTCCCCATCTATTTCCCATTAAGTGATGGGTCCAGATGCCATGATCTTTGTTTTCTGAATGTTGAGCTTTAAGCCAACTTTTTCACTTTCCTCTTTCACTTTCAGCAAGAGGTTCTTTAGTTCTTCTTCACTTTCTGCCATGTCACCTAAAAGATCCTTTGGGTAAAAAGATACAATTATACATGTATCTATATAGAGAGAGAGACACACAAGTTGACACTTGAACAAGAGAGTTAAGGGTTCTAACTTTTCATAGTCAGAAATCCTCCTGTAACCTGACAGTTATTTTTCAATATCACTGATACAACCAACTGTAATAAATATAATATAAATTCCCTTAATGCAACTCAAAACTATTACTTCACGGAAATAGGAGAAAAATTGCTTGGGATGACATGTGTCATTTAATAAGTAATTTTTGTTAATAAATCTATGATGTCCCATCAAATAATAGAATCTCCAAATGTTTTGACCAAAAGGCAGGAAAAGTTTGAAGTAGAAAAATATAAAAACTTCCTATGCGTAAGACTAAGGAAAAAGTCTTAATGAGGAGAGTTCCTAAAATTTCATAAAGATGCTGAATCCAAAGATGAAAAGAAAAATGGAAATACCAGGAAACACATAGGAGAAAATTTTATTCCACAATGATCAAAGAATCACAATTTCTGGTTCTGAGGCTTTGAGTTATTCAATCCAGGGGACTAGGGTATTTGGTCTTTATAAGTTGGCATAAAGTAGAGTCTCTTCAGAGCCACTTTTATATCTTCATTTCTCAGACTGTAGATGAAGGGGTTCAGCAGGGGTGTGACCACAGTGTACATCACCGAGGCAATTATACTTGAATGTGAGGTGTGGCTAGCACCAGAGCTAAGATAAACTCCTACAGCTGTAAAATAAAACAGGGAGACAACCAAGAGGTGGGACACACAGGTAGAAAATGCTTTGTATTTCCCTTGAGCTGATGTGATTTTACATATGCAGGAAACTATTTTAGAGTAAGAGTAAAGAATACCAGCAAAAGGACCACCACCCATCAAGACAACTGAAAAATACATCACTATGTTATTAAGAAGGTTGTCAGAACAGGCAAGTTGCACTACCTGACTGAGTTCACAGAAAAAGTGGGGGATTTGTACAACTGGATAGAAGGACAATTGCAGCACCATTAAGCTGTGTAGCAAGGAGTGCAAGGCGATCAGCACCCAGGATATAAGAACCAGCAATACACAGAGCTGGGGGCTCATGATGACCATGTAGTGCAGGGGGTGGCAGATGGCCACATACCGATCATAGGCCATCACTGTCAGGAGAATGTCATCTAATTCTGCAAAGAGAATGTAAAAATACATTTGGGTGATACAGCCTTTATAGGTGATAACTTGGCTCTGTGTCTGGATGTTCCACAGCATCTTTGGGATGGTGGTGGAGGTGAAACAGATGTCTACAAAGGACAGGTTGGAGAGGAAGAAGTACATAGGGGTGTGGAGGTGGGAGTCCAAGCTTACAGCCAAGATGATGAGCAGGTTTCCAAACACAGTGATCAGGTACATGGAGAGAAAAAGCCCAAATATGAAGGACTGTATTTCTGCTTCCTTTGAAAGTCCCAGAAGAAGAAATCGTGAAATTTGTGTATTGTTACTTGGTTCCATGGGGTGGAGGTGACTGCCAGGAAAAAGGAAAATAATGACAATTTTCACTCATACTAATTCACATAACTGAAATACTGCAATTTCTATTTAGCCCTCAAGAAGTTGATGTTAATATTTTATTTGCAGATAAGTTCTCTTTTAGAGTATGTGTGTATGTTGAGCCACTTCAGTTGTGTCCAAATCTGTGCGACCTCAAGGACCATAGCACACCAACCTCCACTGTCTACAGGATTTCCCAATAAAGAATTCTGGTGTGAGTTTCCATGCCCTCCTCCAGCAGTTATTTCCAACACAGGGATTGATCCTGCATCTGATGAATGGGTACTACATTGCAGGCAGATTCTAAACCACTGAGTCACTGCAGAAGCCCCTTGAAGCTATAATTCATTTCATTTCAAACTAGGAATTTTTGTCCCATTCTCATCACATTTGCTAAGAGGTCATATATTCTAGAGTTTTAATGTGATATTCCATCATTTGTTTGGGAAATACATATTTAGCGCTAACCATGTTCCAAGAACATGGAGACAAGAAGTAGAAAATGCTGAAAAGCAAACCTCTAGCAATCCAAGGATGGTGAATGAGGTTATGCTAATAAAATATGATAGAATATGTCAGAATGTGATAGATGCTATGACAAAACAAAGCCAAGTATAAAAGAAAGTGGTAGGAGGTGTTATTTTGTCCTGAGTTTTCAGGGAAGTCCAACAAACTAAGTGATGTTGGAACAAATTCTTAGAGAAAGAGAGACAAGGAGCTAGTGTAATGTCAGAATTGTGTGCCTGGAAGAGGGACCTGCCACTGCTAAAGACCTGAGGAAGATGCTTGTTCCACATGTTCAATAGCAAACATGAAAACCAGTGGGGCCGAGGGATAAGCAGGAGGGGGAGTGGTTAGAGATGGTGTCAGGGATGCTGAGGAACAATGTGGCCTTCCTGCTACAGCTGAACCTTCAGTTCATAAAGAATCCCTTCTTCCATGTGGTTCCTTACACATTATCAATTTAGCTATAAAACCATCTTATGAATTATATCCATTTCACTTCTTGGTTCAATCTGTTGCTCTGATCTGTGTCTATAAGTCATTTAGCATATGGATCCAGGTGCCTCTGCTGTTAAGAACTGTTCTGCCTTTCAAGACAAAAGCGCGCGCACACACACACACACACACACACACACATACACACCATGTTCTATGTTGTGTCACCATTATACATTGGTCACCCAGATTCACCTTCTTTAGGCTGTGAGTGGTTACAGCTCAGCTGGTCAGGTCAAATAATTATTCTCCAAAAGAATATATCATTTTTACTGTGAAATTCCAGTTTATAAACTTCTCATGGAACAATAAATGTGGGGTTCATTTTTGGTATAGTCAATTTCTGCTTGATATTTAATGAAAAATAAAATGTATGAGAGTGAAGGAAACAGAGAGAAATGAAATGGATATATAGACATTAGGGGAAAAAATATTCAATATACTCAGTAACCCATGAGACAATGCAATAAACAAGGTTTCCTTGCTCCATCAACATTTCAACTCCAGTGACATCTCCTTGATGTCTGGAAACATAATAAAGAAAAATATCTTTTGTCCAAAAACATTAAAAAAATTATATACGTATGACATGGAACATCTTACAGTTTGAATATCCCAAGAGGAAAAGAAAAAATTGGAATATAAGCTACCAATTCAATATCAGATATAGATGAAATACAACAGAAGTTGGATATGTTTTATATGAAGCATATAAAGAAGAAGATTTCTTTTTCTTAAGGACTTTCCCCTATTTGTTTCCTCTTGTTCATAAATAAGATCCTTATACTTATTTTCTACTTTTACTGGAAGCATTTTATGCCTCCTATTCCTTCTAAAGGGATTTTCTTGGTGGCTCAGAAAGTAAAGAATCTGCTTGTCAATGTGGGACACATAGGTTTAATCCCTGGGTTTAAAAGATTCCCTGGAGAAGTAGATGGCAACTCACTCCAGCATTCTTGCCTGGGAAATCCCATGGACAGAGGAGCCAGGTGGGTTACAGTCCATGGGGACACAAGAGTTGGAGCAACTTAGCAACTAAACCACTAACATCACTCCTTCTGAGCTTCTACTATTACCATTTAATTGTAAGACTGACACTTGCATTTTCAAGTGTAATGTTCACTTGATTTTTAGACCATAAATAAGTACATTAAGATTAGGAAAACCAGAAAACAACCACAATGACCTCTGGCCTCTGGGCTATGCAAGATTGGTCCTCAGGTGACCTCAGGTGCACATTCCAGGTTTCCATCATCACTGACACTCTCCTGCAGGGTCTGTGGCATTCTCAGACTCACCTGCCTGCAGACTGAAGAGAGAAGGCTGTTCCTGTAGAAGTCAAAATTCCTCCCTAAATGATTACTGATGCAGACAGAAATTTTGTGCCCAAATAAGAAAACAGGAAGTGATAAAAATCAAGCATTGGTTCCCAGATAGATGCAGAATTTCAAAAGCAAGAACCAGGTCCTCCCCAACCAAAGTGGCAGAGGCTGAACGACTACAGCAGAGGAGATATTTGGAGCTTCCTGTGTCAGCTCATTAGGCATGTTTCCTCTGGTTACTCCAACCTCTAACTACATGATTTCCCATAAGGACACTTTTCTGGACAGAATGGATTTTTTCCCCTGCTAATTCTCTGTTCCTAAGACACTGCATTATAAGTTAGGTGAATTTAGTTTTTATTACTCCTCACTCTTAATTCTCTTGCATCTACAGCCCTAAGGTTCTCAGCATGTCATCACATCCTGGAGTACAAAAATAATAGCAAATGAAGCAACTGACAAAGAATTAATCTCAAAAATATACAAGCAACTCCTGCAGCTCAATTCCAGAAAAATAAATAACCCAATCAAAAAATGGGGCAAAGAACTAAAAAGACATTTCTCCAAAGAAGACATACAGGTGGCTAACAAACACATGAAAAGATGCTCAACGTCACTTATTATCAGAGAAATGCAAATCAAAACCAAATGAGGTATCGCCTCATGCCAGTCAGAATGGCTGTGATCCAAAAGTCTACAAGCAATAAATGCTGGAGAGGGTGTGGAGAAAAGGGAACCTTCTTACACTGTTGGTGGAAATGCAAACTAGTACAGCATATGGAGAACAATATGTAGATTCCTTAAAAACCGGAAACAGAACTGCCATACGACCAAACAATTTGACTGCTAGGCACACACACCGAGGAAACCAGAATTGAAAGAGACGAGTGTACCCCAATGTTCATCGCATCACCATTTATAATAGCCAGCACATGGAAGCAACCTCTATGTCCATCAGCAGACAAACGGATAAGAAAGCTGTCGTACATATACACAATGGAGTATTACTCAGCCATTAGAAAGAATACATTTGAATCAGTTCTAATGAGGTGGTTGAAACTGGAGCCTATTATACAGAGTGAAGTAAGCTGGAAAGAAAAACACCAACACAGTATACTAACGCATATACATGGAATTTAGAAAGATGGTAATGATAACCTTGTGTGCAAGACAGCAAAAGAGACACAGATGTACAGAACTGTCTTTTGGACTCTGTGAGAGATGGTTACGGTGGGATGATTTGGGAGAATGGCATTGAAACATGTATAATATCATATGTGAAATGAATCGCCAGTCNCGTGGGGTTGCAAAAGAATCGGGCACTACTGAACAACTGAACTGAACTTAAATTCTTTCAACAGTGTTTATACTTTTTACAATATGAGTATTACACTTTCTAGATTGACCCCATCTCTTTCATGTGGATGCTATTTTACGTGCAATTGTTCTCTTAATTTCCTTTCTGGGTTGCTCATTGTTATCATCTAGAAATATAACTAGGGACTTCTCTGGTGGTCCAATGGTTAGGAATCCACCTGCCAATGCAGGGAACATGGGTTAGATTCTTGGTCTGGGAAGATCCCACATGCCACAGGGCAACTAAGCCCGTGGGCCACAACTACTGAGCCTCTGCTCTAGAGCTGGGTAGCCACAACGAGAGAAGCCGCCACAATGAGAAGCCCACACACTGCACCGAAGAGGAGCCCCTGCTGACTGCAACTAGAGAACGAGCGCAGCAATGAAGACCCAGCACAGCGAAAAATAGATAAATTAATTAATTTAAACAAAAAAGAAGTTGAAGCTTGTGTTTACCAGTGGCACAAACATAAGTGACTCTATACAGAGGTGTGTCTGAGAATCCTGTGTCTGTCGGGTGTGTGCCATGCTGCTCTTGGGATGGGCTCAGCGCAGGGAGGTCTCTGTGACATGTGGTGTTTAACCCTTTCTGGTCAGGGACTCCTCTGTAGGTGACATCGTTGAGGCTCTGTGGAGCAGAGCTTGGGGCAGGACTCGGGTGCTGGTAGGCTGTTTGGAGCAGCATCTGAGGAAGCTGGGTCTGCTCTGGAATGGAGTGCTCCCAGGTACAGGGACCATGCTAAGACTGGGAACTTTGTGGGCGACCTTTGTATCTGTTGTTAGACAAAGCTGTTAAGCGGGCTTATCCTGTTTCATTTTATCCTGATCTCTGAGTAACCTCAGTAACCCCTGAGGCTGATCGTCTACGAGGATTTTATGTCCGACGGAACAAAACGGCCTGGCAGTGCGCCTCAGACAGCTCGTGACCATGCTAAGATCTAGCTGTAAGCGTCAGATCAGCTCCAGATGTCAGGAGCTGCTTTTCTCTCAGTTCCGCTTTTGGCCAAAGACAGATGACATCAAGCTGCAGGACATTAATTCATGATGCCCAGATTTTTACCCCTGTCAGCACTCTGTTGATTAAGATCAGAAGCATGTGTGCTACACACACTCTCTAGGGGACTCAGGGTTAATCCCTTTTTTCTCTCTGCTCTAGGCTGCATGGTTGAACCGTCTGATGTGACAGTGGCTATGCGGTAGCATTTAAATCTTGGACAAGACATGTGTGCACAGCAAAGGAAACCATCGACAAAACAAAAAGACAACCTGCTGAATGGGAGAAATATGTGTGAATGATGCTATCGACAGGGGCTTAATCTCCAAAATATACAGACAACTCATACACCTCAGTATCGGAAAAAACAACCCAACATGCAGAAGACCTAAACAGACGTTTCTTCAGAGAAGACCCACAGATGATCAGTAGGCACATGAAAGATGCTCAGCATCACTAAATATTAGAGAAATGCAGATCAAAACTACAATGAGGTTTGGCTGTTGTTTATAATAACCAAGACATGGAAAGAACTCAAGTGCCCATTAGCAGATGGTATGAGTCATAAAAAAGAATGAAATATTTCCATTTGCAGCAACATGGATGGACCTAGAGGATATTATACTTAATGAAGTCAAACAATATCATATATCACTTATATATGGAATATAAAGAATAATACAAATGAATCTATATACAAAACAGAAAGTGACTCAGACAAGCAGAACAAACTTCTGATTACCAAAGGTGGGGGGAGGGATAAATTAGGAGTGTGAGATTAACAGATACAGACTACTATATATACAATTGATAAGCAACAAGGATTTATTATATAGCACAGGGAACTCTATTCAATCACTTGTAATAACCTATAATTGAAAATAATCTGAAATATATATATACACACACATAATGAAATCACTTTGCTATAAACCTGAAACTAACACAATACTGTAAATCAACTATATTTCAGGGGATTATTATGTATACATATGGCTGATTCACTTTGTTGTATAGCAGAAATGAACACAACATTGTAAAACAAATTATACTCCAATAAAAAAATTCATCTCTTGAAAATAAAATAAGCAAACAAAATCTCTGGAAAGACATGCAGACCAACAACAAAATAGACAATTAACACGAAGAAAATGACTCTTAATGCTTTTTGTAGGTCTCAAAGCCCACAGGGCCCAGAATTTCATAGGGTCTGCTTTAGACAGACAGACCCGTTCCCTTCCAGCCTCGTCACTCACTGATCTGTCTGCCCTGCTGTACTTATGTAGGCCTCACAAGAAGTACTGATTTTTGTACAGCAGGCTAACGGCAAGTGAAAGGCTGTCCCATCGTCTGTGCCTGTTTCAGCATAAGCCTTTAGGTCAGTTTATTAGGCACTCAGAACATGTGACATCATTTATGACTTCTGAAAGGTTAGAGACACGCCTGCACCACTATTTCTAGTTGTTTTATTCCCTTTATGGAAATTGCATTCTGTGGAGTATGCGTGGAAAGGGAATCAGATTCCTTCTGGAAGTTTCTTTTTAAATAGCTGGTGTTAATTTTGTCTTAGAAGCTGCTGGATGTTCTTTTTAGGATGTATGAGTGACTGGAGGGGTGGTTAAATATCTGGAAAACTCTAACAATTACTCAGAATACACAGAATAAGTTAGAATATCCACATAACATCCTAGTGAAGCCTGTATTATACTGGGAGTATAATCCACATTTATTACAATAGGAATGAGCCCACTGGACTTGTGCTTTTAGACTTCACTGATACCAATATGGTATTTCAAACTGATCGTTTGCTCAGCACCTCTGAAGTTTTTCACCCAGAAATCTGATGTGGAACTTGCAGACTGAACAACTGGCACTCGCTCAGGATGGGGAGAGTTCCAGCATGGAAAAACCTTGTAATACACGAGGGCAAGTACTGTCTTCCTTGAAAGACCATTGCGTTTTTTTCCAGAACACAGTGAAGCTACCAGGGATCAGTTTGATCCTTTCAAGTTATTTGTTCCCAGAAAACCTCAGACTCTTTAAAGGAATTAAACGACATTTGGGACCCAAAGACATACAAGTTACAACGTCAAGCATCCAACTAAAAGTCAATAGGCATGACTGAAAAAGGAAGGGAATTATGAAATGTGCTACAACATGGATGAACCCTGAAAACATTATGCCCCATGACATAAGCCCATCACGGAAGGACCAATACTGTGCAGTTTCACCCACGGGAGGTTCCTAGAGTTATCAGATTTCTAGAGACAAAGTAGAAAGGTGGTTTCCAGGGGCTGGGAAGAGTGGGGAGAGGGAGTCAGTGTTTAATGGGTATAGAGTTTTAGTTGTACAAAATGAAAATAGTCTGGAGATGGATGATGGTGATGGCTGCTGAATATAACTTAAGGCCACCAAATGGTGCACTTTAAGATGATAAAAACGGTAAACTTACGTTATACATATATATTTTTTTAAAGCTTGCATGTTGGATTTTTCTTTTTTTCTTTTTTTGGCCACACCTCATGGCATGTGAAACTTCCTCGACCAGGGATCACACCCTCATCCCCTGCAGTGGAAAGCAAAGTCTTAGCCACTGGACCCCAGGGAAGCTCCTATATGTTTTAAAAATATTTAATTTTTTTAAAATCAAAAAGCATGAAAAAAAATAGGAAGATATTACCCATTGTTGTTGCTGTTTAGTCTCACTTGACTCTTTGTGACCCTACGGACTGTGGCCCACCAAGCTCCTCTGTCCATGGAATTCTCCAGGCAAGAATATTGGAGTGGATTGCCATTTCCTTCTTCGGGGGATCTTCCTGACTCAGGGATCAAGCCCATGTCTCCTTCACTGGCAGGTGGATTCTTTACCACTGAGCCACCAGGGATTATCAGCAATATTACCTATAGCCAGGAGAAGATTGCAGATGTGTGACAGAGATGATGGACTTCTTAGACAAAGATGTACAAACAGCATCATAAAGATGTCCTGTGTGCTGGAGAATGCAGAGGACCAGGAGACAAATGGGAGAATTTTTTTAAAAAAGAAAGACTAGCTGGAACTACTAGCAGAGCAGGCATTACAGAGAAAAGATCGGAGAAGAAAAGACAGGGAAAGCATGAAGAGAGGAAAAAAAGAACATCAGGGCAACATCAACTAATGCAGCATATGTGTCATTGGAATCCTAGAATGAGAGAGAGCAGGACAAACTATATGAAGAGCAATGTCCTAAATTTCAAATTTGATTGAAACCAACAGATCCAAGAAGCTCAAGGAACTCTAAGCACAGGAACCATGAAGACCACACGAAGGTACATCCCATCAACAACTATTTTAAGTATAAATAGCCTAAATGCTACAAACAAAAAACAGATACTATCAGAATGGGTAAAAAAAAAAAAAAAAGCTAAACTCAAACATGTTGTCCATAAGAAACCCACTCTCAATATAAAGACACAGTTTAAAGTAAAAGAATAAAAAAAGCTATTCTGAGCAACCACTGAATAACACACACCTGGAGTAGCCTTAATGTCAAAGTGGACATTCTTAATGTCCCTGGACATTCTCAGGGACAGATTCCCCAGCTACAGAGAAAAAGGTCCCAACGCTGCGTCTAGAAGAACGACTCGACACTCCTGACCAGTCTGCAGCTAATCCACAAAACTTCACAGAACAGGAAGCAGAGTTTAACAGACTCCAGGCCCACAGCCCACTTCCCGGCGCTGCTGGACCTAGCCTCATGCTGTGGTGGCAGCAGACACGTGGGCCAAAAGGGCCCGAGTCCGCTTTGGGTCATTGGACTTTGCACATCGCACGCGCCCTGACAGCCCCCTTTCAGGTGCATGACACCCAGCACTGCAGGTGCCCGTCCACAGCTGTGGAGGAGCATCACCAGCCAGCCCTGAGCTCTCTCACCGGACCCTGGGCCACTGAGGAAGACAGCAGGCCCTGTCTGACTCACCCGATGTCGCCGTCCCGAGTTCAGGTTTGCTCCCATCCTCTGCTGGACCAGGTGTGGGATGAAAATGGCTGAAATCAGCTTCCAAGCGGTGCTGGGTGCCAGGGAGCCTCAGGTGCCCAGGCTCTGCCTGAAACGAAAGCGGCCAGAGCTGAGATAACCCTCACCAGCCCCTCATCGCGACCAGCTCAGGACTCACAACAAATCTACAGGCAGTAAGTATCTGTGGTATTTGTGAACATCTGTTTAGGGCTTGTTATGCAACAGGGCAAATTTGGGAAAATAGGGCATTCATGCCTATGGTGGGAACTACAATGTCTCACAGGAAATCAGGCTCTGTGTTGTTTGGGGCTTCACGGCTTGAGCACCCTCAGGCAGGCAGGGTCCTTGGGGCCGAGGAAGGGTTCCCGGGAGGTGGGGGCCATTTTGCTGCCCAAGCCCCTGCTGAACGGTGGACGCTCTCCCTTGCAATGTGACAGATGACTGCTGTTCGTTTGAAAAAATAATGATTCACAAAAGGAAACAGACAAATGGGTCGAGAAAGGATGAAATGATCTCGACCAAACTCTGGTCACCAGCCAACAAAACAACTGCTGTGCCTCAGCACACCCGCTTGCTTTGCTGTCTCATCATAGAACCATGTGAGTCTACCACCCAAGCGGAAGTCTGCAGGCACCACGCTCTCCCCAGAGGACAGCATGTCCACCACATACCGGAGATGAGTTGTCTGTCTGGCTGCTGCCAGGAAAGCCCAGGACGCTTCTGGGACCAGTTGTGCCTGTAGACTGAGGCCTTAGAAGGGGTGAGGTCTCCTGCCATGGTCAGTGGGATGTCCAGCTGGCCTTATGTCCACTGTCATTGGTGAATCATGCTGCGTTTGCCCCAACCTCTTGGCCCACCAGACAGTGGAGTGGGCGAGCCCGACTCTAGAAGCTCTGTCCCACCATCCCAGCAGCAGAGCTGCATCCTCTGAACATAACACACTGGTATCAAGTGGGCCTGTGACCTTGGATCTGAGGCCATGTCCCGTGGACAGAGGACTCCCAGGCTGGTCCAGTCATACCCAAAAGGCCTGCTTTCCCTGGACACCCTGAGGCCTCGAGTCGCAGGAGCTGGAGGGACCAGCCACACGGGCACTGTCACCCAGGAGGACCCCTCCTGTGCGCTGATGCGACTTCCACGTGAGAGAAGAGCCCAGCAGGATCCATGCTTCAGGTGAGGGACATTCCCAGAGGACTGGACACAAGTTTTCTAGAATCACTGATGTCTGGAACTCCAGGGAGAAAGTTTTCCTAGTAGACTTGTCTGTCATCACAGGCAGCCCGTGTCCTCACCTGTGACACCTCAGCTGCTTGAAGACTCACAATTCATTGGCCACAAAGGTGCCATCACACTGCTGTGTCCCCCCAGGCATGGTCTTCTCGGGGTTCCCAAACATGGTCCGGGCACAGGTGTCCAGCAACTCACGTAGCCGCAAAGTAAAGCTGGACCCTCTTCACAAGTAATCTGTGATGATGTTGAAGTGAAAGTAACTAACAGGCATCTTGATATTGTTTAGCCACTAGCTCATGTCCGACTCTTGCGACCCCGTGGACTGTAGCCCGCCAGGCTCCTCTGTTCATGGGATTCTCTGGGCAAGAATACTGGAGTGAATTGTTGTGCCCTCCTCCAGGGGATCGAACCCATGTCCCCTGCGTTCGCAGGTGGATTCTCATCCATTGCGCCACCAGGTAAGTCCTAGTTGATGATTTTTGATGTTAATACTTTGATTAGTAAACTTAGTACTCTGAGACAATTACTAAAACAAACACAACTGGAATGGAAATGGGGGAGATTCAGAATACTACTGGGACAAAAACTCCCCACAGGGACTCAGAGGTCACTCAGCCATAATGCAGCTGAGTTTGTGGCTTGTGGTCTCACTGTGGCTCTGAGACCATCACCAGCACAGACAGCTCAGACTGGCTGTAATCACACAGCGACTGGTGTGGGAAATGGCCCCCAGGGTGTCAGTCCTGAGACTCAGAGCCATGGAGGCTGAGCCTGAACCTCCCAAGGGCACCTCACGAGATGCTTCAGTACTGGGCGATGGCCATGGGTGTCTTTTCCTTTGTGTCTGGGAAACATTATTTAGGATGACAGAACACTCACTGAAGAGCCAAAGTTATCACGGAAGAGTGAGACTTCTTGTGTGATCATGGGGATCTTGGGACAAACGTGTTGGTTCTTACAAGAGAAAATGTTAGCATGTCCCAACTATCAGGCCCTGGAGTTACACTGTTCCTTAGGTTAGGATTGAGTTGTCCAGGAGTTCAGACTCTGCCCTTTCACTGCAGGGGACTTGGGTTCCACCCCTGGTCCGGGAAGTTCCACAGGCTGTGTGGATCGAGCAAAAAAAGATTGGGTGGGACTGTGAGCAACAGAATGATACTCAAATAGTTGATCATGTGAAAGTGCGAGCAACAGTGAATATGGTTTGTAAAACTAACATGCAGCAGAAGGGGGATTTTGCACGCTGCTTATCAGCGGGATTCAGGACACGCTGCCCCAGAATTTGGCACCTTGACACTGAATATTTTATGAAGGGATTTGAGAAATGGCAGGTTCAGGAAGCAGTTTCTGACTCTCATAACACTGTCATGTGAGAGGGGACCCCTCCCACACCTGGAGGAAAGGAGCCCCTTGTTTCCTGGATGAGTGAGGAGGGGAGGAAAGGGTACGGACAGGCATTGTAGAGCCCCCTTCCCCCGCCGCTAATCCAGGGAGCTTGTCATACCCTTTCTGGTTCTAACATGTTTCTCTAAAAACACGCAGGTGTAACCACCTCTTCAGGCTTCTGTTTCCTTACCGAGGCTCCTGCATCCCAGACAACTTACATTAAATAAATCTGTGTGCTTTTCTCTTGTTCATCTGGCTTTTGTTGCATGGCTCCCAGCTGAGAATGCAGACAAGTATGTTAAAATTCAACTGCATACATTTTAAAATATTTTACTGGCTTTGTTCAATGACTTATGAATTAGATGGCATTGCCTCTGGCAGGAGCTCCGAGGAACTGCACAGAGGGCAAGACTTTCACAGGCAGAAGGGGCAGGAACAGGAAGTCACGCTGGGCTGAAAAGTGAGGTGGTAGTTGAGAGGTCACTTCCCTGTAGGGGAAGCAGGGGTCCACCAGACCAGTGTGACCTCACTGGTATCGACCAGGCGATTCCTGATTCCCTGGTTTAAGATCCTATTTTGGGGAGAGTCTGAAACGGTAATTAAGTGAAGTTTGGTGATGTGGAACTCAGCATCAGTGACTCCATTTTGAGAATGTCATCTTGTTTTTAACAAATATACAGCAAAAGAAAAGATGCTTTTTCCTCCCTCACATAATCAAGAATTTAAGTGTTTAACACTGGTATGCATTAAAGAGTTCTCCTCAAATCACGTATTGTACTGACTTCTCTAATTCATCCCATTGGGATTCTGATAATTACTTTGGCTTTGTATTTACAGAATGGCTGAAAATTTCAATGGCTGCAAAATACAAGAAAGGTAGAAATAGCAACGGAGATGATTAGAAATTGTAGTGTTGCTGTTACTGACCCAGGTGTTTGAACTCTTTATTTTTAATTTCTAGATTCTGCTCCTTTTAAAAATATATTTACTTATTTATTTTTGGCTGTGCTGGGCCTTTGTTGCTGGTGAGCTGTCTCCGGGTTTGTGAGTAGGGGCTGCTCTCCACTGTGGTGCACAGGCTTCTCGTTGCGGTGGCTTCTCTCGTGTGGCACAGGCTGCAGGCGCTCGTCCTTTGCAGTCGCCGCACACAGACTCAGTCACTGGTGCAGGCTTAGTTGCCTCGTGGTATGTGGGTCTCCCCGGACCAGGGATTGAACCGGCATCCTCTGCATTAGCAGGCAAATTCTTAATCCCCGGGCCACCAGGGAAGCCCCTTGGACTCTATTTTAATTAACAGGTCAATTCTCTGAAGTCTGACTAAGTCACCCAAGGTGGGAGTCTCAGGCCACATGGGCTGTGCTTGCATTTCAAGCCTCACGTGCTGGATTTGAGCCCAGCAGAGACGCACAGGAGAGGCTGGACAGACAAACCACATGAAACACAGACCCCTTTAAACTCACTGCTCAAGCCTTAACATGTAGCAGCAACAGACACTGTCTACGACAGACAAGAAACAGAGAGATGAGCTCACCGCGTTGTCCCTGGAGGACTCTGTGCAGCCCTACTCCTCTCTTAGACGCCCCTCCTGCCAGCGGGAGCTGGGGACAGAAAAGCACTGGGGGGTCATGAAAACGTGACCCCACAGGGAGTGTCCAGAGTGAGACAGACGGCAGTGTGGGTGTGAGAACCAAGGGCGGGGAGGAGGGACAGAAAAGACAGAGAGAGATAGGTTGCCATTTCAACCCAGGCCGTGGGCATCTATTCAAGCACCAGTCCCATCGCTTCCAGAAAGCGCTGAGCACCCTGTCCACTGCCCCCTGGGGTGATGGAGCTTGGACACCAGCCAGTCACATGTCTCCTGCCTGTCTGTCCCTTGTCAGGTGACCGCTGCTGGCCAGTGGGAGCACCTGTCACGGCTGAGAGAAGCTGTAGCTGCCCGTCGTCCACCCCCGTGGAAGAAGAGGACAGGAGGAGGAGATGAGAGAGGTCAGGAGAGGGCCGGGACAAAGGGGAGAGAAGCTGTGCCTGAGCATGGGTGCCGAGGCCCTGGAGTGAGGAAGCAGACTTACTGAACGGGAGATGCTGAAACACGCGGTCCCAGCCACTCAGGGAAGCTTGTTCGGTGGTCCCGGAGGTGTCTGCATCCTCTCCCAGGGAAGAGGTGGTCACCAAGTATAGCACTGACCCAAGTCCTTGGACTCTTTGATCAACAGAAATCGATGAGGCCAGATGAGAAATTCACGTGAGGCCTATTGGAGCTCCCGCCACGTGCGCAATGGGAACAAGCAACAGGTGGCTTTGCGGCCCTTAGGGGCGGGCTGGGCCCTTAA
>SJYV01052804.1:0-11233 GCA_006410875.1 Neotragus pygmaeus | reverse complement strand
TACAGCCCCCTAGGCCCCCTCAACCTGCCCAATTATCTCTCCAAGAAACAGCGAGCCCAGGAAATGCGATGCTTGCAAAAAAGTTCATGTGCAGCAATTTCAGACTCTGAGGATTTAAGAAACTGCCCAAATTGAGGGTTTCTGAAATTACTCCACTTATCTCTTCTTGGCCTTACAACTGCTTTTTATAAATTGAGATGATGGAAATGTTTCTCTCTTCCAAAGAGAGGCATAAAGGGAACCAATTCCATTCGGCAACCCAAAACAGAGGCCTTAATTTTCTATTTCCTCTGGAGCCACAGTAAAGCTGTTAATCTTTAAACCTGCACTGATGTTCTCATGTGGACGTCAAAGGACTCTGAAAGCTCATCCTGCCTCCCTGGAGCTTATCTGAATTCAGCCCTGAAAACAGATGTGGCAACTGAAGCCTTGAGTTCACTAGGGGTCCTTGGAGCCTGGAGGCATCTCTGCAATGTGTTGTCAGCATCGACTGAGCAGGAACTATGTGCCAGGCATGGCGCTGGGTCATGGGGGTGCTTGGGTGAGTGAGCAGCACCCCTGACTCGGGGGCCTCAGCATAGTGGGTGGGGAGTCAGATGGAGCAGCAGATCATGGGCTCACCACTTGGTGCATGTGATGCCTGATGGGGTGATGTCTGAGGGGCAAGGGCATGACCTTGCCCTGGAGCCCTGGCACCATGAGGATACCACTCTCACCTGGGCTTGAGTCCAGGTTGAACCTTATGCAGAATCCACCCACCGCAGTTTCTACACTCCTTCCCTTCTCACTCTTTCCGGTCACGTTTTTAAAGATCACTGATGAGAGGAATCTGAGCACAAAGTGCTTCAGAGACTTGAGCCTGCTTTTCCACTGGCTGTTCAACACTTCTGATGCCTTGAGGATAGTACCTCAGTTTGGCACCAAGGCATCTTTAATACTCTCCCGTTCTACCAGAGCACGCATGTGCTCTATCACGCAGTCCTGCCCAACATTTTTTTGACCCCATGGACTGCAGCCCACCAGGCTCCTCTGTCCATGGGATTTCCCAGGCAAGAATACTGGAGGGGGNCTCACCTGGGCTTGAGTCCAGGTTGAACCTTATGCAGAATCCACCCACCGCAGTTTCTACACTCCTTCCCTTCTCACTCTTTCCGGTCACGTTTTTAAAGATCACTGATGAGAGGAATCTGAGCACAAAGTGCTTCAGAGACTTGAGCCTGCTTTTCCACTGGCTGTTCAACACTTCTGATGCCTTGAGGATAGTACCTCAGTTTGGCACCAAGGCATCTTTAATACTCTCCCGTTCTACCAGAGCACGCATGTGCTCTATCACGCAGTCCTGCCCAACATTTTTTTGACCCCATGGACTGCAGCCCACCAGGCTCCTCTGTCCATGGGATTTCCCAGGCAAGAATACTGGAGGGGGTTTCCATCTCCTCCTCCAGGGGATCTTCCTGACCCAGGGATCAAACCTGCATCTCTTGTGTCTCCTGCATTGGCAGGCAGGTTCTTTACCACCGAGGCACCTGGGAATCCCTCCTACCAGAGGAGGGCTCAGCCAAACGGGCATTTAAACCAGTCAGGCACTCAGTCAGAATCATCCCCTGGAGGTGACATCTCATCCTTCCTGCCAGAGAGGAGTGCCAAGGTGGCACCATTCAAGAGAAGAAGAATGTCTGCCTAAGCGGGCTCCTAAGTTCTCCTTACACAATCTCATTCTACGGGGCCAAGGGCTCCGTGGAACGCCAGTGCTCCATGTCCTCCAGCAAAAGGTTTATGACCCAGTGCTCCATGTCCTCCAGCAAAAGGTTTATGACCCAGTAAGTCTGAGAACTTACAGGGGTCTCAGCAGGATGGATTGGGATGGATTGAAAGACACCAGTGACGTCACTGAGGAGTCCAATGTTTCCTTAGAGGCAAAGGCCATAGAAACAGACTGGTTTCATTTGGAGTTCAGAGACGAATCTGGGGCTATTCTGGCACATGTCTGGTGGGGACTCCAGGCCCCCTGCACGTCTAAGTTCCTCCCAGAGACACCAGGTCACCTGTGCTACCAATTAGATAGTAGAAGTTTTCTGTCAGCATTGCAACATTAGATCATCAGTTTCTTTGGGGTAGTTATATTCCTCTTATATGTCTGAACCATCCTGAGCCTTCTGGCTCGAGCTTGTCTGCTTAGTAGATGAAAGAAACTGCTAAAAATCAGTTGGCTGCTAGATCAAGCTTGTACAAGATCAATTCCCAAATGTATCATCCACCTAGAAGTGAGCTGCCACTGGAATCCACGGCTGCCAGGGGAGTGTTAAGAAGCATGCACACGGAATCTTACCCCCAAGAGACGCTTAGGCCATGGGCATAGCGTGTGGCCTGCACATTAGGGTTTCTTTCAAATCTTCCCAGATGATGCCAGTATGCAGCCAAAGTCAGGAACACTGGCCTGGAGGAACCAGGCAGTAGGCCCAGTTGATGCTCTCCTTCTTCAAAGGCAACAATTCACATTCTATTAAAGATTCTGAGAGCCGCTGTCTTAAAGACTCCTCTTTAGCCCAATGCATCCCAAATTTACTTAACCACAGAACCTTTTGTCTCCCAGCACTTACTGACATTGGAAAAATAGCATTCCACAGAACACACTTAGGATGTGCCAGCAACAAAGTATTCTACAGGGGGAAAGGATTCATGGGGTGCTGGGAACAAAGGGCCAGACCTTTACTGAAGACAGAAGATCATTCTGAATTTTGC
Organism: Neotragus pygmaeus; assembly: GCA_006410875.1. Taxonomy (NCBI): domain Eukaryota; kingdom Metazoa; phylum Chordata; class Mammalia; order Artiodactyla; family Bovidae; genus Neotragus; species Neotragus pygmaeus. Next base: position 8,491 of record SJYV01052804.1, on the reverse strand, counting down.
CTACGATGAAAGAGTTGAATAATTGACCAAAATATGTCGTGTCTCTACATTGACCTCTGGCATGGCCATGAGCTCTATCCTGGCCAGTGAAACATGAGAGGAAGAGACGCACGTTGTTTGCCAGCAGAAGGTTTAAGAGTCATTGCCCGGTGTCACTGAGTTCTCTCTTTCCCTTCTGCTGTGAAAGAGAAAGCGTTAGTGGCTCAGTCAAGTCCGACTCTTTGCAACTTCCTGGACCATAGCCCGCCAGGCTCCTCTGTCCATGGAATTCTCCAGGGAAGAACACTGGAGTGCTCAGCTGTCCCCTCCTCCAGGGGATCTTTCCAACCCAGGGACTGAACTCTGGTCTCCTACATTGCACGCAGATTCTGTACCACTGGTACCACCAGGAGAAAGCGATATTTCAGACAAGGATGCTCTGTCGGCCTGGGTCGTAGAGTGAAAGAGACATGATAGAGACCCACAGCCAATCCCCAGGGGACAAGCAGCTTGAGCAAGACGTAAATCGTGGTGGTTGTAGCCACTTAGACCTCGGGGTTACTTGTTACCAAGCATAACTTAGCTTATGCTGACTGATGAGCCTATGGAAACGGTGCTGGTAACATGCTTGCTCTTGCCATAAATTCCTGAAAAATTAGGCTGGGTATTCAGATCTTCTGTTTTACTTGAATTTTTACTCTCAAGCATGTATTTCATTAAAAAAAAAACTGATTTAAAAGTGTTTCAAGTTTTACCCTCATATTGACCTTTGTGGATGGAATCTTTCTCCTGCTCAGGCTGGCAGGGTCAATTGGAATCTTTTTAAGGACATTTTTTTTGCTCAGGCAAGACAACAAAATGCCTTTCCTGGAGGAGATGCCTAACCTTTAAAAAATATCCTTTTGGAACTCGGATGTGCAGAAGGGAAATGCTCTGGGGGACATGGCTTTAAAATCAGTGGATGCTATTTTTGGTCTCTGCCCAACATACACAGGACCTGGGTCACCCACCTGGAGGGGAAATAGCTCAGTCAACATGTCAAGGCAATAACTTCCACAAGACCTTTCAGTTTCCTTCTTCAGGGACAATTAGGCAGTGGAGAGTAATGTATATCCACCCTCTGGAAAGATGTCCAAGGGCAGCATGGAGCTCATCCTTTCACTGGTCCACTTAAGTCAGCTGGAGTCCCCTAGGTTGGACCCCCTGTGTAGACATCACTCAATCCCTACCATGGTGCCTGTAATTCCACCAAGGAAGCTTTGTTCCTTCCAGCTTCCCACGCTGGCCTGTGATGGAGCCAAACAGAATGGGACAGTGAGCCTGCTGTCTCACGAACAGAGATATGCAGCTGCTATCAGGTTAGAGGATCTAAAGGGTAGGTTGTGAGCTGGAGGAGTTACCTGGAGCTGTCCCCTCCAGAACCAGGCAAGAATGAAGCTAAGACAGGGATAAGCCTGGCACCACAGACCTGGTCAGGGCTGAGCGCTAAGCAAACCCTCTGCCACAACATAGGAATCGCATCCTCATGTCACTAGCTGCTGTCCTTGAGGGCTGAAGCTCTAACAGTGGGATTTCAGGCACAGTGACCAGTGGCGGGAAGGACCCAGCCATTCTGTAAGGTCTGCTCCCGCAATCCTTCCCTCCATCTATTGACCAGAGGGAGTGGAGCCTCTTGGGCAGAAGATACCCTGAAAGTGATTTGGTTTCTACCAGCTGAACAGAAGGCCCACGGGAAGGGAACGCAGGTGGTGGGCACCAAAAAGTGAAAAAGAGGCACAGAGGGAGGAAGAGTAGGGAGGGGCCCAAGACAAGCCTCTCTAGATCCTACGTGCAGACAGCCCCATTGCACTCTGAAAGGGGAGTGGCGGCAACAGGCCGGAAAGAGAAGGTCTCTTGAATGCTTGTACTCAGGGGGTTTCTCAAGATCAGAGCTCCTGATGTACTCACGGTGAAATGTCTGGGAGAGAGGCAGGGCTTCTAAAGCCGTAAAAACCTAAAGAGTATCCAAACTATATAAAGAGTTCCTACAAATCAATAAAATGATAGCTAGCCCACTAGACTAGGGATAAAAGACTTAAATAGGTGGCATACAAAGAGAACGTCCACAACATCCCTGATGGTACAGTGGATAAGAATCTGCATGCCAATGGGTTTGATCCCTGGTTTGGGAAGATTCCACATGCTGCATAGTAATTAAGCCTGTGCACCACAATTACTGAGTCCAACTCTAGGGCCTGTGAGCCACAACCGCTTTGCTGCAGTTACTGAAGACCATGCACCATATAGCCTGTGCTCCACCACACGAGAAGCCACCACAATGAAAAGCTGGTGTTCCACCACAGAGTGGAGCCCCCACTCACTACAACTAGAGAAAGCCCATGTGCAGTAACGAAGATCCAGCACAGCCAGAAATAAGATAAGTGCCTTTTTATAAAAGGGGATATCCAAATGCCCAACAGGTGCGTATTAGGAGGAATGACCTCATTACTGATCAAAGAGAGGAAACTTAAGGTACCTCTGCGCACTCACCGTGATGACTAAAATGCAAGGCAGACAGCGTGGGTATGTGCAAGGATGGGCTGACCATGCTGGACGTGTACGGATGGATCTCACCAACACAGCACTGAAGGAAAGAAGGCAGACACCAGCACCACACACTCTCAGAGTCTGTTCTTATCAAGTTCCAAAGCCAGACTCGGGAGAGTGCATTGGGAAGGACATGATGGGGGCTTCTGGGATGGTGGTTCTGGTTCCAGAAACTTCTTAACTTGGTGCTGGTTTCATGGATGCCATCAGCTAGTGAAATTCATGGAGCTAATCATGTGCAATTTGTGTGTTTTTCTGCATGTCTATAAGACTTTAGTAAAAATACCTTTAAGAAAGTATTTCCGTGTTCATTCCCTCCATTAATTCGCCTATGTCTGAGGACAGAAAAAGCACTAAGTGATAGCTATTTCCTGAAAAATATTTTCCTGTCCCTTTAGGCAACAACAAAAGAACAACCACGTCTAGCTAAAATACGCCTCTCCAAAAAGACTGCTTGGTCTGCAGAACCTCTCTGTGGAGGGGTGAGAGGGCTCTGCAAGTAACCAGCACCCACAGTGTTTGAGAAAATTTTGCCCACAGGATCTCATGTCACACTCCCAACAACATGTGAAGGAGAGAGGATGACCCACATTTTAACAGATAAGGAAGCCAAGGCTCAGAGAGGGTGGACGGCATTCACAGGGTCACATGGTCACGTGCCAGACTGGGAGGGGATCCCTCGGACGTCCGGCTCTGAGTCTAGCCCTACTCTATCCCAGGTCACAGCTGCCTGTTCACATTAGAGTAAAAGTTCTGAAACTTGAAAGGAAATGCTAAATCAAACACCATCTTTCATCAATTAAAGATCGTTTCCCTCCCGGCCGTCTATTTCTGTCGAATGCACACAAACACACCAGCAGCCCCGATCAAAGAAGCCTGGGGGCCCCGGGGCCTGGCGTCCCCAGGTTGCTGGGGTGGGTCCTGGGGAAAAGCAGGCCAGGGTCGGGCCCACACGGTCCGAGAGCAGCTGTGGCTTTTTCTTCTAGGACAGCAGAGACCGCCTGCCCAGGGGCCTCTTACAATCTGCAGAGCAGCTCTATGGATGTCAAGTCCAGACAAAGTTGGAGGGCAGGACTCTGCCACCTGGAGACAGCGGGGAAGGGTTTCTGGGACTGAGTGGTGGCCGGGCAGGAGGCCTGGGGTCAGGCGCCAACTCCAGCCTCCCAAAGGTTGAGGGGCTTCAAGCTAGTGAAGCGGCACCTCCGTTTCCTCGTACCTTCTCCAGGTACCGAGAACCCCACACCCCTCTCTCCTCTGGTCCTCACAAAGAGGCAGAACTACTCTGGTGTGAGATCTTGGCCAAGTCTCCATCGCACTCTAAGCCTCATCCTTGTCATTTAGAAAACGGAAAATCTGGACAATACGAATCTCATAGCCCCTTTCAGTTTTCACGTCTGGGCATGTCTCAGACCTTAGTGAAAGCAAAACACACAGGCCCCCAACCCTGAAGATTCAAGGCGGCAACTAGATTCCGGTGGAGCTGGAACTGCTGTGAGTTTCAACACGATCCCTCAGCACCTTCGCTAGTGCCTGTTGGCCCTCTAAGACCACGGGCCCCAGACGTGACTTGCACTGGTACTTTTAATCAGCTCCCAGAGAACCTGCCATGGGTAGAGGTGTGTGAACGTTGGGCCCCAGTTAAGACACCTGCTGCTGGCGGAAGCTCCCCTAACTGGCACCCACATCAAGTGACCTAACCCACACCAAGTGCCTCGGTTTCCCGATCATTCTGTGGAAAGAGTGGAGGTTCACTAGAGTTCCTGGAGCGGCGCGGCAGGGCGCCCGACCCCGGGTCTCCATCAGAGAGAATTCTAGGCTGTATCTCCTGGACGAGGCAGGGTCAGGGCAGCAAGCCCAGCCCCACCTCATAAATCAAGAGCCAGGAAACGCTGAGCAGAGCCCTCGCCTCCATATATACCACACATTAGCTGCTTCGCCGGTGCCCCACAAGGGAGCTTTGTGAGGTGCGGCCCCCGGGAAGAGGGGCAGGCAATTAACATAAATAAAACTGTGGGCCAATTCTCCCCCAGGGTCCCCCAGCTCTTCAAGAAACCTCCTCACACGGGGGCTGGAAACACAGCTTATTTTTTTTTTTTTTTAATTGGAGGGAGAGCATTTGGCTCTGAGTTTGAGGACACACAAAAGGCTCTCAAAAAGGAGACAGAAATCTATTACCCGCCTGGCCAGAAATAGCCCTGCTGGAAGCTGGGCTGAGGCCAGGAGCTGAGAAGCCATCCCAGGGGGCCTGGGGAGGCCTCTGAGGGGGGACCAGGGGGTCACTTGCCAGGTCCCCGGGGGGCTGCCAGCTGTAGGGATGGCCTTGAGGGTGCATCTTCCCTCCGGAAACCGCAAACAGCGCATGTTGCTCTCGGGCTCCCCACTAGCCAGGCGTCCAGCTGAAGAAGGACTCAGGGCATCTCTAAGGAGTGGCAACTCGGGGGCATCAGTTTTCAGGGGCGAAGCTATGTGCTGAGCAAGTGCCAGGTCCGGGGTGGGGGAAGCTGCTCTGGTGAGGCTGAATACCCAGCCTGTGCCCCTGCCACCCCAGAGGGGGCACCTCTGTCCACTTTACCTGCTCGGGGGGCAGTGCTTTGCCCCATATAGACAAAGGCTCAGTCTGGGTGGCAGGAGGCCCTGGCCAAGTTTGTTTGGTCAGATTAACAAAGATGGTGCCCATTTTGGAAATAATTTCTCTGTGGCAGGCACTGAAGGCAGCTTAGCCTACTGGTAAAGAAATAAGCTTTAGAGTCAGAGCTAGCATTTCCTAGCTGAGTGACCTTGGCCATGTCACCTCACCTCTCTGTGCTAGGGTTTCTCCAGCTTCAAGACACGGTTAATGTGACTGTCTTGAGGATTCAATAAGACCATGCAAGTAAAAAGGGACAGTACCCAGTTGTAAAAAGTACAGTGAGTGCTTATTAGAGTAGAGGTTCTCTGTGTTATCTTTTTAGGTTCTTTGCAACATGGAGATACGATTATGTATTGGTCAGCACAATGCCAGCTGCTGTAACAAATAAACCCCCATGATTCACTAGTTTAACAAATACTTTTACTCACATGCTCCAATGCTGGTGATTCCAGCTGGCAGGCAGCTTCGCTCCACATGGTGATCCAGGGACCCAGGCTTAGAATTCTGCATCTAGGAGGAAGTTGAAAGAGATGATGGAGAAAATACAGCTGCTTCTTAACCACTGGGCCTGGAAGCGACACACATCCCTTCCATTCACATTCTGTTGGTGAGAACCCATCACCTAAGTGCAGGAAGCAGTGAAAAACACCATCCTAGGCCTGGGTGGCCCCTCCGGCTCTGTTGCAGAAGGGGGTGCACAAATCAGAGGACAGTTAACTTTCTCTGCCCCGTGTCATTTGAGGCTAAAAATGCTGAATCTCAGAGAGATGGACTTGCTCAAGCAGGGAAGTTTGTACATGGTGGTGCTGAGACCTGAGCCCAGTTCTGTCTGCCTCATAAACTCGTCCTTCCACTGTGCAGCCCTGCCTCTGCCGGGGGCATCGCATCTCCTCCTGGCTGAGGGAAAGGGCTAGGATTTGACTCTGAAATTGTGGCTGCACCAGCCACACGCTCTGAGCAGAATCAGGAGTCTTAGTGGATGCAAAGGCTGCCATTGCAATCATTGGAGCAGAATGGAGGGAACTCGGACTATGAGCAATGTTTGAGGTCCCAGCGGGCAAGATGCTAAATGGGAACCACGGTCTGGGTGGTGGGGGTGCAACAAGTGAGAGAGGAAGGGTCGGGAGACGAGGCTGAGCCCTTTGGGCTGAACCAGCGCGTGTCTTCCGGGGAGCCGGCCTCAGCTGGGAGGGGCAGCCAGGAGACTCTAGCAGTGCTGTGGAGTGTGCCTCACTTTGGTTTCCCCAGAAGAGACTTGAGGCAAGTATTCAAGCATAGATTGAGTATCCGGGCGGTGATTCTAGAAAATTTCAGTAAGGGAGGTGGGGCAAGGGACAGGAAGGGGAAGGCTGTTACGAAGCAGACGACCCCCATGGGCAACGAGAGCCCAGTTGTGCTGGAGCTCCTGGGGGACAGTGTAGAATATGCCTCAGAGATGTTCCAACACAGCTTTAACCCACCAGTTCCCCAAGTAGGCACTGTCAGCCCACAGGTGGGTACCGGTAGCAAATCAACAGCATCTGCTCCCTGGGTACTGTCCTGGGGCTCAGAATTATGCAGAGGAACCAGATGTTGGTGCCAGGGCAGTTGGTATATTTTCTGCCTTGGCCAGGACCGGCTTGGAAACTGGGGTGAATCCATGGCTGTGTGCAGGCAGTAAAGGGTTAGGTATGACCCTATGATGTGGGAGAGAGAGAAGTAACAGGATCCTCCTCCGAGGAGGATGAAGGCATGGAGGATGCCTGAGGCACCCCAGCCACCACCCTGAGGCTCACCATCAGCAGGACACACCCCTTCCCATCCTCCCTCTGCACTTTCCAAGTCCACATCCAGATCGCCAGACAGCCCAGAGCACGCAGCAATTCAACGCTCGGCACAGCAAGACAGCCAGGCCTGCACCCCTGCAAGCCAGGTGGCCAGGTGCCCAGGGCACCACCCTCCCAGGAAGCAGGCCCCTCCTAGGGAGCCAGTCCATCCCCAAGGCCAAAGGACCCTGAAGTCATACCTGTGAGGACTTTTCTCCCCTCGTTCAAAAGGGTCCATGGAAGAAATCAGTCAGAACGAATGCTCAATTAAAAGCACTGAGAGGTAATTAAGTGCCATTTCCCTGATGGAAATGCAAACACAGCTGGGGGGCTGGTGGGGACAGGGGCATCTTTCAGCCAATCCTTGGGGCCCCAGATATGTGGCCAGGGAGGTTTGAAGTTTGGGGGAGTGGAAAGGGTTGTGGGCAGGAGCCCACGACTCTGTCTCCCCAGAAGTGCACAGGGACACCCAGAAGGTATCTCGGTGCTCCATACAGAAGCACAGGCTGACATCCAGGAGTGTCAGTACTGACGCTCTTCAGCCTGCATACAGGGGGCTGAGATGCGGGGGTCTGATTGGAGATGGGAGTTCAACTTGGAGAGAGCACTCATGGTAAATCCCCCAAAGAGACAGAGCTTTGGATCAAACATCCAAAGTTTCATTGATTATAAGGTATCTGACTTTGATCAGGTGATGTCAACTCTTGAATCTGTTTCCTTAACTGCAAAACGGGAACTATGATAGCAGTACCTACCTTCCTGGTGACCAGGAGGATTAAGTGGGACAGGCTACAGAAAACGCCTGATATGTAGTGCACGCAAAGTCCTTTCAGTCGTGTCTGACTCTTTGCGACCCTATAGGCTTGTAGCCCGCCAGGTTCTTCTGTTCATGGGATTCTCCAGGCAAGAATACTGGAGTGGGTTGCCATGCCCTCCTCTAGGGGATCTTCCCGACCCAGGGATCAAACCCATGTCTCCTGTGTTGGCAGGTGTTCCCCCCCCCCACTACCAGGGAATATGTAGTAGACAATGAATTACTTAAGGAAGACAGATAGCTGTGATGTAACACATGTACTAGTATCTTGTGGGGTACCTACTCTGTCTGTGCGTGCATGCTAAGTTGCTTTAGTCATGTCCAACTCTTTGCAACCCCATGGTCTGTAGCCCACCAGGCTCCTCTGTCCATGGGATTCTCCAGGCAAGAATAATACTGGAGTGGGTTGCCATGCCCTCCTCCAGGGACACTGCCAAATACTCTTTGGCCATTTGTTTGTTTTCTCCTCTAAAGCAGGAGGCTGGGCTCAGGTGGAAGTGGAGACTGGACAAACTAACTGAGCCATAAGGTTGGGGGGGTCCAGGGCGATGGTCAGCAGAGGGACAGTGAGCATAGCACACTCGGTGTTGGGGGCAGCTGGCAGCTATGTCAGCAGGAGCTGCCTCTGTGGGGCGAGCTGGAGACCCCTGGTTGTGGAGGCATCTGAAGTCTAACAGG
>SJYV01052802.1:0-13118 GCA_006410875.1 Neotragus pygmaeus | reverse complement strand
CAGGCTCCTCTGTCCATGGGATTCTCCAGGCAAGAATACCAGAGTGGGTTGCCATTTCCTTCTCCAGGGAATCTTCCTGACCCAGGGATCAAACCTGTGTCTCTTGCATTGACAGGCATATTCTTACTACTGAGCCACCAGGGAAGCCCTTTGTCAATATGGTTATCCCCTACTGTACCAATATGAGAACTAAGGCTCCTGAGTGGGCTCTCTGTTACTAAATTCAGCCTTGGAGTAAAATTCTAATCTTTGCTCTAAGTGTACAAATGCTATATTTTAAAATGAGCACCTTGGGTCAATAAAGCATTCATTTAGTTTGATTAATATTAAATCACAAGGCTCAATAATTTGAACGAAGAGCAGAGATGATAAAATCCTTAACTTCAGAAGCCAAATGCTTCCCTGGCTATTTCTTTTAATTTATTGTATTTGATTTGCTATCTCCATTAAATGTCAAATTTTCTTCTAAAAATCACTCAGGATTTCCATGCATTAAGTATTAAGCCTTTTACAAGAATTCTCTATGTGAAATATCAAAGATAAAGTTTAAGGATGAATAAAAATCAACTCTAAAAACCAAAAATTGCCGAGATACTTTAACTGTCATTGGGATAAATTACAACATAAATAATTTTGTAGTAAAGCAAATGCATCAGAGAAGTTATTCCTTCTAAGTAAAATGATTATTCTTACTAAGCAGTCAATACTTTGTGGAGGTTATTAGATTTCAATTAGTTTCCTGGGTGAGCTGCTGATTAAATGGCTCCCATGATTAAGCTCAACTCAGTTCAGAAGACTGGTGTTTGCATATATTTTACCCTAAAGATACTATGTGTGCAGATGATTCAAATCAAACATCTGCAAGAAAAAATGAAATGTTTCTCCATGAAGTTTTGCCAATTGTTCAATTCATCCATCCCTTGGAAAAAGAAATCTAGATGTCCTGTCTCACCTTTAAAAATAAAACAATAGCTATATATATATCTTTGCTTCTTTTCTTTGATATCCTCTTTGTCAAGCCAAGAATCAAAGTGTGATGTGTGTGTGTGTGTGTGTGTTGGAGGTGTGGTGTGTGTGTGTTGGAGGGGTGTGCGCACGCGCGTGTGTGTGTGTGTGTGTGTTGGAGGTGTGGTGTGTATGTATTGGAGGGGTGTGCGTGTGTGTGTGTGTGTGTGTTGGAGGTGTGGTGTGTGTGTGCTGGAGGTGTGGTGTGTGTGTATCGGAGGGTGTGTGTGTGTGTGTGTTGGAGGCGGGTACTGCCCTAAGAGAGTTCACTGCCCTAAAAGAGTACAGACATTCTGGGAACGACTGATCAGACAGGCTTCTGCTAACAGCTCTAATCATATTCCTCTTCTGTGTTACCGTTCAGAAGACTGCCAAGAGGCCGAAGCTGGCTGACCACCTGGCTCCATCTACACGAGGCAGAGGAAGAAATGGGGCAGTGTCTTGCTTTCCATAGCTACAGACATATTCCCTTTCTCCCTCTCCTCTCCCTCCTGCCTTTATCCCTCCCTCTTTCTTTCTTTCTTTCACTTATTTTATCCAGAAGGAGATGTGGAGAAAGAATATTTCTAATATTCATTGTCTAAAAGACAAGCATGATAAGAAATTGCAAAACTTATCTTTTGGGATACTTTTTTAAACTAGACACAGGGGAAGACAGTCAAACCACCTCTCTCTCTCTCTCTCTAGCCTGCCAGGCTCCTCTGTCCACAAAATTCTCCAGGCAAGAATACTGGAGTGGGTAGCCATTTCCATCTCTGGGGCGTGTGCGCGCACGCGCACGCACGCACGCACACACACACACACACATGCACACACACGTGTGTGCATGCACACACGCACACACACACATGCACACACACACACGTAGCAGAGGACGTATCAAAAGAGGTGTGTGTGTATGCTAAGTTGCTTCAATTGGTGAGACTCTTTGAAACCCTATGGAATGTAGCCTGCCAGGATCCTCTGTCCACGGAATTCTCCAGGAACAAACACTGGAGTGGGTTCCCACCTCCTTCTCCAGCGGATCTTCCAGACCCAGTCTCTTACATTTCCTACACTGGCAGGCGGCTTCTTTGCCACTAATGCCGTCCATTTCCCATGTGGTCATGTACACGTTCCAGTGCTATTCTTGCAGATCCTCGCATCCACGCCTCCTCTCAGAGTCCAAAAGTCTGATCTTTGCATCTGTGTCTCCTTTGCTACTCTGCATGTGATAGTCAGCATTGTCTTTCTAAATTCCATATATATGCATCAGTATACAATATTTATATTCTTCTTTCTGATTTACTTCACTCTGTACGATAGGCTCTGGGTTCATCCACCTCATTAGAACTGACTCAAATGCATTCCCTTTTATAGCTTAGTAATATCCATTGCATGTAAGTACCACAACTTCCTTATCCATTCATCTGCTGATGGACACCTAGGTTGCTTTCATGTCCTAGGTATTGTAAACAATGCTCCAGTGAACACTGGGGTACATGTGTCGGAAGATTCATGTCGCTGTTCAGTCGCCAAATCCTCTCTGACCCTTAGCCACCCCCCATACTGCAGCACGCCAGGCTTTCCTGTCCATCACCATCTCCTGGAGTATGCCCAAGCTCACGTCCATTGAATCAGTGATGCCATCCTCGGTCCTTTGTCATCCCCTTCTCCTCCTGCCTTCAATCTTTCCCAGCATCAGGGTCTTTTCCAATCATTCGGCTCTTTGCAACATGTGGCCAAAGTATTGGAACTTCAGCTTTGGCATCAGTCCTTCCAATGAATATTTAGGACTTATTTCCTTTAGGATTGACTGATTTGGTCTCCTTGCTCTGGGTTCTCAAGAGTCTTCTCCAGCACCACACTTCAAAAGCATCAATTCTTCAGGGCTCTGCCTCCTTTATGGTCCAATTTTCACATTTGTACATGACTACTAGAAAGACCATAGCCTTGACTCTATGGATCTTTGTGGACAAAGTGGTGCTTTGCTTTTTTAACACAGTGGCTAGGTTTGGCATAGCTTTCCTGCCAAGAAGCAATCGTCTTCAGATTTCATGGCTGCAGTCACCATCCACGGTGACTTCAGAGCCCAGGAAGAGGAAATCTGTCATTGCTTTCACCCTCTCCCCCTCTATTTGCAATGAAATGATGGAACTGGAAGCCATAATCTTAGGTTTTTTAATATTGAGGTTTAAGCCAGCTTTTTTCCTCTCCTCCTTCACCCCCTCATGAAGAGGTTCTTTAGTTCCTTTACACTTTCTGCCATTAGAGTGGTATTATCCACATAACTGAGGCTGTTGATATTTCTCTCAGAAATGTTGATTTCAGCTTGTAACTTATCCAGCCTGGTATTTTGCATGATGTGCTCTGCATTTAAGTTAAATAAATAGAGTGACATTAAACAGCCTTATGCTCCTTTCTCAGTCCTGAACTAGTCAGTTTTTCAGTACAAGGTTCTAACTGTTGCTTCTTGACCTGTATACAGGTTTCTCAGGAGACAGGTAAGACAGTCTGGTATTCCCATCTCTTTCAGAGCTTTCCACAGTTTGTTATGATCCACACAGTCAAAGGCTTTAGCACAGTCTAGGATTCATACCTATTTTGAATATGAATCTCTTCCTTATGACCTTTAGGAAGAACTTGGACCCCATTTCCATAGGGATCCAAGTTCTAACATAAGAAATGACAGACGAAGTCTACCCTTTGCAGGCTTCCACCATATTTATTCTTCTCCAGGTTAAACTTATTCTTCTTCTTTGGGCCTTCCTGTTGATCGCTATTCTGCTTGCATTTGTTCAAAGTAACCCAGTCGTGTCAGACTCTTTGCAACCCCGTGGACTGCAGCATACCAGGCCCCTCTGTCCATGTGATTCTCCAGGCAAGGATACCTTCTTGAAGGATACCCATTCTTGAAGTGGGTTGCCAGTCTTCTTCAGGGGATCTTCCCAACCCAGGGATTGAATCTGGGTCTCCTGCATTGCAGGCAGATTCTTTACCAACTGAGCCACCAGTTCATATTTACTTTGATCTTAAAAGGAGAGACTGAGATTGTGATACAACGATCCATCTGTGGTTTGACCACAGTGAAATACACTGAGGGCTGATTTTAGCAACAGAAGACCAGCAACTATGACCTTGGTGAATCACAGATACACAGAGAAGAGGTGGGTAAAGAGAGCCCAGCCATCATCTGGAGACTTTCAGAAGTGGAGGAGTGTCCAGAGACTCCATTTACAGTAGCAAAAATCAAGGTAATATGGTGTTAGACTCCAAACACTGAGGAGAGAAAAATAAAGGCCTTCTCACGTAACTCACACCTAAAGGAATATTTCTTAAAGAAATACATGGATAAGTGAACACATTATGAAAAAACATAGGCAGTGAGCACTTCTGCTATTATTCCCAGTACAGAAGCAAGATAGATATTCTGTTGGTTTTTGGCTGTGACTCCAAAGACACATATCAGTTTCCATCTTCGAAACTGGTGTTTGCGGGTTTGGAAAATCCCCACCATAAACTTCCAAGTGCCCACATGTCTTTGAAATACAGCAACTTTAGCATCTAGCATTATATTTTCACATTCCTTCGTAGAACCACAGATGATGACATTTCTAGCCCTTAATAGCAGCTGAAGGCTTTAATGCCACAGTTATAAGAAGATGCACATCTGTTCAGACACATTACAGGGTCCCTATTATGAAAATACTCACATTAGAAGTTTTTCTAGTTTTGCCTTCTTGGAGGTGGAGCAGCTCCGGGACCTGTCATTCACTGATACGAGGAGGTTGCCCATGGCAACACACACTCCGGTGTAGCAGACGACAAAAGGCAAAGAGAATTTGAATTGGAGAAGTGCAGGGCTAGGAGACTCGACAGAATTAATTCTGTTGCTTCCTAACCTTTAGAGTGACTCGAAATACCTCCAATTACCTGGCGGCCTTGTCTTGGTGGTGGGATGATGAGTATTTCTGGACTTAGCTGTATTTCCTTTCAATGAGTATGTATCACTTTTTAATATGAATAATACAAATTCTTTTTCATTTAGACATAGATGAGATTTGGTTAGTAATGACAGTGCTTTGTTCACTGAAGGAAGGGTATTCCAAAAAGTTTTTACAGAAATAGGGTAACTTGGCTGGCTAGTTCCAAAGGAAAGTTGACACCACTCCTCCTTCAGAAGGGGGTGGCAGAGAGGTCACCACCAGTGCCCAGGCCCTAAACCACCACAAGTTGACTTGGATGTTGCCCCCACATTGGAGGAGGTAGATGTGTGTACACAGCCTCAGCCAGAACACCAGTTAGGAGGGGTGTGGCTGGTGGAAGTGGGTGTGGAAGAGGTGTGGAAAACAGTCTCAGTCTTCCCAGGCCCTTCTGCACCCACCAAGGCATTCCACTCTGCCATCTGTTCCAGCAGGGGTTCTCAAAGGGCGGACTCCTCTTGGCAATATCAGCATCATCTAGAAATTTCCTAGAAATACCAATCACAAAGCTCCTCTCTCGACATACTGAATCACAAAACTCTGGGCATGAGGCCTGGTGATCTATACTTTAAAAAGACACGTGTACCCCACAGTTTATAATAGCCAGGACATGGAAGCAACCTAGATGTCCATCAGCAGGTGAATGGATAAAAAAGCTGTGGTCCATACACACAATGGAGTATTACTCAGCCATTAAAAAGAATACATTTGGATCAGTTCTAATGAAGTAGATGAAACTGGAGCCTATTATACATAATGAAGTCAGAATGAAAAACACCAATACAGTATACTAATGTACATATATGGAATTTAGAGAGATGGTAATGATAACCCTGTATGCGAGACAGCAAAAGAGACACAGATGTATNGAAACTGGAGCCTATTATACATAATGAAGTCAGAATGAAAAACACCAATACAGTATACTAATGTACATATATGGAATTTAGAGAGATGGTAATGATAACCCTGTATGCGAGACAGCAAAAGAGACACAGATGTATACAACAGTCTTGTGTACTCTGTGGGAGAAGGTGACATTGGGATGATCTGAGAGAACAGCATTGAAACATGTATAATATCATATGCGAAACAGATCTTCAGTTCAGGTTTGATGCATGAGACAGGGTGCTCAGGACTGGTGCACTGGGATGACCCAGAGAGGTGGGATGGGGAGGGAGGTGGGGGGCGTGGTTCAGAATGGGGAACACATGTACACCCACAGCTGATTCATGTCAATGTATGGCAAAACCACTACAATATTGTAATGTAATTAGCCTCCAATTAAAATAAATAAATTTTTTTAAAACAGAAAAAGCTCACCAGGAGATTTTGTCCAGACCAAAAGATTCAGCTGGAATAATTTGGTTCTTCATGAAAACTCTTCTCCTTAAACCTGGAGGGGCCTCTGAGCGTCCCTGTGTCTCGAGCCCCTGGGGAGGCACAAGCGCACCCAGAGGAGACTGGGTTCATCCAGTGGGAGCAGCGACCTTGCCCCTGGGGCTCTGTTCGTGTAACTGCTGTTGGAGCATCACCCCACGGCGGGATGTCAGTGCCGACCGGGGATTCAGGAACGGGCAAGAACTAGAGGCATTTTCTGGGCCTCTGCTGTTTCTCTTTATTTCTCATCTGCCACTGGCATGAAATATAGCTGGCCTGCATTGAAAGCAGCAGTGCCAATTTTTTTTTTTTAATGTACAGAAATCCCTTCTCCTCCTGTGTGGGTGGCAATTTGCTGTGGTACAGCTTCAAAACCACGGCTGCAGTACGAAGAGAAAATGCTCTTAGAGGCTGAACCCTGTTGACCTCCTCCTCCTAAACAAACAAATAAACCCAAATGCTGTGTCTGAGCCCATCTGTCAACAGGCACTTGCTGCTACCTACTGTGCTTAAGGGATTTTATGTACAAGGCGTCTCGAGAGGGAAGAAAGCAAATACAGTCCAGGTACTTAAGGTCTTTTCACTCTGGTTGGGCAGAAAAGGCTTGAGAACAATCATAAGGAAATATATTGTTCCAACAACAGTGAAGCAAAAACAGGGCTGACTGCAGTGCTGGGCATCGGGAGGTGGTCTGAGAGGCAGAGAGCCCGCGGGAATTCTGGCTTAGGTGGAGGGCTTCTGATCGAAGATCTGGCTTAGAAAGAATAAGCAGCAGGCAACCACTTTGGGCTTTTGAACAAAGGAACCATAAGCTGAAAATCTTATAATATAGTCAGAGAAGGATACACCCAGGGTGCGTTACTTTCCTAACAAGCCCTAGATGCTGTGTGCTGGGGCTGTGTTACAGGCCTGGCTGGCAAAGGTCCTGTTCTCAGGCGTCTTTTGTTCTGGTAGGGGACAGACCTGTCATCACCATGGAAACAAAAACATAGGATCATTTGGGATAATCATCAGGGCTATAAGACCAGTAGCATAGCAGTGTGATAGCGATGCTGTGTTAGGATCCATCGGGTCTTGACGTCACAGTCCTGGCAGAAGAGCACCCAGCCATCCANGGCGGGCAGGGGCCCTGGGGAGGATCTGGAATACATTGTGCCGTCAGCGGGGACAGCTTGTAAACTTTGTTGGGATGCATCTGGTAGAAAGGCGTTGTATAAATATTAGATCATTATCGGCGTATTGTGTTTCCCGCCTGTGCGGAGGAGGGGCTGGCGGGCCCCAGATGCCTTTCGTCAAGAAGACAGGATGGCTTCGAGGAGCCCTCGGAAGGTTGCCGCCTGCCCACGGGCAGTGCCAGGGGGCAGGGCTCAGATCCTGGGGAGGGCAGAGTGACTGCCAGCCCAGCCTGTCCAGGCTCTTCCCAGGAAGGACTCCGAGCATCAGACTGGAGGGGAACAGGACTGATTGAGTGGATGGAACGGAGGAAGCCAGTAGGTGCAGGCCAGCAGGAGACCCTTCGTCTCGCTGTGACCCTCCCAGTCTCCATCTGAATGGCTATGCGGGGATGCAGTTCTTCGACACCTGTGAATACCTGCTTGGGGCCACCTTGTGCTAGGCACAAGGGACGCAGAGGTGGACACAGCCCCACGGTGGGGAACTCAGCAAACTCGGGGCCTTTCCAGGCTGGAATGCGTGGAGGGAGCGTCATTGCTTGTAGAGCTTCTTCCCGCTTACCTGGAGCCTTGAGCGTCATCACTTCCCAGGGCCTGTAGACCCTGACCTGAGGGAGTGTGTACCAGCCCTGGGCAAGCAGCAGTCTGTGGGGGACAGGGCCTGAACAGTGCCAGCCACGACATCAATCACTGTCGCTTCATTAATGATCAGTCACTTCATCAATGATGAAGATGCTGTCCTCTTCAGCATCAGCATCATCAGTCAAAACCTGCCCCTCCTGAGGGTCCTTGTGGCCATGACGCTCTATGGACGACTGAATGAGGAGATGGTCCCAAGACTTTGGTTCCATCTTGGGCCCAGGGTTTCACTTGATGCTCTGCATACCACAGTCTGCCTAGGGATCCCCATCACCTCTCCCACTTCTGGGTTGCTGCATATGCTGTGCCCTAGGCCTGGGCACCTTTCCCCAGCTTGCCTATCTGAACAAATTCAACTCATCCTTCAACCTCAGCTCAAGCGCTTCCTTCCCTGTGAAGCTTTCCCTGACTCCTGCAGGGGAGACAGGCTCCTCCTGTGTTTCTTCTGGGTCTTAGAGGACCTGCTGCAACTGTCACTGTGCTGGGTTTGGAATGGTGAGTGTGCAGGTTGTTCACCTAGATTCTGAGTCGCCAGGAGTCAGGGACTTTTTGATCATCTGCTGTGTCTCTAATGCCCAGCTGGGGCTCACAGAAGGATGTATCCAAGGCTTTTGAACAAATGAATGAGTGAATTAGTAAATGAACAAAGGCCATCATCGTCATCTTTGTGCAAAAGCACATCCTCAATATTAAACCAAACACTTCATATGCACAGCACATCTATGAGGCTGACTGTCAGTGCCCATTTCACAGCTGAGAAAACAAGGCTCAAGATCATTCAGCTAATAAGGCATTCCAATCCAAGTTCGTTGGAATCACAAAGTGCAAGGGAGCCTGGGCGCCAGCTCTGCTCACGGCTCAAGGAGGACTTCTAGAGGAGCCCCCTTTGAGCTGAGACCTGTGGGATGAGTATGAAATGGACAAGGAGGCCTGCTGAAGACATTGTTCCCTTTCTGTCCAAGAAGCCTTGCTGACTCCCCACCCTCCTCTACGCCCGTGTCTCAGCACTCGGGAACTCCCAGCCAGCCATCCTGCACTGCCTCCCACAGCCCCTGCCTTAGAGTCTGGCCTCCTCCCCCATATGATCACATCCAGTCCCCTTAGCAACTGTGTAAGGTGTCATGATAATGTACTGACAGGAAACTAAAGCACAGAGGGGTGTCGTTTACCCCAAGCCTCACGGCCAGCAAGTGTTAGGACTCAAACTCGGGTTCATGATGGTGACAGACCCGTTCATGCTCGAGTGAGCTCCGAGGACAGTGATAGACACTGAGAAACCAGATTCAAGGGCTGTCTCACCTGTGACCTCAAGCAGTCCCTTCTCCCAAGGTCCCAGCCTGTCCTCTAGGGATGAGGAGACTCCCTGAAGGGGAATCGGATTGTGCGGTATCTGAGGCACCTGTGAATTGATGTCATCTTGTCCCTGCTCAGCCCTGCAAAGCAGAAGTGCCAAACATCAGCATCTCCATTTTGCAAAAGGGGAAACTGAGGCCCTGGGGATAACATGACCAGAGAACTAGAACATGCCCAGATAAGGAGGCTCAGGCATGGCAAGGACTGGACGCTGAGCAGTGGAGTCAGCGAGGGTGCTGAGTTTAATGCGACACAGTGCAGAAGCGCCAGGGGTAGAGTGTCTGCCTTGGATCTGGACGAGGCACTTCTGTGGCTGAGGGTGGAGTGTAGCCCCTGTGGACAAATGGCTGGACTCTGAGGCTCAGAGGGAGTTCAGCAGCATCTAGTCTAAGTCATAGATGATTTCCCTGCCAGTTGTTGTCTGGCTTTGTCTTGAATACCTCCTGTGACAGAAACTCACCTCCTACCAATCCAGCTCATTTGATGGTTGGAATGTTCCAATTTTAGCTCATTCAAAGGAAGCATTTTCTATGAAGAAGCAACAAGGAACATCTATGAGAAGAGGCTGGGAGCCATGGGAAGGCTCTGGAAGCTGTGAACCTCATCAGAGAGAGCTTAGACTTGTCAACACCCAGCGACTATTGTGAAATCAGCCCTCCCCCAGGGTTCCCTCCCCTTTCACAGTGAGAGCGGACACATACACAACACTCGACCATTTTACATTTGTCCAGATCCACCCTCCTAACCAGCTTGCCAGGTGGCCGGGCAGGGGTTATCAGGCAGCCAAGTGGGGGCGCAGCAGGGGTTTCTCTGCCCAGGTTGCTCAGCCAGCGAGAGGCCGTGCCAGGACCGATCTCTGACCTCCCTTCCCCAGTGCTTGCTGCCACAGTGCTGACGAGCCACCCACGTAGGGTGCCAGCGACCAGGAACACTCTGGGCCACTTCCAAATTTGGACTGGGGCACCCTCAAGCCCCGCAGCATTCCAGGCTGTGCTATTTTTAGGCCGATCAGCTGTTCCATCCCTGCTCCCCTACCCCAGGCCCCCCAAGCAGATTTCCCAAACAATCAAATCCATATGTTGCCAGTTCCGGGCCTGGCGCTTTATGAGGTGAATGCTGGATGCCCTGATGCCACCAAAGGATGCAGGCCCCGCGCAGACTGGAGTGTTCCTGCCTCTCCTGATGGGCTAGACCCACAATTGCCTGCCTCACTCTCTTGTGGGCCAGACTCTAGATGCCTCAGAGCCCTTCCACGCCTCCCAAGAAGCACTAGAAATTAGCCTACTGGACAGAGAAGCCAACTGAGAACCCGAGAGAGGTGTGGGCATGCCTGATGTCCTGGCTCAGGTTCTCCCAGGCCCCACAAGGCCCATCTGATTGCTTCCTGCCTGAGCTGAGCTGGGACAAACCAGTTTTGCTCTTCCTGCTTCCCCCAGGAAGTGGCCTGGTGCTAAGAGTAACACAGCCCCACAGACACGGGATCAAATTCCTGTTTGGCCACTTCTAGCTCTAAGACCTCAAGCCAGGGCCTCCACCTCACGCAGTCCATCCCCTCCTCTCTATATTATAGATAATAATAGGATCTTGCTGGTGGTTCTCATAACCACCAATAATAGTTGATTGTGAGGTTTCAACAACAACACACGTGTAAANTTCTCGGTAATTAAATGATGTTCCATTCTTTTCATCAGGCATTAGGCTGTCTACACTTCCTGTTTAAGGAATTGTTTGGGCTTATATTTTTCCAGTTTTTCAGTTACAAAATTATGAGTCTTTTCTCCTGACCTTGGGAGATTTTCCTCTACTTTAGCTCTTAAAACGTGTCTCAGATGACCATTACCAAGCTCCCCCTTTTCTCCTATAAACAGTCCTCATTTAGGCATTGATAATTCAGTATCTACATGATTAAAGCAACATAACAAGTCACTTTTAATTACAAGTCCTTCTATCAACATATTTTTTAAATGCATGGTGCTACATTTATATTTTAATCCTAACCTATCTATCTGTCTCCTATTTCCACTACCAGTTAGAATGAAGATTTCAGGGTTGTGAGGTGCCATGCCCAATGCCTCAGTGGTAAAGAATCTGCCTGCAATACAAGAGATGCAGGAGACGCGGGCTGGAGTTCTGGGTTGAGAAGATCCCGTGGAGAAGGAAATGGCAACCTACTCCAGTGTTCTTGGCTGGAAAATCNTTGGTAGAATTTGTTGGTCCTTATAATATCTGTGATTCTCTATCCTCTGATTCCACAAATCTTGGCTCATGTATTTGTTGAAAAAAAAGCCATGTAAGGGGACACACACAGTTCAAATCTGACCCTCCAAGAGTCAGATGTAAATTGTTACTGGCTTTAACTTAAGAAAAACAGTAAAATGAGCTTTTTATCCAACTATGTATGTGCTGGATAAAGTTAAAGAATTTAATTGTTAAAGTATAAAACGGAGATCTCTCTTAAAGTAAGACTTGTACACTGTATGACTTGTATGATGTGTTAAAGTCTACTTCACTGGAATTTATACAGTATATTTAGGTTTTTTTATTTTTTCAAACTTTACTTTTATAGTGAATTTACCATACATATTCAGATATACTGTTTTCCACAAGGGCAGCCTAACAGCGTTGCCAGTATCTTTCCTAGCGCCAATATTTAAGCAATAGTCTACTCTCTAGGATAAAAACGGATGGAAAATACACACAGAGGACACTAAAATTCTAAGATGAAGCAACGGTTATTTACTTGTTAAAAAAAATAAAAAGGAAAGAAAACATTTAAAAGGCTCATAAGGCCAGTTTTGCATGTAGTGTAATGACACTAGAGACTTTCCATGGGTTTCATCACATGAGTGTCTGAGCGCTGAGTGGGGCGCCCACGTGCGCGGGGTCCGGGGGAAGCCGGCTCAGCCGCTCCCTCCTCTGTAACCTGCTGCCTTCTACGCGGGCGCGCTGCTTCCCCGGGCCGCGGTGTCGTCCTGCTCACTCAGGGAACAGGAAAAGTTGGGAGACCTAACAATCCCTGTCTGCAAATGCAGCACTTCCCCTCGGGCAGTGGCAGGTTCCTGTGGATCTCAGCTGTTGCATACTAAGCGGAACTCTGTCCTCCAGCCCTCAGCTACGGATGAGGAGTTTTTGAAAGGGGATTAGAAAGAGCCCGCAGAAGCACCTGGTTTGGAAGCTGTTCTTTTCCACTTAACAAGATCGGGAGGAAATCTGTTCAAAGGACCGAGCGTCACACCTTCCTTTTCCATCTGGGACGCTTGCCTCTAAGACCCCTTGGGGATACAGAGAGGGCTGGTCAACCTTCCTGAATTGCATCTAGTTCCAGATAAACCCTTAGTATCCAGCCCTCCCTCTCAAAATCCCCCAAACTCTCTTCTGATTATGCAGAAAACTTGAAAAAACAGGAAAGCATAGACCCTCATAATACTACCAGCACACAAATACCATAGTTAATCCATTTTTGTGTGTAGACTTTTATAGAACTATACTCATAACATATATATTGTTTTACAATATAATATAATTTAGTTAATCTATCCCATGGAGAAGGCAATGGCACCCCACTCCAGTGCTCTTGCCTGGAAAATCCCATGGATGGAGGAGCCTG
>SJYV01052800.1:0-11796 GCA_006410875.1 Neotragus pygmaeus | reverse complement strand
GTGCTCAGCCTTCTTCACAGTCCAACTCTCACATCCATACATGACCACAGGAAAAACCATAGCCTTGACTAGACGGACCTTAGTCGGCAAAGTAATGTCTCTGCTTTTGAATATACTATCTAGATTGGTCATACATTTTCTTCCAAGGAGTAAGTGTCTTGTAATTTCATGGCTGCAGTCACCATCTGCAGTGATTTTGGAGCCCCAAAATATAAAGTCTGACACTGTTTCCACTGTTTCCCCATCCATTTCCCATGAAGTGATGAGACCAGATGCCATGATCTTCGTTTTCTGAATGTTGAGCTTTAAGCCAACTTTTTCACTCTCCTCTTTCCCTTTCATCAAGAGGCTTTTTAGCTCCTCTTCACTTTCTGCCATAAGGGTGGAGTCATCTGCATATCTGAGCTGATTGGTATTTCTCCCGGCAATCTTGATTCCAGCTTGTGTTTCTTCCAGCCCAGTGTTTCTCATAATGTACTCTGCATAGAAGTTAAATAAGCAGGGTGACAATATACAGGCTTGACGGACTCCTTTTCCCTATTTGGAACCGGTCTGTTGTTCCATGTCCAGTTTTCACTGTTTTAAGTATGTTTTGTGTCGTTCCTACTAGTAAGCTCTCGTATGTTTTCTGCCTTAGTGAAGAGATCTGGTCTTTTCTCCATTTCCATGTATCTTCTCCTTCCTCAAGTTACTTCTATCACGTCTTCATTTCCTCATCTTCTCTCTCTATCTTTTACTTTTGATTCATTTCGTTTACATCTACGGTTTAACGCTCTCATTTATTTTTTAAATTATTTGTGTCACTAGGCGATTTCAAATAGGCTAAGAGCTAGCTATGCTTCCTGTCCTCACCTGCGGGTGCCTCCTCCTGCCTTAGACCTACCTGTTGGCTAGAATTCTCCTTTGGTCATGCAAAGTGTACAGACCTTTACCGAGTATTTATTAGAGGAAAGATATATAGCTGGGCAAGTTTCTCATCTCAATCAATTAAAAATAGCTAGTGAATTTTTCAGGGTGCTTATTTAAAGTGCCATACCGATAATAGATACTGAAATGAAGCCATATGCACAACCTGGCATTTTAAAAAATCTGTTTTAAGTATTTTAGGTCTTTACCTTGGAGCAGATTAATTTTTTAGTGGCAAGCCTCATTTTCTCTACTTTGAGTTATGACCTGGTACTAGGCTTTATTGCAAAAGTCTCAGACCTAAAGGATTTAAGGTTTATTATTGCAATTTTAGAGAGGATGGAAAGGAAAGAAAAATAATTTTCCTGAGTGAAAGGACCTAGGTCTTAACAATAGCATTTTGATCTGAGGACTATACTGTGATAAATAACTCTCACTGTAGAATCTGGGATGAAATTAACACTGAGAGAAGTTATATATCCCTAAGGCATTGGGTGGCCGATTATGACTCTGTATAATCTGTTTTCACACAGTGTAGTACACAAGCGTGTGTGTGAGCCGAGTGTGCTGCGGCCTTCCTTTACTTGTTTGTTTTGGCTCCTCCTCGTGGCTCCTGTTCGTGAGGGCTCATCCCATGCTGCTGGAACCTTCTCTTCCTGTCATCATGCTAGTCTTATCATTTGAGGAGGATTTTGATGACTGTGTTTGAACATAAATATACAGCAGCAGAAAATGTGTACACCGAATTCACAATTGTTCTTGGATTTATTATATCTAGAGAAATGCCATCTTTAATATTTTCTAGTGTTTTACAGTCCATTAGAATACTAAGGTTTAAAAAACTAAAGATAATTTATTCTTTCTTTTCAGACTTTCAGAGGAATACACAAGATTTAAAATTCATTAATTTTTAGAAAATAAAAGCTTTGCATTTATTTTTTAAACTAAAACACTCTGCAGTATGAATTACAGTTTTGAAACATGTAATTAGGAAAAACAGTATTTATTAACAATTGTATCCATTGGTTTTTCTTCCTGGAAGGCATTTTATCTTTCTAACTTTTTATGTTTATATTGGAGTGTAGTTGATTAACGATGTGTTAGTTTCAAGTGTGTGGCAATGCAATTCATACTCATGGATATGTGCAAAAAAGTTCATACACATACACATTTATATGTATACCTGTATCTATTCTTTGTCAAATTCTTTCCCCACTTAGATTGTTACATAGTATTGAGCAGCGTTCCCTGTGCTATACAATAGTCCATTTTGGTTATCCATTTAACATATAGCAGAGTGTACATGTCAATCCCAAACTCTGTAACTATGCCTCCCTCTACCCTTCCCCCCTGTAAGTTCCTCTCTGAGTCTTTTTCTATTGTGTAAATAAATATATAAGTATCATTTTTAAAGATTCTACATATGTGGTATCATACTCTTATCCTCACACATGTACAAATACATGTTCAGTTCAGTTTAGTCGCTCAGTCGTGTCTGACTCTTTGCAACCCCATGAACGCAGCATGCCAGGCCTCCCTGTCCACATGTACATACACACATATTTGGTAAAGAATCCACCTGCAATGTTAGGAGACCCCAGTTCAATTCCTGGGTTGGGAAGATCCTCTGGAGAAGGAGTAGGCTACCCACTCCAGTATTCTTGGACTTCCCTTGTAGCTCAGTCAGTCAGTCAGTTCAGTCATTCAGTCGTGTCCGACTCTTTGCGACCGCATGGATTGCAGCATGCCAGGCCTTTCTGTCCATTGCCAACTCCGAGAGTTTACTAAAATTCATGTCCATTGAGTCGGTGATGCCATCCAGCCATCTCATCCTCTGTCATCCCCTTCTCCTCCCGCCTTCAATCTTTTCCAGCATCAGGGTCTTTTCAAATGAGTCAGTTCTTTGCATCAGGTGGCCACAGTATTGCAGTTTCAGCTTCACCATCAGTCCTTCCAATGAATATTCAGGACTGATTTCCTTTAGTATAGACTGATTGGATCTCCTTGCAGTCCAAAGGACTCTCAAGAGTCTTCTCCAGCACCACAGTTCAAAAGCATCAATCCTTCAGCACTCAGCTTTCTTTATAGTCCAACTTTCACATCTGTACATGATTACTGGAAAAACCATAGCTTTGACTAGATGGACCTTTGNTGTAGCTCAGTCAGTCAGTCAGTTCAGTCATTCAGTCGTGTCCGACTCTTTGCGACCGCATGGATTGCAGCATGCCAGGCCTTTCTGTCCATTGCCAACTCCGAGAGTTTACTAAAATTCATGTCCATTGAGTCGGTGATGCCATCCAGCCATCTCATCCTCTGTCATCCCCTTCTCCTCCCGCCTTCAATCTTTTCCAGCATCAGGGTCTTTTCAAATGAGTCAGTTCTTTGCATCAGGTGGCCACAGTATTGCAGTTTCAGCTTCACCATCAGTCCTTCCAATGAATATTCAGGACTGATTTCCTTTAGTATAGACTGATTGGATCTCCTTGCAGTCCAAAGGACTCTCAAGAGTCTTCTCCAGCACCACAGTTCAAAAGCATCAATCCTTCAGCACTCAGCTTTCTTTATAGTCCAACTTTCACATCCGTACATGATTACTGGAAAAACCATAGCTTTGACTAGATGGACCTTTGTTAGTAAAGTAATGTCTCTGGTTTTTAATATGCTGTCTAGGTTGGTCATAGCTTTTCTTCCAAGGAGCAAGCATCTTTTAATTTCATGGCTGCAGTCAACATCTGCAGTGATTTTAGAGCCCCCAAAATATAAAGTCTGTCATTGTTTCTGTTGTTTCCCCATCTATTTGCCAAGAAGTGATGGGACCGGATGCCATGGTCTTCGTTTTCTGAAAAGTTTTAAGCCAACTTTTTCACTCTCCTCTTTCACTTTTATCAAGAGTCTCTGTAGTTCTTCTTCACTTTCTGCCATAAGGGTGGTGTCATCTGCATATCTGAGGTTATTGATATTTCTCCCGGCAGTCTTGATTCCAGCTTGATTCCACCCAACCCAGCGTTTCTCATGATGTACTCTGCATATACTCTGCAGGGTGACAGTATACAGCCTTGATGTACTGCTTTTCCTATTTGGAACCAGTTTGTTCCATGTCCAGTTCTAACTGTTGCCTCCTGACCTGCATACAGATTTCTTAGGAGGCACGTCAGGTGGTCTGGTATTCCCATCTCTTTCAGAATTTTCCAGAGTTTGTAGCTCAGCTAGTAAAGAATCCGCCTGCAAAGTGGGAGACTTGGGTTCTATCCCTGGGCTGGAGAAGGGAAAGGCTACCCACGCCAGTATTCCGGCTTGGAGAATTCCATGGACCATATAGTCCATGGGGTCACAAAGAGTTGGACATGTCTGAGCAACTTTCACTTTTCACACACATACTTACATTAAGTTCAGAAGTCAAAATTAAATGGAAAGCTATTTTTGAGATGGCTCACTTCCATCTCTAATCCCTTCACTGATTCCCAATACTCCTCCATTTTTTATTAATTTTTCATAAAAATAGGGAAATGTGTATTTTCTTGTACAAGAGATAGTATTGTATATTCTCTGTTCTCCATCTTTTTTTCCCCACAATATATCCTGCAGATTACTCCATAATAATATATAGAGGCATTCCTTACTCCTTTTTATGGCAGCATAAATACTGGATAATTTTGCATGTGTAATTCCATTAGATACTACAGAATTCCTCTTTATTGGGATTTTGTTTTGTACGTGTATCAACACTATTTGACATTTTCAGTTGCCTCTCAACCTTGCCAGGAGAAAAGGGTTTTGTCAGGTAAGTGGGAACTAGTGTTTCAGTGTAGTTCTAGTTTAGATTTTGCTTCTGTGGATAGCTGAGCATTAAAAAATTATCTTAACAGCTTTCTTTTTCATAAACTGTTGGTTCATTTTTTCACTGCCTATTTATCTGTCAGATTTTTTGTACCCGTTGCTTCTATTTTTGAAGAAAAAGATTATCTTCTTGGGAGATGAATTGTGAGTATTAAATATAATTTCATTTCTCATTTGTTTTAGGATGATCTTTTCTGGATGTATGTTTTGAAAAATACCATCTTACAGTCATAATTTCATTTGCTCTAGATCTTTATGCATGTGTTCTACATAGATGGGGTAGAGAAGTTAGGAACTACTTTTCATGTCTGCGTTCTCTAGCTGCTCACCTTTTTGGGGTATGTTAATATTTCAAACCACCTGTCACTAGCAGTGCATTATTTCAGATCCTGTGTTGATTAATCTTCTCACCAGATAGCAGAAGACCACAGATCCTCTACAAGCTTTCTGTCTGTTGTAAACTCCATTTGTGAAACAGTTGTCTGTGGTGGTGATTATTTTTGTGGGACGGCATTCTCCTTTTCCCTCTATATTTGTAATATATTTCCATAATCTGTGTTCCTTGCATCTCTTGCCTAAAATGGGTTTACAATATCTTTCTGCAAAGGCCAGAACAGAAGTAAGTATTTTAGGCTTTGCAGACTATATGGTGTCACAATTGCTCAAATTTGTTTTGGTAATGTAAAGACGACCTTAGACAACATGTAAATGAAGGTAGTGGCTGTGTCCAAGCAAACTGATGGGGAGTTGGGGAGGGAGCAGAGTGGCAGATTTGGCCCGTGAATGCTAAAGAACCCGCCTGCAACGCAGAAGACCCAGGTTCCATCCCTGGGTCAGGAAGATCCCCCGGAAAAGGAAATGGCAACCCACTCCAGTATTCTTGCCTGGGAAATTCCATACGCAGAGGAGCCTGGTGGGCTACATACAGTTCATGGGGTCGCAAAGAGTTGGACACAACTGAACGACTAACACTTTCACTTTTTCACTTTATATTCTGCTGACCCCTGGTCTTAGCCATTATAATTAAACTCCCCTTCAACTTGTTTAACTGCCTACTTCCTTGCCATCATTTTGAGTAAGTTTAGTAAAAATTCCCTTAAATGTAAAATCAGATAGTAGAGTCATGTACCTCCAGGGTATTTGATATACTGTTTGGATGATGATGACGATAAGATTTTACTTGTTTGGTGCACTATTATTGCAGCACAAATATACAGAAAAAATTTTAAAGATCAGAGTAACTAGAACGTGCTTCAATTCCTATTTATTGGATGCTAATGTTGCTGACAATACTCCCTTTGAGGATGAACTTTGCAGAGACTGTTGAACCGTGATAGCATTGCATTGTCCAATCTCTGTAGAAGTGATTGTTCTAAGAGGAAATGATCTACATCGGAAAGGAGTCCTGTCATACTCTTGTAGTTGTTATTGTCCTCAACTAAAAGTAAACTTAATGGCTTCTATGAGTTAAAAAAATTGAAACAGGTAGAATATGTAAAACTTAGTTAACTGTTGAGTCAGATGTGGAAGTCCTGATCATTTGTGTATATTACAAAGAGAAGAAAGTGTTCCCAAACCTCTCCTTCCCTGAAAGACAGAAAGTTTTGTTTACCCACTATTGACAAACATATTTGTCCTCCTGTTAGACTAGTATTTAAGTGAACATCTAAAAATCACCTGTTGCCCAGCTCACTTTGTGGGAAACATTTATTCAGTTCCAGATTTTATCAGAGGGATTTAAAATCCGGTACCTCTTACCATTGCGTTTCCATCCAGTTTTCATTGGGTTGCAGAAGGGCAGTTAGTAATAGGGTATTAGGGGATTGAGTGAAATTAATAATTTGAGAATTAAAAGCAGCCTGGAAGAGTTTGAATCGTGGGATGGTAGAGTTGAAGGGATAAACCAGTAAGGACTGGAGGAGAGGAGGCCCACTGGAAACTCGCTGAGACTTTGGCAGTCTGTCATTTGAACCTAAAGCACGTGCCCTTGACCTTGCCAGCCCAATCTTTGCTTCTATTCATTTCCACTCCTAGAAGCAAAAAGGAGCCTGGTATGACCTGGCAGCTCATCTGTATCTTAACACTTTGTTTCAAACTTGTCCACGTTTTCCTGAGAACCACACGAGACAGCTAGTGCAGAGCCCTGAGAGCAGCACTTGGCGCCAGCACCGTGAGGGCTGAGTGAAAGCTGGCCGTGACATGCGCAGCTCGATTGTGTTAGAAGTGTGAGTATTGCCCCTTGTGCCTTCTGTTTCATACATAAAAGTTAAGACTTCTGTGCTTCTGTGAAATTGTGTTGTCCCCAGTTTTTATGCGTCACTGCCCTGCTTCCTCATACCTCACTTAATAGCATGAGCAGTTTGATTGAAGCACAGTGATGCTCCTTTGTTCATGTATCACGTACATATGTTTCCCTTCTACAATGGCAGAGTTGAGTAGATGAGACAGAGATTATGTAGCTTGCAGAACAAAAATTATTTACTGTCTGTATGTTATAGGAAGAACTTGCCAACGCCTGATACATAGGGCCTTCTGATCCAAAGTAAAAGTGAATATAAAGTACTCACGTAACAGTTTTCTGAAACCATCATTTAGTCTTCATTTCTCTTAATCTCATTGAAACAAATGATATTGTATAAAAGGGGATAGCACAAAATAAGATGTTTATTTAGGTTTTTATTTATGTTGTTGTCAAAGAGCTGATCTTGAATTACTGTAAATTATTAAAAAGATTACCGATTGCAGTAAACTGTGTGAATTAATTTACATGCTTGAGGTTTCTTTTTCTTCATAATAGATGAAAACTGGAACCTATAAAATTTGTGGTACATTTCTTTCCACTTACTAAGAATAAATACTTGTATGCTGTGTAGTAATTTGCTTTCATAAGAATTAGTATTTCAGGGCAGCACTGAGCCTCATCAGCTCATGGTACCAACTCAGAACATTATTCTAGACATGAGGAGTCAGTGGTATCACCTTCATCCACAGGAGACAGCATGTTGCTTCCCATTGAGGAGGACTTTAGGGACCAATCTTTGTTTTGAAATGTATCATTACTATTATCAGAATCACTTAGATTCAGAGCCATAATAAAGACTATGAACATAGGTCTGAGATAAAATTTGATTTAGATCTGACTTTAAATTGAAATATATATGGGACTTCAGAGAATATGGTTTTGATAGTGTGATTGTTAATTTCCCCAAAGTGAATCTGCTTCTTGAGTACTTGGGTTTTCAGAGCAGTCTCCTTACTGGCAGGGGAATTTCAGACAAGTGGTGTTTTTCAGACAGTAAGGCAGATGGCTCTTTTTCTTCAGTACAGGGTATGCAACCAAAAGAGACAGCTACACAAATGCTAACCCCCGAGGGAGTGAGGAAGCAGTTGCTGTCAGTTGTTCTTTATAAGTCGGTAGCTTGACTTCAGAACTGGGTGGGAAAAGAGATCTTTTAAGAGAAGTATGCATTAAATGCGCAAGTGCAGCCTGTAATCTCAGTTCTCACTGAAATAGTGGACGATGATGTAATATAAAAAGGAAACAAACTCTAAAGTCTGATGTTTCTGAGATGATGTGGCGGCATACTGCTTGGGCCTGATAGATTGCTTCCCAGTTTAAAACCTTCGTGTAGTTGACAAACGCAGGCAAGTGAACTAATACATCAAATGCCATATGCTAAGATCTGGGTAGAAGCTTTCCAAATGTGGTTGGTGGAATGGATTGAGACTAGTTAGGGATTATATCGGGGAAGGCAATGGCAACCCGCTCCAGTACTCTTGCCTGGAAAATCCCATGGACGGAGGAGCCTGGTGGGCTGCAGTCCATGGGGTTGCTGAGGGTCAGACATGACTGAGCGACTTCACTTTCACTTTTCACTTTCATGCATTGGAGAAGGAAATGGCAACCCACTCCAGTGTTTGCCTGGAGAATCCCAGGGAGGGCGGGGCCTGGTGGGCTGCCGTCTCTGTGGTCGCACAGAGTCGGACACGACTGAAGCGACTTAGCAGCAGCAGCAGGGATTATATAGCACAAGTTCTGCTTCAGAACTATCAGTAGAAAAGGCCCCACCCAATGTAGGGTAGAGTTTGAAGACTGAGAGCACCTGGGTTGTGGGTTATGTTAAAGATTTAAGAGACTTGAAGATTGGGAGCACGTGGGTTATGTAGAGTGGAAAAGTTTGCTGTCTGTAGATTTTGAGTCCGTCAAATCCATGGCCTTAACCTGTTGCTTTCCCATCTCCACTAGTTCGTTTCCGTTCATCTTCCTCTAAAACCCAACTCCCAGTGTGCAGCCCAGCAGCAGGAGCTAGGTGAAGGGGGCTGGGGACACCCTACCCCTGGAGTGCATGTGGGTGCCCATGTGTTTCATGTAGATGTACAGTGCGCATGACAGCTGGCGGGAGTGCCTCTTAGATCAGGAAGAGTTTCTCTCGCCACATGATCACACTAGAAGGGATGTCTAGTTGCACATCAACAGTTGAGCTGAGAGGAGAGCACATCTAATTTCAATCTGAGTCTCAGTCTGAGAGGGGGAACCTGCCAACATTTAGGAGACTAAAGGCATGTTACCTTCTCTGCAAGAACGTTAGCTTTAAATAGTTCTGTCCTCTACAAAACTTGTATATGGAAGATGTCTATCATGTAGTTTCTGAAAAGATTCTAGAAAATAAGGGAAATTAAATAATGACTTTGAAGACATAGTATAAAGTGAAAGTGAAGTCGCTCAGTCGTGTCCGACTCTTTGTGACCCCATGGACTATAGTCTACCACACTCCTCCGTCCATGGGATTTTCCAGGCAAGGATACTGGAGTGGGTTGCCATTTCCTTCTCCAGAGGATCNTGAAGACATAGTATAAAGTGAAAGTGAAGTCGCTCAGTCGTGTCCGACTCTTTGTGACCCCATGGACTATAGTCTACCACACTCCTCCGTCCATGGGATTTTCCAGGCAAGGATACTGGAGTGGGTTGCCATTTCCTTCTCCAGAGGATCTTCCCAACCCAGAGATCGAACCTAGGTCTCCCACATTGTAGGCAGATGCTTTACCATCTGAGCCACTTATCTCTCTGAAAATGATTGCATGTAAGAAGCACATTTAGTATAAATATACAACAAATTTAGTGTCAGTTTCCTGGGATCTTAAAACATTATGACCTTGAGTAAAAACGAAACCAGAGAGCCCTAAGGAGGAACAGGACGAGATGAAAGAATTGTCAAAGCTGGTTGAAATAAAAGAATGCAAGAAAACAAAAGTTTTGATAAAATTTAAAATTTGCATTAAGGCAATCAAAAGAAGCTTTGATATTCCAAAGCATGGCAGAGTATTATGGACAACAAGCTTGAGAACAGAAGGCAGAGAAGAAAAGGACAAAGATACGTAATGTAATGAGAAGTAGATATAGAGGGCAGACCTTCAACCCAAGAGGTGTTCCCTAGCAGGAAACTAGAGCAGTTATCAGGGAAATCATGAGTGAGCTTTCCCATGCCAAAGAAGACTGCCAGTAAAACTCAGAGGGCGCCCTGAGAAGCAGCCAAGAATAACGAAGAAGAGTTCCCACTTAGGCTCTTCCGGCAAAATATTTTAACTTTAAGAATAAAGCAAACCCAGGAAATAAAGGAGGCTACTAACAAGGGAACACCCTAAGTCTGTGGCTCTGTAATTGTGTTCAACACACACACACACACACACACACATGTAAAATCTTTTTAAATGACTATTTTCAGATGTAAAATAACAGCATTCATGTTCCATTCCTCAAAAATCTCCTTAGATACATATTTCATCCATGGAAAAGATCACTCTTGGATTTTAGGTTTGTTTTGTTTTTTGTTTTTTGTTTTTTACTTTGAAAGGAGAACATGGAGTTGTATAGCCTCCTGATGTTTATGCCATGTCCTTTGATTGGAGGTTAGCAGTACGGGCTATCAGGTTAGCTCAACTGAAAATTCACCACCCAAACACAGAACCCCAAATAATCCAGCTATATTTCCTTTATAAAAAGCTATGTGCCAAATACAATGACTCAGAAAGGCTTAAAGGAAAGAGATTGGTAAGTGTACACAAGAAGAATATCAGTTCCCTTACCCTAAGACAGCATTAAAATGGAACAAAAGTAGTCACGAAGATGAAACGTATAAGCCACAATAAAGAAGTGACATTAATTTTTATGGGATAAATTACATCACAATAAACATTAATCACTGGGAATGCAAAGGAAAGCAGAGTAATGAGACACTAATGTTTTCTTTTTGGCAGATTGTTAGACAAGAAGTCAGGATGATCGAGGGCATGAATATTCTAAGGGTGAGCTAAGATGCATGTCGAGAGCTTTACCCTGAAAATAGAGATGTTTCCTTCTTTTTAGGGCCCCAGAGAATACTTTTTTTCTACATCATAAAATGTAAACTTACAATAAACTGAATAGAAAATACATNTGAATATTCTAAGGGTGAGCTAAGATGCATGTCGAGAGCTTTACCCTGAAAATAGAGATGTTTCCTTCTTTTTAGGGCCCCAGAGAATACTTTTTTTCTACATCATAAAATGTAAACTTACAATAAACTGAATAGAAAATACATTCGCTAGCCACAATGAAATTTCAAAAACATTGTACATGAAAATTTAAAACAAAAAATGCTGAGTTCTCCCCCTCTACCCTGCTTCAAGCCATTTCCTAAATAACTCTTGACTGGGTCAAAGAGAAAAGCAATACTAAGATTACAAAATATTTAGAAAAACTGTATAATGGAAAGTGTATGTTAATGCTGAGATGTGATCAAAGCCGTACCTAGAGGAAAATGAATGTACTTAAATACTGACATTTCTTAGCAAGAGGGAACAAAAAGCATTTCAGCTCAGACCTAAAAGAAAAAGGGAAGTTACTTAAAATGTGCTCTAGAAAACAGTACTTGATGAGCTTGTCACCATAGGAAGGACTTCATTGTATCGTGGGGAGTGCAGGTGTCGTGTCCGGGCAGAGCTGCTGCTCTCCCTCCACACTGCCTCGCCTCCCATCCCTGTCTTTTGCAGAGTTCTCTTTCCCTGTTCTCTCTC
>SJYV01052799.1:6180-46225 GCA_006410875.1 Neotragus pygmaeus | reverse complement strand
TTGCCATTTCCTTCTCCAATGCATGAAAGTGAAAAGTGAAAGGGAAGTCACTCAGTCGTTTCCGACTCTTAGCGACCCCATGGACTGCAGCCTACCAGGCCCCTCCATCCATGGGATTTTCCAGGCAAGAGTACTATATATACATAATTGTTTTTCTGGTATATCTATTAGAATATCTCTAAAAAACATACGTTTAACCCACAGCAATGACAAAAATGTGACAAATCAAGAAAATTAGAACCAGCCTCACATTCCTCACTTATTCTAAAAGCGCATATGCTCATGCTTCTGATGTATTTTCATGAACACATCACCTACTCTTTCAAAGCTGAAGATGGTATGGAAGTCCTAAAAGGAGTGAAAAAGTTAAAAGATTATCATTGTACCTATTATGAAGCCCTATTAGATATATATCAAATGTATATATGATTTTTGTTTAATTGATATATAAAACTAATCATTTTTCTCTTGGAAAAATGTGACTAAAGAATATTATTAGATTTATCTAGCTTTTATTACAGACATTGGCATGAACAATTCGCTTTCCTATAAATATTTTTGTTCAGAATATGGCAAAAATAACCGCTTTAAAAGAAATTTATTGTAATATATTTAGATGTCTTTTTTCCCCGTCTTATGTTTATAATGGGAGAAGGCAATGAAAATCCACTGAGCCTGGTGGGCTGCAGTCCATGGGGTCGCAGAGAGTCAAACGACTGAGTGACTTCACTTTCACTTTTCACTTTCATGCACTGGAGAAGGAAATGGCAACCCACTCCANAAAAAAAAAAAGAAAAAAGGTTAATACAAAAAGAGGATTTTACATTCAGCAACATATATGCACCTATAGGAGCACCAAAATACATAAAACAATACTAACATACATAACAAGAGAAAGCAATAAGAATACAATAATAATAGAAGACATTAACACCCATTCACATCAATGTACAGATCTTCCATACACAGAATCAATATGGCAACATAAGTGATACAACAGAAGAGTTAATTGATATTTTCAGAACACTACATCAAAAAAAAAAAAAAGAAAAGAACCCAAAGTATACATTCTTATCAAGTAGACACAGAACATTCTCTAGGATTTACCATATATTAAGACACAAAATTAACTTTAAAAAATTTGAGTATAGAAATTATTTGAAGCATCTTCTGACCACATGGCATGAAACTAGAAATCAACTACAGGAAAATAAACAAGAAAAAAAGATTAAATGAAGACGAAATAACACACTACTTAAAAACCAGTGGGTCAATGAGAAAATTAAAAAGGAAATTAAAAAATATCTTGAGACAAACAACAATGAAAATGTAACTATACAAAACCTAGTTGGATTGGATTGCTCAGTCATGTCCAATTCTCTTTGGCATTATGGACTGCAGCCCACCAGGCTTCTCTCTCCATGGAATTTTCCTGGCAAGAATACTAGAGTAGGTTGCCATGTCCTCCTCCAGGGGAATCTTCCTAACCCAGGGGTTGAACCTGCATCTCTCAGGTTGAACCTGTCTCCTGCATTACATGCAGATACTTCACCACTGTATGGGACTTCCCTTGTGGCTCAGATGGTAAAGAATCCACCTGCAATGTGGGAGACCTGGGTTCGATCCCTGGGTTGGGAAGATCGCCTGGAGAAGGGAAAGGCTACCCTCTCCAGTATTCTGGCCTGGAAAATTCCATGGACTTTATAGTCCATAGAGTCCCAAAGGGTCAGACACGACTGAGCAACTTTCACATTCACTTTACCACTGAGCAACAGGGGAAGCCCCACAAAATCTATGCTATGCAGCAAAAGCAATTCTTAGAGGGAAGTTTATAGTCATACAGGCCTTCAACAACAGAAAAATTTCAAGTAAACAACTTAACCCACCACCTAAAAGAATTAGAAAAAGAAGAACAAACAAAACCTAAAATCAACAGAAAGAAGGAAATAATAAAGATCAGGGGGAAATAAATAAAATAGAGGTTTTAAAAAATTGAAAAAAATCAACAAAACCAAGAGCTAGTGCTTTGAAAGAGTAAACAAAATTGACAAACTTTTAGCCAGGTTTGCCAGGAAGAAAGAAGAGAACCCAAACAAACAAAATAGAAACTCAAAAAGGAAAAATCTCAACTGATATCACAGAAATACAAAAAGCCATAAAAGAATACCAATGATATGCTAACAAATTTTACAATCTAGAAAAAATGGACAAATTTCTAGAAACACATAGTCCAACTAAAACTGAAGCAAGAAAAAATACATAATTTAAACAGATAAATCACTAGAACTAAAATAGAATCTATATTTTAATAACTCCCTACAGACAAAAGTCTAGGACCAGATGGCTTCAAAGGCAAATTCTACCAAACATATGATAAAAAACTTATACCAATTCTTCTCAAACTCTTTCAAAATATTAAAGAAGAAGGAATATTCCCAAAAACAGTCTATGTAGCCACCATCACCGTGATAATAAATCAGAAAAAGATAACACCAAAAAAGAAAATTACAGGCCAAAATCTCT
Source organism: Neotragus pygmaeus (assembly GCA_006410875.1). NCBI lineage: Eukaryota > Metazoa > Chordata > Mammalia > Artiodactyla > Bovidae > Neotragus > Neotragus pygmaeus. The sequence goes on along the minus strand of SJYV01052799.1, from coordinate 43,702 downwards.
GATGAATCTATTGATAGATGTAAAAGTTATCAACAAAATGTCAGCAAATTAAATAAACCTACACATAAAAGAGATACACCATGACCAAGTGGGTATGGATATGGTAACCAAGTGGGCATTCATCCCAGATTCATAAGGATAGTTCAACATATGCAAATCAATGTAATATACCACAATAACAAAAGAAAAAAATTTTTAAACATCAGATCATCTCAATAAATGCAGAAAAAGGATCTGATAAAACTCAACACCTATTCATGATAAAAACTCTTACTAACGTGGGAATAGAGGGAACATATCTCAACATAATAAAAGTCATTTATAACAAACCCACAGCCAATATAATACTCAATAGTGAAAAGCTAAAAGCCTTCCTGCTAAAATCTGGAATAAGACAAGGATGCCCATTCTCACTACTTCTTTTCAACATAGTATTGGAAGTCCTAGCCACAGTTAGAAGACAATTAAAGAAATAAAATGCATCCAAATTGGAAGGGAACAGGTAAACCTGTCAGTATATGCAGATTCTATGACACTATATAAAGAGAACCCTAAAGACTCCACACCATAACTGCTAGATCTAATAAATGAATTCAACAAAGTAGCAAGATACAGGATTAACATTCAGAAATTGTTTGCAACCCTTTACACTAACAATGAAATATCAGAAAGGGAATACCTTTTAAAACTCACACCAAAAAAAAAAAAAAAAAAAGAGAGAGAAAAGAAAAAAAAGCTTGGAAAAACTTGGAGTAAACCTAACTAAGGAAGTGAAAGACATACATTGAGAACTATAAAACACTGATAAAGGAAATTAAAGATGACTGAAATAAATTGAAAGATATTCTATGTTCTTGAATTGGAAGAATCAATATTGTTAAAATGGCAATACTATCCAAAGAAATCTAAAAATTTAATGTGATCTCTATCAAACTACCCATGACATTTTTCTCAGAACTAAAACAAATGATCTAAAATTTTATACGGACCCACAAAAGATCCAGAATTTCCAAAGAAATCTTGAGGGGGGGGGGGAAAAAAACCTAGAGGCATAACTCTCTCAGACTTCAGACAATACTACAAAACTACAATAATCAAAGCAGTGTGGTATTGGTGCAAAAATAGCATAAAAATCAATGGAATAGAATAGACAGCCCCAGCAATAAACCTGCATACCTACTGTCAATTAATCTTTAACAAAGGAAGTAAGAATATAAAATGGGGAAAAGACAGTCTCTGTAGCAAGTGGTACTAAGGAAGTTGGACACCTGCATGTAAAGCAATGAAGGCAGAACACACTCTCACATCATGCGCAAAAATAAACTCACAATGACTTAAGCCGATGTATGGCAAAGCCAATAGAGTATTGTAAAGTAAAATAAAGTAAAAAAAATTTTTAATTAAAAAAAAAAAGACTTAAACATAAGATATCACACCATACAATGTCTAGAAGAAAGCATAGGCAAACATTCTCTGACATAAGTCATACCAATGTTTTCTTAAGTCAGTCTCCTAAGGCAATAGAATTAAAATTAAAAATAAACAAGGGGACCTAATCAAACTTACAAGACTTTGCACAGCAAGGGAAATGATAAAACAAAACAAAAAGAAAACCTATAGAATGGGAGAAAAATATTTGTGAATGATGCAACAGACAAGGGCTTAATCTCCAAAATATACAACTGATACAGCTAATACAACTCAACAAAATAAAAACATACAACCCAACCAAAAAATGGGCAGATCTTAATAGATATTATTCCAAAAAAGGCATGCTCGTGTACACCTGTGGTGGATTCATGTCGATGTATGGCAAAGCCAATAGAGTATTGTAAAGTAAANAATATACAACTGATACAGCTAATACAACTCAACAAAATAAAAACATACAACCCAACCAAAAAATGGGCAGATCTTAATAGATATTATTCCAAAAAAGGCATGCTCGTGTACACCTGTGGTGGATTCATGTCGATGTATGGCAAAGCCAATAGAGTATTGTAAAGTAAAATAAAGTTAAAAAAAAAAGGCATGCAGATGGCCAGTAGGCACCTGCAAAGATATCTGACATCACTAATTATTAGAGAAATGCAAATCAAATCTACCACCTCACACTGGTCAGGATGTCCATCACTAAAATGTCTACAAATAATAAGTTATGGAGAGGATGTGGAGAAAAGGGATCCCTCCCACACTAATGGTGGGAATGTAAGTTGGGCTTGATACAGCTACTATGGAAAACAATACAGAGGTTCCTCAGAAAACTAAAAATAGAATGACTTTATGATCCAGCAAATCCATTCCTGGGCACATGCCCAGAAAAAACTAGAATTCAAAAAGATGCATGCTTGCTTATGTTCATGGCAATAGTATTCACAATAGCCAAAACATGAAAACAACCTAAATGTCCATCGATGAAGTAATGGATAAAGAAGATGTAGTATTGTTGGGCATACACACCAAGAAAACAGAACTGAAAGAGACACACATACGCCAATGTTCATTGCAGCACTGTTTACAATAGCTAGGACATGAAAGAAACCTAGATGTCCATTGGCAGATGAATGGATAAGGAAGTTGTGGTACACATACACGATGGAATATTACACAGCTATAAAAAAAGAACACATTTGAGTCAGTTCTAATGAGGTAGACGAAACTGGAGCCTATTATACAGAATGAAGTAGGTCAAAAAGAGAAACACCAATATGAACACATATATATGGAATTCAGAAAGATGGCAACGATGATTCTATATACAAGACAGCAAAAGAGACAGATGTAAAGAACAGACTTTTGGACTATGTGGGAGAAGGCGAGGGTGGGATGATTTGAGAGAATAGCACTGAAGCATGTATATTACNGTGGTAAAGAGATGTGTATAAGAGACAGTTACTGACCCCCAAATCATCAATTAAACAAAAGAAATTATATTTGCATTGATGTTTGAATCTGCATCCATTCTTGGTAGCATGTAATATATGCAACTGCTCAGTTCTAGCTGTCCTTGTAGCCACATTACCATATTATTCAAATGTATCCATCATTTATATGTAAATATACAAGATGAATGGGTTTTTCATAAGACAACAATTTTCAAATGACAAACAGACTTAGGCAGACATTAGCAAGATAAAATGTTGTAAATATTCATTCTATTATATATTTTTAAGGAAAAATGGACACTATTTCAATTTTTTTTTAAAGTATTGTGGTAATTACAAAATGGGATCTTAATACAGTCACAATACCAACAGCTACTCTTCTTAATAAAAGTCTCCACCAATGTCATTTGTATCTTGTAAATTACATGTTCTCAGATCCATCTGTGAAAATTGGGATGTTAATTATCATGGTTACATTTCATGATTCCACAGTTAAATGCTGAAATGGTGCTACACAAATACCATATGTTTTTCTAAGAGAAACGGAGAAAGATTAATTACGAGTTCAAGCTCAAGTCTCAACACAATAAGATCATTACACTGTGTGCTATGCAAATTGGAAGTTTTAATTAATAGCTGAAATACTAACCAAGGGGAAAAACTGTGAAGTCTAAATTGTAAGTATCAGCCTTCAGCCTTTTCTCTTGGAGAAGGCAATGGCACCCCACTCCAATACTCTTGCCTGGAAAATCCCATGGACAGAGGAGCCTGGTGGGCTGCAGTCCATGGGGTCGCTAAGAGTCAGACACGACTGAGTGACTTCACTTTGACTTTTCACTTTCATGCATTGGAGAAGGAAATGGCAACCCACTCCAGTGTTCTTGCCTGGAGAATCCCAGGGACGGCAGAGCCTGGTGGGCTGCCGTCTGTGGAGTCGCACAGAGTTGGTCACGACTGAAGCGACTTAGCAGCAGCAGCAGCCTTTTCTCTACAAAAGTCACCTGAATAAGGATGCTTTTCTGAAACCAAGTTATAAATCCAAAGGAGAAAACATTTTTGTTGTCTGTGAACTTCCTTTGATGGAATGATGACCATCATATTGTTTTATATTACTTGATAAATCTGAAATTTAGAAAGTGTACTAGTAACAAACAGGTTATAACAGATCATATAGCTAGAAACTTCAACTGAACATTTTTTCTGGATTTTTCTTTAAAACACATACCATTCAAAATTATGCAAAATAAGTCTCATGTACTCCGATAAAATACTTCAGTATAGCTACCTAAAGACAAAACCCTATGATAACGCTATAAGAATTTTGTTCATAATCATAAAAGCTGAGTTCTCGTCTGACTCACCACGTATTCAAACACAAGCGTCAGCGTCTCCTTGGTGTGGATGATGTCATGAAGGAGCACGATGTTAGCATGCTTTAGTCCTTTTAACAGAGAGGCTGGAAGATAAAGTGAACAAAGAGGTAAGTCATTATGGGTAACAACCTACCGATAAGCTCCTTTTATTGTATTGGTACATCATCAGATGAAATATACCTATTTCCCCACTTTCTCTGCCCATATAGATATGGCTTATCTCCATATGTATGAAATATATATTCTGCTGATGTTGAATGGAGGTTTCTCTAAGTGTCGATTACAGCCTGTTGGTTGATGTTGTCACTGAATTCTTCAATATATTTGCTAGTTCTCTGGAGAGTGGTTCTTTCAATGACTAAGTGTGGAATGGTGACATCCTCAACTGTAATTGGGGATCTGTCAATTTCTTATTTGAATTCTCCTAGTTTTGGCTTTGTGTGCTTTGAAGCTATAGTTTGCTACATGTAACATTTAAGATTGTTGCATTCTGTGAATCAGGCCCTTTCATCAATACATAAAGCATCTCTTTGTCTCTGGTAATTTTCTTCACTCTGAAGCATTTTGTCTGATATTAATATTGCCACTTCAGCTTGACTTTGATTAGTGTTCATATGGTATATTTTATATATATATATATATTTTTTTTTCTTTTGGCCTATACACACAGAGTCGGACACGACTGAAGTGACTTAGCAGCAGCAGCAGCAGCAGCAGCAGCAACAATGACTATTCAGGTGGAACATTCAAAGAACAGAAGCTTTTTCTATCATTGTTAATCATTTTAGTAACACTGTGCCTTCAATTTTGGGTTTTGGTATATACCCTAAAGAGAAAAAAGAAACACAAAACACATGTTTTACATGTGTTCTATCAGGAACTTGTAATTGCTGATATATTCATCAAGTATTTGTTGAAAACCTAGTTACTCACACTGATGACCCTGGACACACCTCCAACCCTCGATACTCAATAATGTTGCAAGCCCACCTCTTTAAAAGGGGATCTATAACACCAAATGTGAACGCTAATGTAAACTCTGGACTTTGGGTGATTATCAGGTGTCAAGGTAGGTTCATCTATCGTAACAAATGTACCACTCTGGTAAGAGATGCCAACATTAGGGAGGGTTGGGGTGGGAGGCAGGGAAGAAAGTACATGAAAATCCTCTGCACTTTCCACTCAATTCTGCTTTGACCTTAAAGCTGCTCTAGAAAAATAAAGTCTATTTTAAAAAATAAAAAGATATACCTATGTTTTAACATACTAAAAGAAAAAACAAATCTAGATTACCTAACATTTTACTCAAATAAAGTGATATTTTAGATATGGAGTCATCATGCAAAAAAGGCTGCTCAGGACAGTCCCCAGAGAAGAGACAGAGAGAACGTGGAGAGAGGTATATTCTCGTATGACCTCCATGAATGCAAGCTTATTATTGCCTTGAATTTCCACTGTCTTCACCAGGCAAACCTACTTCAGGACCATAATAATATCTTTAATCCCAAGATATACTTCAATAAATACCTAATTGGCCCAAAGAAGGCCATTCAGACTGAGAATTCCATGGTGTGGCTGGTTCGAACACCAGAAGACCAAGAAGTTATGTTTCCTCTGAAACCGAATAGGCAGCTTCACGCACTGCCCAAGGCCAGGGAAGTCTAAACTATCCCAGGGAAGTCCTACAAAAAAGTAAAAATGCTCTGGACTTCTCTGGTAGTTCAGTGGTAAAGAATCCACCTGCCAATGCAGGGGACACAGGTTCAGTCCCTGCTCCAGGAAGGTTTCACATGCAGCAGAGAAACTAGGCTCAGCGCCGCAACCACGGGAGGCACCACAGTGGGGAGTCCGTGCACTGCAGCTGCAGAGCAGACCCCACTCACGGCCGCTGCAGAGCAGACCCCACTCACGGCCGCTGCAGAGCAGACCCCACTCACGGCCACTGGAGAGCAGACCCCACTCACAGCCGCTGGAGAGCAGACCCCACTCACGGCCGCTGGAGGGGAGACCCCACTCACTGCCGCTGCAGAGCAGACCCCACTCTCGGCAGCTGGAGAGGAGACCCCACTCACTGCAATGGGAGAGAGCCCGTGCATGGTAGCGAAGACTCAGGGCACCCAAAAATAAATAAATAGAATGAATAATGAAATATTTACAGATTTATCAGAGCTTTGTAAAATTAGCACTCACGACAAAAATACTTACCAAAAATAACAATAAAATAACAGTACAGCACACAAACTTTGAAGATGTATGACAGAATTTAGTATTGTTAATTCCAATAATTTACAATCTTCTTTCTTCTTTCTTTTAATTATTCAACCATCAGCCTCAAACAAGTGTATTACATGGTTAATTTCCAGGCATTCATCATTAGTCTGGGGACCAACTTCACATATGCTCATTTTAAAAAGACCCTTGGCCCCACAGCTGTCTTCTATGACAGACTCTAAGACAGACAGAGATCAAGATTTCAAACCACAACAGGGTATTTCGCACAGTACTTCACACCTACACGGTGTGAGAATATGCATAGGTGAAATGAATTAAGGACCTAATGGGTATCACGCTTATGAAAGGAACCTAGCTTTGTGAGGCAAGTTTTGGAAAGACATATATCATTTGTAATTTTGTCCAATTTTATTTTTCAAGTTATCCCCTCAGTTTGTCAAGTGCTGATACATCTTTATCAGCAAGACCTCCAAAAAGGTACTGAAGCTTACAATCCATGGATGATCCACGCTCTAAGAACCCTTTGCCTAGGAATTTGTTGTTGTTTTTATTATGATATTATCACTTTTCTCCCACTAGCGCCCTGCTTCTCTGACCATTTAGACCTAAATTGTTTCCCATTTCTCAAAGTAACGACTTCATGCCCATCATTTCCAACTGTGTTTTTCCTACAATTTCAGTAAAATCAAATCTCTGCCATCATTCATCCTGTGAAAAAACATCTTTTCTTAATTGTGACCAATATTATACTAAAAAAAACCATGCCTTTTTTCTCTTTTTTTGGCTGCGCCCCATGGCATGTAGGATCTTAGTTCCCCAACCTAGGATTGAACCCATGACCCCTGCATTAGAAGCAGAGTCTTAACCACTTGAAAAACAAGGGAAGTCCCTGTCATTTCATTTCTTTTAAACATGATATATATTTTTTTACCATTTCTACAGAAACACTCAAAGCCTCCACATTTCAATGTATTAACTCTCAATTATTATAGATTTTAGACTTCTAACTATATTTACATACGCTTTAAAAAACACACTATCTGTTAAATAATGACCAAGAACTGTTTGAAAGCAAGCCCTTTTTCTTTTGAGATTAACATAATGAACTCGTATTTGGAAAAGGATAAGCCATTAATTTCAAAACTGATGGCAGAAAAATGGCGTGGAAGGGCACAAAACCGTCCACAATATCTGCCAACATGAGGGTGGGCGACAGACCTGACTGACTTGAAAGCTGCCAACCAACAGTCTCTGCTACACGCCAGGTGCCAGCTACTGTCATTCCTGCTGTTGCCAAGGCGAGGAAGTCTCCCGGCTGCCAAGCGGGTGCGTGATAACACCACAAGCCCCCGCGCCGCTGTGTCTCCCTTTGCAAGACAAATACTGTCAAAATAATACTCCCTGTAATCCGAACAGTATCTCAGATACACCACATGTTATTTTCTCATCGTTTACATACAAAACAAATCCTGTAACACTGGCTTTAACAATCCCAGCACCCTTGGTTTCCTGCAAGTTTTAAGCAAACACATGGCAAACAGTTTAAATTCATTTCACCAGTGAGGCTGGGAAAGGTATGATTCTATATGACATAAAGGACTTGTAATTAAGGTTGAGGGTAAAATTTCTAACAATCATTTTGGGGCCGTGTCAAAACGATACAAAAGCAGAAAAACATGTTGCTCATAAAGATAACTGCAAAGTATTGGCAGGACAGGACATAGAGAGCTGCCCCTTAGAGCGGGAACAAGTTCAGACGCCCACTCACCCACCATCTACAAACCTCGACCTTCCGCTCTCAGAATAAACATCCTAGGTTTCCACCCTGAGATGAAACAGATATATTTTACCTAAAAACCAACCTCAACATGATTAAAACAAATTGTGAATCATCGAAAAATTCAGAGAATGTTCATTTTTTCACAGAAGGGAAAAAATTGCTTATTTTAAACATTGTTTATTTTACATTGCTTATTTTAAAAGCAATGTTAACAGAGAAATGACAAATAGAACCTTTCCTTACTAACTCAAATAGTCTTCTAGGTCATTATTTGACATCTTATTGCTAGGAAAGGAGCTGTCACAAATAAAGACAGTCCAAGCTTGCTCACTCCCCTTTCGCCTCTGGAAGGAACGAGTGTATTCACATTCTCCCCTCATCATTTCACATGTCCCCTTTCTGTGTCAACCCTAGCGGTGTGGGCTGGAGGTGCTGCTACCTGATTTTTCTAAAAAACAAAGATTGTTACCTATTATTACCCAAGAAAGCAACCATATTTCACACTACAACCACAATAGACATAAACTTTTCCCTCAAGCCCACAGGTAGACAGCTGTGTGTGTGTCTCACTCCGTGTGTCCAGCTCTTTGCGACCCCATGCCCTGAAGCCTTCCAGGCTCCTCTGTCCATGGGATTTTCCAGGCAAGAATACTAGAGTGGGTAGCCTTTCCCTTCTCCAGGGGATCTTCCTGACCCAGGAATAGAACTCAGGTCTCGTGCACTACAGTCAGGTTCTTTTCCGTCTGAGCCATCAGGGAAGCCGGATAGACCTAAAGCTGTTGATGTTCACCTTATACTAGAAATAGTATACTTCCTTCCTTTACCTACTTTACTTTTCAGTTGAAATATAGCTAATGTACAATACTGTGTTAGTTTCAAGTGTACAGCAAAGTGATTCAGGTGTATACACGCGCGCGCGCACGCGCGCACGCACACACACACACACACACACATTCTTTTTCAGATTCTTTCCCATTATATGTTATTACAAGATACTGACTGTAGTTCCCAGTGCTATATAGTAGTTCTTGTTGTTCACCTATTTTATATACAGTGCTGCGTATATGTTAATCACAAACTCCTAATTTATCTATTCATTTATATTCTGCAAGAAGTTCTCACTTACTTGCTACTGGAGTCCGAGTAAAATTGAAAGCAAAAACATTCTGAATGGAAAAAACTTAAGGGCAAAAAAGAACAACAAGATAAACACAAAGAAAGACGAAAGTGCTTGCCTGTGTGTGTCTGTGACGAGGTGATCGCAACAGAGAACGGAACTCATGCCTGCCCTGAAAACAGCTCCAGGGTAACTTGCGCATGGTTCCGGAAGGTATGCTGCCCACTGTGGCTGCATATTAGGAGAAATAGTGTAGTCCTGCTCAGTTCTGAATCTTCCCCCAAATGAGATCTAATCTAAAACACACATACATGTACAAACCATAATCTAAGAAGTGAAAAAGTGAGAGAATCGAGTAAAAAAAAAAAACGGAATTGTATTTTTCCCTTCATGTTTAATTTTTATACTTTTATACACGTATATACCAAATTTGAGCTTCCCGGTAGCTCAACTGGTAAAGAATCTGCCTGCAATGCAGGAAACCCCAGTTGGATTCCTGGGTCGGGAAGATCCCTCGGAGAAGGGATAGGCTACCCACTCCAGTACTCCTGGTCTTCACCGGTGGCTCAGGCGGTAAAGGATCCTCCTGCAATGCAGGACATCTGGGTTCAATCCCTGGGTCAGGAAGATCCCCTGGAAGAGGGAGTGTCAACACACTCCCATATTCTTGCCTGGAGAATCCCCACGGATAGGGGAGCCTGGCAGGCTACAGTACATGGGGTTGCAAAGAGTCTGACAGGACTGAGCAAAACTAAGCACAGCACATGTCAAATTTACATGAAAAAGACTCTTTGTTATGGGGAAAGAGATCACAGCTAATCCAAAACACAAAGCTAAAACGCAGGTGATGCCCTACAAATTTAATTTAGCTAAAATCACATTAAGGATTTAGAGACATGTTTCTCACTCACCAGATGCTGTCCAAATGTGGAAGGATAATAGGACAGGTTAGGAATACTTTATAAACATCACAAAACTTGTTTTCCATCCACCAAAATATCTACTGTTTTACTTGCTCCTTAGTTGAGGCTTGCTGTTGGGGAATAGACTAACTTTAACCCCACTACATGTTTCCCTTGCTCTTTTCCCCTCCCAATTTCCCCAGCATCACAGACCTGAGATGTAGTCCTGACATTACAACCTCAACTATTCTCCCTGCCATATACCTCTTGACTACTGGCAAAGATCGGTCATCTGGGGTCTATTTCCACATTGTAGGACTGCTTCCTAAATCACTCAAAGAAGAGATTCCTCTAAAAGTACAGCTTAGCCACATGAAACAGCCAGTATTTGACATTTTTGATGTAGTAACACAGCAATTTCCAGTGGCTCAACCCAATAGAAGTTTACCTAGCTCAAACCAATTTTAACTTGTTCACAGAGGCATAGTTACTTTTCCCATTGTTAACACTGAAACCAATTAATCAGCTGCCAAATGGTCAAATCGATCCTGAATACAAAAAAAAAAAAAAAAAAAGGAAGAATCTATGGTTATTGATGAGGGGAGGGATATAGAAACAATTTGTACGAGTACTTTTTGATAGCATTTGAATTGTTGTGATAAAGATATATTCCTTTTATAATAAAATAGATATTTGTAAAAGTTCTTTATTACAGTAAAGAAAGTTTCTTTATTACAAAGAAAACTGAAAAAACACTATAACATTGGCCAAAGAAAATTGAAATAACGCTATAAAATAGCATTTTGTGTGCTAAGTCACTTCAGTCATGTCTGACTCTTTGTGACCCTATGGACGGTAACCCTCCAGGCTCCTCTGTCCATGGGATTTTCCAGGCAAGAATACTGGAGCGGGTTGCCATTTCTTACTCCAGGGGATCTTCCCGACCCAGGGATCGAACCTGCAGCACTTTTGTCTCCTGCATTGGCAGGCAGGTTCTTTACCTCCATCGTCACCTAGGAAGGCCTTGCAGAAGGTACACTGCAGTTTACACAAGTAATGTGCAGATACGGCAAGGAATGATTATAACTGTAGGGTGACCCTTCACTACTAATCCCTTCCCACGAAGGCAGTGGTGCCAATCCTTGCATTATAAGGGTTTCTTTTCATATCCTGGAACTTGGGAGGCCTCTAATTTGCGCTGAAATCCAAAATATTGAAAGTTTTTCTTGTCTAAGTGGTCACTTTCCCACATTAAGATTAACTTACTCACTCCAAAAGACCTCTACTTTTGTTTCCAACTACTTCCAACTGAGGGCTTCCCTGGGGGCACAGTTGTAAAGAATCCCCCTGCCAATGCAAGAGACACACGTTCTTTCCCTGCGTCGGAAGATCCCCTGGCGAAGGAAATGACAACCCACTCCAATATTCTTGCCTGGAGAACCCCACACACAGAGGAGCCTGGTGGGCTACTGTCCACGGAGTCGCAAAGAGTTGGACACAACTTAGCGACTAAACAACTCCCAGTTGAACCTATAAATGACCCACCAGCTGCCTTTCTGCCCCAGCTAATCTTGTTCCTATTTGTCCCTGGACACAGCCACGCCTATATAGGTTGTGCATGAGGGCAAGACACGCGGTTCTTCTCAAATGTAAACACCTCACTAGTACCTTCGGCAGGAAAAAAAAAAAACAACTCATGCCAAGCGAACAGGGATGGAGACAGTGATGGTCATGCTCCACGCGCTGTCTGTAGGCAGGAAAGAGACCACAGAGGAGCTGAGGGTCACTCAAAGACTTGGTCACAGTTGTTTTTGTTTGGCCATAAAAACCAGGTTTAAAAGCTGTTAGGCAATTTACTTTTTCAAACTATTTTTACACTTTATTATGGTGGGTTACATGTATAGACAGAAAGAATATTGCAAAGTATGCAAAAAAACTGATTTGGCATCAATCCCCTTATACTTTTTGGTTAAGAAGAATAAACATTTATATCATAACAGCAATAGCTATCTTTGTCTGACTAGACTTAAATAACCTCTCCCCACATAAAATTATGTGAATTGCTATCACTGTATTCTTTCACAAAAGTTAAAATAAGTCTAAAGTCATAAAACATACTCCTTGCCGTGGCTGCAAGTCCCAGTGCCTAAGGATCCGCACCTAAGACTCTGGCCCTCGAAAGCGCCGTCGGACTCCTCCACAAAGCAGGGTAGGTTTTCAGACACAGGACTCTCCACCCCCTCCTCCCCACAGCCTGGCCGTGGTCCCACCAGGAGGTGCTTCGCAAAGTGTGGTGCTTCAACCACCTCTCAAAGTCAAGTGGCCAGTGAATGAGGCCCCGCCGCAAATCTACCAAATTCAAGGCTACGGCCACTGGGCCCCAGAATCATCCAACAAGTAGTCCACGTCTGCTATGTGCCAATCACCGCAGGGAAACATATACACTTTTGTTCTCACGGAACTTTTATGTTATATGTCAAGCAACTTTTCTATTCAATCCTTACATATCCTCAAGTTTGAAAACAGTGCTGTGTTATGGTTTTTACATACAGCAGTGGGTAACTCCTTGAGGGGTGTGTGTCTGTGAGCGTGGGTGTGTCTATGAACTTAGTCACACTGCAATCTACTCACTATTCCATGAGCAAATAAATAAAAACAGCAATTCGATCAGTTAATGTATCTAGCATGTGCTGCTGCTAAGTCGCTTCAGTCGTGTCTGACTCTGTGCAACCCCAGAGACGGCAGCCCACCAGGCTCCCCCGTCCCTGAGATCCTCCAGGCAAGAACATAGGAGTGGGTTGCCATTTCCTTCTCCAACCTAGTATCTACTTCTATCTACCTCTGTTTCTCTCTGTCTCTCTCTTACACACACACACATACACACACCCATTAAGATATATTCCACCAAAAAAAATATAGTCTTGGCCTAGAAAACAAAGAGAATTCTTTATTCTGAAAATTTGATGGTATTTTGATCTATGTGGATTTTCTCCCGCTCATTTCAAAAACCCCAAAAATGTGAGGTCATATTTTCAACATGAATAAAATGTTGAAAAGGTCATGATTTATAAGGCCTTTACAATTCCACCACAATTTCTAAAATCTGTGAAAGAGCTAAGTTTTATATAAAATGTTTACAATACATACTGCCTCAGGACCAGAGCTTTGATAAGCAGAAACCAACAGCAGGTCTGGAGATAATCATAAACAGACGATGAGCAAAGGAGGAGAAGTGAAAGACTATGAAAAATGAACACGAATCTCAGTGGGGGTTCATTTCTACCCTTGAATATCCCCTGACTTGAAACTTCACACACAACATCAGTTCATCTGACTGAACAAGAAAGTCAAAGTTATAAAAATTACAAAAGAAAGCAGAACTCAGTACAGAGTACACAGCCCCAGAGCACTGTGTTTCTCACAAAATTAATTCAGCTTCAGGCAGTCACGCACGGCACCTTCACTTTGCCCTCCCCAGGACAGGAGCCACCCCGCTGTCCCTAGGCCTGGACCAGACCTCGAATTCTCTTCATGCGGCCTTAATCAGTGGTGGCCCAGGTGAGAAGCCAAGTTCATCTCAGCCAAGGAAGTTCTGCCCCTTCTGAGAAGGTCGCTAACACGCTGAGTCCCAGCCCGCTGCCCCCAGACACCTGGTCCCTACGCTTGGTCTCCACTGACGCTCAGCTATTGGTGGCACCACAGCTGACAGGTTCTAGCACCACTTAACAGGCTTCCTGGGTGGCGCCAGTGGTGAAGAATCCACTTGCCAATGCAGGAGCTGTCAGAGCTGCGGGTCCAATCTCTGGGTTGGGAAGATGCCCTGGAGAAGGAAATGGCACCCCACTCCAGTATTCTTGCCTGGGAAACCTCATGGACAGAGGAGCATGGCAGGCTGCAGTCCATGGGGCCGCAAAGAGTCAGACATGACTGAGCATGAACACACACACACAGTACCACTTACTTGTTCAGGAGTTTCACAACATACTTAAGAAAAGCAATTAAGGACTCACTCAGTGATTGCCTTCCAACTGTACAATGAGAGGCTAGCCAACCCATTTCTGAGAGCTCTCACTACTTTCCTGCTTCATATAGCCTTGGCTACGGGAGCATCTGAAGGAGATGTTTCTATATTTGGAAATCCAGGAAAACAAACACACCTATGAAAGGCAGAGTGCCATCTTCAGCGTTCAGTATTTAGAATCCTATGATGATGATAATAAAACTGTTAATGCAGTCACAGGGGCAAAATGGTACTTAATGAGTTTAGGGAGGGGTTCCTCCCAACCTATTCTGAAAATAAGAACTTTCTAAATTGCTTCTATGCTCAAAAAGTCACTTCAGTACAAAAATAGTAACTTAAAAAAATTTCTTTTAGAGTCTCATCCTTTTAAAGTTACTAGCTATTTGTCAGAAACGGGCAACATCTTAGAAGTACTAGATTTCATGCAAGGTATCACACGATTGCTTAAGACAGAACATCTATCTGCTGTGATAACTATACAAGTTAAGTTAAAGACAAGGAAGTTGTACATTACACATTTTATGCTTCTAAATTAGCAAGGCAACTTCAGACTGGTGCGGCAGTTAAAAAAAAGAGAGAGAGAGAAAGCCATGCAAGAAAATGACAAGGGGGAAGAAAAATAGTACTATGAAATCTCAAATTTTCCAAGAAATTTGTACTTCTGTCTTCCCTACTGCCAACCAGAGGAACCAGGGGCAGGGATGGCTGGGTTTTATATTTACCAAGGTAGCCTCAACATTTGGTCCTCGAAAGTTGTGACCGTGCAGAAGTTTTTAGTGTCTCTGCAAGGCACTCTTGAGACTTGAGACCGGCCGGTACCAACAACAGTCCCTGTTCATACAACCTGCCTTTCCATATGTGGAGTCAACTCCTGGACTATGGCAAACGTCCACCCACGACGGCCACGACTGCCATGTTCTCAAATGCAGTCTGTCTCCTACGGACCCATACGTTCCTTGTTAAGGAAATTTCACCTTGTTTCACATGCATCACACAGACATACACTCATACATACACAGATACATAAAACTTTAGTGCATGAAAGATACCTTTCACTTAACACAAGGTGACTGAGTCCCCACTCACAGCTCAAACAGTCCTCAGAGAATTCAACAGCCAAATGTCATCCTCAAGAGCATCTAACCCAACCCTTCCTCTGACAACCGAGGGAATTAATGTACGGAAGTTGGGTCACGAGACTCAAACCCCGCCCTCCCGACCCCTTCACACAGGAGAATTCTGTTTCTGTAATCTAAAGAAGGAGTATCCTCTCTCTCACCGTCGTGGTTCTCTCCTCTTCCCTCCTCGTGTTTTGCTGTGATCATGGTTTCCCTTTATCTTTCTTTCTTTCCAGGTGTTAAAGGCAGAAAAGCCTGAAGCTAAGACTAGGACGTCTGATATCACAAACCTATCTACATGACTCTTCACCTGCAGCATCATCACCTGTTCTAAAGACGTTTCAAAGGAGAGTAACAGGTAAAGATGGAGAAGGCGATGGCACCCCACTCCAGTACTCTTGCCTGGAAACTCCCATGGACGGAAGAGCCTGGTGGGCTTCTGTCTATGGGGTCGCACAGAGTCGGACATGACTGAGCAACTTCACTTTCACACATTGGAGAAGGAAATGGCAACCCACTCCAGTGTTCTTGCCTGGAGAATCCCAGGGACGAGGGAGCCTGGTGGGTGCCGTCTATGGGGTCGCAAAGAGTCGGACACGACTGACGCGACTTAGCAGCAGCAGCAGCAGCAGCAAGAGGCAAAGAAGAGAGCTAAGGGGGCACCTGCTGTTCGAACTGGCTTTTTAAAATCATGCTTAGGGTTTTCCTGGTGGCATAGGGGGTAAGAATCTGCCGTCAGCACAGGCATGGGTTCGACCTCTGGTCTGGGAAGATGCCACATGCTGCCAGGTGACTAAGCCGTCAGCCACAGCTGCTGAGTCTGCTCGCCTACAGACCATGTTCCGCAACAGGAGGGGAGCCGCCGCCCACAACCAGAAGCACCCCGCACGCAGCAACGAAGACCCAGCACGGCCGAAACGGCCATCTGTAAAAAGACTCACCTTTCTCTGATCGAGTTCCTCCTCTTCTTCAAACATTTCAATGGCTGCCTAACCGGACTCCCAAAGACCTGCACAAGAAGGCTCTTAATTCCAGAGGCTCCGCCTGCCCCTACGCCGTGACCTCCAGCCATACGGCGCTTCTTGTCTAAGTCACTGCAGTCACGCCCGGCTCTTTGCAACCGCATGAACTGTGGCCTGTCGGGCTCCTCTGCCCAAGGGATTCTCCAGAAAAGAACACGGGCCTGGGTTGCCATTTCCTCCTCCGGGGGATCTTCCGGGGATAGAACCCACGTCTCCTGCAGTTCCTGCACTGCAGGTGGAATTTACTGCTGAGCCACCGAGGAAGCACTGTGCTTCTTACAGATTTCTAATTCACTCCATCCTCTCAGACCTCTGGGATGCTATCTCTTCTGCTCCCTTCCCCATAGTCTCTGAGCCTCAGATACCCCTGCCATCTCCTCAGAGCTCAACTTAGCCGTCATTTCCTTTGAAAGGGTCTGCTGACCGCCAAGCTCACGCTAGAAGCGTTCATTTTCTGTCAGTCTCTGAGCTCGGTGAGTTGTCTTATCCCAATGTTATAATTATCCAATGACCTAGCAGCGAAGAGCTGACTCACTGGAAAAGACTCTGATGCTGGGAAGGATTGGGGGCAGGAGGAGAAGGGGACGACAGAGGATGAGATGGCTGGATGGCATCACGGACTCAATGGACACGAGTCTGAGTGAACTCCGGGAGATGGTGATGGATAGGGAGGGCTGGTGTGCTGCGATTTATGGGGTCGCCAAGAGTCGGACACGACTGAGCGACTGGACTGAGCTGAACTGAACTGAACACCACCTGTCTGTATCCCCCACTCACTCATCATTTGCTTTTGCTCCAGTGCAGGAGACAGAAGAGATTTGAGTTTGATCACTGGGTCAGGAAGATCCCCTGGAGGAGGGCATGGCAACCCACTCCAGTATTCTTGCCTGGAGAAGCCTATGGACAGATAAGCCCTGTGGGCTACAGTCCGGGGGTTTGCAAAGAGTCAGACATGACTGAGGCAACTTAGCACACACGCACACACCTGCTATTCTCACAGCAACCCCTTCAGTGCTGAATTTATAGAAGATGTCTATTAAGTGTAGCTTGAATACTATGCATGAACAAGAAAAATAAAATCCTGACATGATCTCCCATAAATCACCATCAGCAAGAATAGTCCCTAAGACTGAGCCCTACTGTGGACTGGTTATCTTACTACAGTGGTTTTAGTTCTGCCTGGATATGTTGATCAAAATAAATCCACTCTCAACTTTGTAATAACTGACAAACACACTGAGGCTACATATTTCATTGACTTTAAAAAGAAGCAAGGAAACATCTTATAGGATGTCACTAGGAGTTTTCCTTTCATAAGGAGGTGGAATGCTGTATACAATGCTACAACTAAAAAGGCAGCATTTTATTTCCACTCATATTTCAGAATATGGAAAGATAGTAAAAGATTTAAACTGTACTCTATTTCTAAAAACTCCTATTAAAAACTAAAATTACATCCTCACATTTTTACCCAGCATGAGATAATCTCATAAACAATAAGGTGGTACCAATTAGAGAAGGAAGATGTTCTCAACCCTTATGTGGGTTTACAGCAGAGTCAAAGCCAACCCACGGCTTTGTTTGTTTGCCCTGCAAAATCTTTTAGAAATTTATTAGGTACTGAAGAATTTGAGGTTTTCACACAAAATACACAACTTTGGCTCTTCAGAAGTAACAGATATGGGTAGAAGTTGTTGTGTCTACACAGCTGGCCCCTGACACAACCCATCACTGCTACGGCTTCCCATCCTCCTTGTCCTCCAGAGGGACAGAGGCTCTTCCAGCCTGTTACTTGAAGGACCTCTACATTTGTGATCTATGAATTAATATTTCATGTGTTAAAAAACCAACATGGGGCTTCCCAGGGTCCAGCGGTTAAGAATCCACCTGCCAGCACAGGGGTTCTGAGTTTGAACCCTGGTCTGGGAAGATCCCACTTGCTTGGGGGCAGCTCAGCCCGTGCTCCGCCACAAGAGAGGCCACAGCAGTGGGAAGCTCTCCCGCCTTGACAAGGAGTGGCCCTGCTCGTTGCACCGAAAGCAGGCCTGCGCACGGCAACGAAGACCCAGCTCAGCCACACGTTAATAAATCTTTTATAAAAAAAATCCAACCTTACTTTGATCACACAAGCTGACGTAATGATTTTGAGGAAACTGGAAGCAGCCAATCAATCAAGGTGGGTTTTATGAGTCCCACAGTCCACCAAGAGAGAGAGAAAGGGAACCAGAAAGAGAACAAGGAAGAAGCTGTAACTACAGGAAAAGTCACAATTCCTACCAAAGAAGAATGGACGGAAATGAAATTATATCCATTTCAAATGGTACAGCTCAAAGTGCCAATGAAACACACGAGGTGGAGCAGGTAAAGCCCTTACGGTTACCAGCACAGGACTTCTTTTTCACATCATTTCAAATACAGATTCATTGGCTGAAAGATGTATACAGACCTCAGAGGGTATTTAGTCCAACACCTGCACTTTTTCAGGTAAAATATCTTGGCCCAGAAAGACTGTCCAAAGCCATATAATTTGGTATATCACTTCGCCTCTCTATCCCCTTTTCTCCAATTCATTCTTGGAGACTGATTAAAGAAAAAAGAAAAAAAAAATCAGGTAGGCATTAAACATCTGATATTTACCTCCTAAGAAAAATGAGAAGTAAACAAACAAAATGGACTCATTCAAAGTAGCAAGAGTGAGTCAAGCGCCAAGCTGGGCCAAGAGCCAGATCTCTGATTCCCAAACCACAGTGCTAAGGCTTCTGCCTATAAGCCTGCAGGGTTTAAAGTCAGAGAATGACAGGTAAAGCTCATGGGCCTGATAGTCTTTACGCCCAATCCACAAACGAAAGAAATAAATGAGGGACAAGGCACTTATTAGAGTGGAAACCAAAAGCAAGAAACTCAAATCATTAATAATTAA
Organism: Neotragus pygmaeus; assembly: GCA_006410875.1. Classification (NCBI taxonomy): domain Eukaryota; kingdom Metazoa; phylum Chordata; class Mammalia; order Artiodactyla; family Bovidae; genus Neotragus; species Neotragus pygmaeus. The sequence goes on along the minus strand of SJYV01052799.1, from coordinate 24,332 downwards.
TGCAAATAATATTTCTTACTGACAAGGTTGTAAGGAAATAAACACACTCATACACTTTGAGACCAGATATTACTGGGGTAGTGAGAGAGTAACAGGCAGGAAGGCCAGGGGTCTCCAAACGGAGGAAATAGCCTGCAAGTGTCAGACATTTTATCTCTCTTAAGCGGCAGGAGGAAACACACTAGCAAATATTTTTTCCTTCTCTATACAAATTTAAAAGGAGGTTTCTCTTAAAATTCTGTGTTGCCATAGTGACACCTGGTTTCACCTGAAGTTAACCAATGCCTTTTTCTTATGGAAATGTTTATCTTAAGCTATGCTAATGTACTGTGCATTTACCCCAAACTCTGTCTTCAAGTCGGTTCTGCCTTTTGGGCCCAGAACCTACTTGATAAATCAGTATGTTATACTCCGATATTGTTCCTCTAATATATGTAAATGAAACTATTTGTATGGTGATCTGCCCTTCTTCAAGATTCAAGTTAACCATTTTATCACCGAAGATAAAACGTCTGGAGCCAAGGTTATCCCAAAATACATCTTATGGCTGAGGGGCCTGGTGCCATTCTAAGTTTTGAGACATTCCTTTCTTTCATTAACAGACTGCTGGTGACTATATAACATCCAGCTAAAGACTAGCAGGGGGGGTACTCTTTCTGCCCTCTTCTGATGCCTATGTCAGAAGCTTTCTCTATCTCCTTTATACTTTAATAAAACTTTGTTACACAAAAGCTCTGAGCGATCAAGCCTCGTCTCTGGCCCCGGATTGCATTCTCCTCCGGGGGCCAAGAATCCCGGTGTCGTTATTCAACAACAACCTTTCAGTAGGAAGGGAGATTGGTCAAAATTTATCAAAAATGAAAAAAACTTCTCATAGCCCCTGAGCCAGCATTTCTTCAAGGAATATATAGACAAAGACCCAAGATAAGCAAGATACATTGCCAACAATGTTCTCGTCAATGTTCTTAATAAATAGTTAAGTGGCTCAGATGAATCTGCCTGCAGTGTGGGAGACCCAGGTTCAATCCTTGGGTTGGGAAGATCCCTTGGAGAAGTAGATGGCAGCCCACTCCAGTATCTTGCCTGGAGAATTACATGGGCAGAGGAGCCTAGCGAGTTACAGTCCAAGGGGTCTCGAAGAGTCGGACAGGATTGAACAATTAACTGCCCATCCATTGTGTTTTGGTTGAATGAAATACGGCACATTCATATGACAAAAAATTGCACAGCCATTAAAAAGAATGCAGTAAGTTACTATAAGCAGTAATATTGAAATGCCTAAGATATACTCAGTGGGGGAGAAAAGCCGCAGGTTCAAAGCGGTCTGTATTCAAAAGGAAAGTGGAAGGGGTGGATATAGTGCAGATGGGCTTCCCTGGGGGCTCAGTGGTAAAGAATCCGCCTGCAAATGCAGGAGACACAGGTTTGATCCCTGGGTCAGGAAGATCCCCTGCAGAAGGAAATAGCAACCCACTCCAGTGTTCTGGCTTGGGAAACCTCAAGAGGAGCCTAGTGGGCTACAGTCCACAGGGTCACAAAGAGTCAGACACAACTTAGCAACTAAACAACAACAGCAGCAGTACTCCAGAATCTACGAACACTGCACAGAATGACACTGGGCTCAGCAGAAGTGTGGGCAGAATGCTGGTTTGCTTTTCTCTTACATTTATCATTGTTTAATGTTTTTTGATCTAGAGCTAGCATTTTATATTAATAAAAATAATTTTTTTATTTTTCATTAAATAAAAAATTTAATGAAAAATTTCAAAACTCTTTGCTCTCTGCTCTCTTGTTAGGTGGGCATCTCTTTAACAAACTACTTATTCATTCATTCAACTATCATTTACTGAAGGCTTGTGATTTATTTGCAACTATCTAATCCTGGATGTCATACTCTGTGGGTTAGTGATGGAATAAACGTGCATATAAAACCAAATCCTATTGCTTGGTAGGCTCTGCCTAGAGAAACGTTTTGATTAGTTCAGTTACTAGCTCTGCTTCTCTAAGATAAAGCAACTAAATGAAAAAAGAAGTATCATGTTGCCAGCCCCTCCCCCAGCCCGTCCCCCAAATTCTTTAATGGAGCCGTAGAAGGAAAGACAGTAATGAGAGATGGGGATCTGTGTGCCCTTCCGCCATTCATACATAAGAGCTTTGGTGAAATGGACCGGCCAGAAAACAAACTGCTACCGACAAAGAGTAAGGGGAAGGGAAAGACGGAAACCGCAGGAAATGACTCCACACAGGAGTAACGTCCCAGTGTGAGACTCCTGGGTACCATCTTGGTTCCTTACACGATGCTGATCTCCTTCCCAATGAATCACCTCATAAAAGCCATGGTCACCAATGGGCCTACAACTCGGTAATGACTGACCACACCCAGGCCGGCCACACCCATCCTCTGCCCGGATCACAGGCCTGCCCTACTCTGGTGCGGGAGACTGGGCAGCTGATGTGTTTGTATCTTTTTCTTCTTTTCCTGCTGCCTCAATAAACAGGTAGATTTTTGTGTCCCCTTTAACTCTCGAGGTACTGCACAGTTCGATGGAAACGGGCAGGAAAGCTCTTTCAGCACACTGAGACGGGCTCTTGCCCACAGTCCTAGAACATTCTACACAGTGTTCAGCAACAGCGCAGACTGTGGTCTCTCCAAGAAGAATGCTACCTCGATCTTCAGTTTATGTAAAACATCCAAACTCAAGTGGACAAGAAGCAGCACACAATAAACTGACTATCAGAGATCTGTGTAAGTGCCATGAAAGCGTAGTAACTGGACAACAGAAATACTAACACAATGAAGACGAAGGACAGATGACTCCCAACGGGAGCAAAGTGTGGAATCGCATAAGACAGGTATCAGAGTTTCTCTAGAGGAGACCATGGGCGTGCTATAGGAAGATGGAACACTCTAACCTCAAGGAAATTGAGTGCTGGGAGAGAATAAGAGGGGCTTCCTTGGTGACTCAGATTATAAAGAATCTACCTGCAGTGTAGGAGACCCAGGTTCAATTCCTAGGTGGGGAAGATTCCCTGGAGAAGGGAATGGCCACCCACTCCAGTATTCTTGCCCGGAGAACTCCATGGACAGAGGAGTCAGGCAAGCTGCAGTCGATGGGATCACAAAGAGTCAGCCATGATTGAGAGACTAACACTCACTTTCTTTCAAAGAACAAGAGTCCTAAATGGGGAAATGTTTGGTAGTTTATTTTGGTAGAAAAAGAAAATATATGAAGAAAAGAAATGGAAACAAGGTTAGAGACAATGGTTTGGGTCTCCCTGGCTTTTCTATATTATTGCATACAAAAAAGAGGGGAGGCTGAAACAGGACCTGCATTTCTAGACGATTCAGAAAGAGAGTGGACTGTCATCTAAAAAGAGGACGCCTTTTCACATAAAACTAATGACCTAATGTACTAATGAACTAATGTACTCTTCTAGTGACCATTTGACAAAACAGATGTTAATGGATAGAAACTAGATTGCTAACTGTCATCCTAGCTCAGTGACATAATACTATCACCAAAGGGGGGAAACAAATCTCATTTCATTTTTTCAAAAAATGTCAGACAGGTATTACATTAACTGAAATGAAAATGTACATGTCTAATAAAAGGTTAGCACTCAGTGGTACCTGTTACTTGTCACATAAATAATATAATTTACCACAACAAATCTAACAAGAAGGGTCATTGGGAACATATTCAAATGAGTAGCACCAGGAAAGAAAGCTAGCAAAAACAATTTCCACTTGCCGACATACTGTACATTTGAAATTGGACATATTATTTCCTTCTAGTTTTAAATTACCACTTCATTTGTGATAAAAAAAAAAAATAGATTGCAAGAAGAATTCAGATAAGGAGCTTACTCAATTTTCTGACGGAAATTCACCTACAATATAATGTTTCCAGTTAATGATTACAAAAGATGAAGAATATAACAAAGCCTTTAGAACAAGTGGGGTAAAAACACTGATGTCAAAAAATGTTTAACCAGATTTACTTGAAGTGATTTCTATCATTTAAATACCTTAAACTATGAAAAATGTGGTTTTAAAAGGCACCGATACATATCATGCAATACTTGCTTTGAAAATGTCACATGAATTCATTCATTCACTCAGTGAATGTTTATTGAGTGCCTGCTGCATGGGAGGCTCTGGAGACATAGCAGTGAGAAAAAGAGCAAGCAAACTCCCTGCCTGCGTGAAGCCTATATTCTGGTGGGGAGAGACCACAGAGAGAAAAAAGAAAAGAGAAATGTACAAAATAGGTGGTTTATTAGAGTGTGATGTGCACCAAGGAGAAAAAGGAAGGACTCAGATGGCACTGAGACTGTCTCATCATCATCTGTTGACCTTAGACAGGGGTAGGGTCACCTGAACCACGCAATCTGGAGGCCAGGATGAAACACAGTCATCATTCCTACCATCTCTTTGAAAATCTGTGCAAATAGAACGTAACTATTCTATAATTACAGAACATACAGAAAGTAGGGAACAGAGAAAATAAAGAAAGCTCTAACTAGAAGTTCCAAGAAGATAATCTGGCTTCATCCTTCATTTTCAAGGAGAGACTGAAACCTAGTTCAGGAATTTATAACCCTTGTCTCCTAGCTTTAAAACCAATGTTCTTTCCACCATCTGTTCTAGAAGAACACCACGTGAGCTGAAAGGGAGCTTTCACATGACTGAGACCAAACTCCTCATTTTATAGGTTACAACATGAGATCCTGAGAAGTCAAATCCCTTGGCCAAAATCAAGGTTTACTGAAAGCAGATTTTGAACTCACCTCTCCTAACATCCCAAGCTGACTACACTTTCACAGGCCTATTCCTCTAGCTTCCAATATTAAGTGCCTATGCAAACTGTTGAAAATTCGTAAAGAGATGGGAATACCAGACCACCTGACCTGCCTCTTGAGAAACCTGTATGCAGGTCAGGAAGCAACAGTTAGAACTGGACATGGAACAACAGACTGGTTCCAAACAAGAAAAAGAGTACATCAAGGCTGTATCAGAGAAAGCAATGGCACCCCACTCCAGCACTCTTGCCTGGAAAATCCCATGGACGGAGGAGCCTGGTGGGCTGCAGTCCATGGGGTTGTGAAGAGTCGGATATGACTGAGCGACTTCACTTTCACTTTTCTCTTTCATGCATTGGAGAAGGAAATGGCAACCCACTCCAGTGTTCTTGCCTGTAGAATACCAGGGACGGGGGAGGGGGGAGCCTGGTGGGCTGCTGTCTATGGGGTCGCACAGAGTCGGACACAACTGAAGCGACTTAGCAGCAGCAGCAGCAGCAGTAAAGGCTGTATATTGTCACCCTGCTTATTTAACATATATGCAGAGTTCATCCTGAGAAATGCTGGGCTGGGTGAAGCACAAGCTGGAATCAAGATTGCCAGGAGAAATATCAATAACCTCAGATATGCAGATGACACCACCCTTATGGCAGAAAGTGAAGAAGAACTACAGAGCCTCTTGATGAGAGTGACAGAGGAGAGTGAAAAAGTTGGCTCAAAACTCAACATTCAGAAAACTAGGATCATGGCATCTGGTCCTATCACTTCATGGAAAATAGATGGGGAAACAGTGGAAACCGTGACAGACTTTACTGTTTGGGGCTCCAAAATCACTGTGGATGGTGGTTGCAGCCATGAAATTAAAAGACGCTTACTCCTTGGAAGAAAAGTTATGACCAACCTAGACAGCATATTAAAAAGCAGAGACATTACCTTGCCAACAAAGGTCCATCTAGTCAAGGCTATGGTTTTTCCAGTAGTCATGTATGGATATGAGAGTTGGCTACAAAGAAAGCTGAGTGCTGAAGAATTGATAATTTTGAACTGTGGTGTTGGAGAAGACTCTTGCAAGTCCCTTGAACCAGTCCATCCTTAAGGAAATCAGTCCTGAATATTCATTGGAAGGACTGATATTGAAGCTGAAACTCCAATACTTTGGCCATTGATATGAAGAATTGACTCATTGGCAAAGACCCTGATGCTGGGAAAGATTGAAGGCGGGAGAAGAAGGAGGTGACAGAGGATGAGATGGCTGGATGGCATCACTGACTTGAGGGACATGAGTTTGAGAAAACTCCAGGAGTTGGCGATGGACAGGGAGGCCTGGCATGCTGCTTTGCAGTCCATGGGGTTGCAAAGAGTCAGACACAACTGAGCAACTGAAACTTTCTAAACTTTACAATTCCATTGATAAGTAAGACTGGGGTTCCAATCATGCCCTTATTCTTGAAAATCACTCTGCCAGTCTCCCCAGTGGGGAACTACACTCAATATCTCTTTCACTCATTTAAAATAAAACAGGGCATTGAAACAAAGATGGGGGTTGTTGGGCTAGAAAAAAACAGGAGAAAAGAACATCGTAGCTTGAAAGGCTGACAGCTTCTGGTGACAGTGACAAGGTAATAAGACAAGCAGGCAGTCCTTCTCAGCAGGGAAGTAGATGCAGCCTGTCCTCTGAAACAAGTCACTTCCAGCCTCTCATCCATCTATCCCAAAGTATAAACGACAGACAGCTTAACTCTCACTCTTTGTTCTTCCTGTATCTTTACAGATGTCTAAGTGGGTATAAGTTTTGGCTGCACTGAACTGAATGTCCCAGCAGGCAAACCTATGTGTCGGTTCAGAAAGGATGGACAAAGAATCACCATAATACTAGGAAACAATTTTAAAAGGGGAAGAAATTCACTATTCATAAGCATCGGGCACACATTTCATTTTTATTCTGAATGAAAATTGCATAATACTCTCTTGTCTGTAACAATTACATTTCAGTAAAAACCAATGGTTTATGCTAAGCACAGAATCCAGTGATGCTATGTGGAAGAAATGTGCACGAAGACCAGAAAATACAAGTATTTGTTTCTTAGGTGGAATTTGTAGGGTTTCCATAAAACCTTTCTAAGACTCCTGAGGCACAAATTAGCCATTCATTTCTTTTTTTTTTCCCCCATCCTTGTCTGAATCTTGAGGTACTCTGTGCTAAGTAGAGACCATTAAAGTACTGTATTCTTAGGAAAAGAATAGATGGGGTAGGAGGAAATAAGTAAACAGGGTTCTCCACTTACAACCTTTGTTACTGAAAAGCAAGCTTGCTGTGAATTTCAGCACACTGGAACAGCAAGTTCATTATGACTAATAAACTTTTTGTAGGGAGGCTTCCCAAGTGGCACTAGTGGTAAAGAATCTGCCTGCCAATTCAGGAGACACCAAGAGATGCAGATTTGCTCCCTGGGTCGGAGTGGGAAATGGCACCCCATTCTAGTACTCTTGCCTGGAATAATCCCACGGACAGAGGAGCCTGGGGGCTATAGTCTATAGTCCCTGGGGCTGCAGAGAGTCGGACACAACTGAGCATATGCACACATATTGTGCGCACACACACAACAACACACACAGACACACACACACACACACGGGCATAAGCACAGTAGGGGGAAAACAGAGAACTCTGGAGAACAAGCTCTAGTCTCCAGTTTACACCATTAGCTATGGAATCCGGGGGTAAGTCAGGTCACCTCTGGGACTTGTTTCATTTGCTTACTTCTTCAATGAATGGGTGGGACCAGATTTCAACCTGTTTTCATCCCAACTTTCGGCCAAACTTTCTCACTTGACTGCCAGCATGTCTGCCACAGCCAAGCGAATTCTGATCAATGTCTCTTCTGTCATTCGTATCATGAAAACAGGCATTGAAGCATGTATACTATCATGTAAGAAACGAGGCGCCGGTCTATGTTCGATGCAGTATGCTTGGGGCTGGTGCACAGGGATGATCCAGAGAGACGTTGTGGGGTGGGAGGTGGGAGAGGGATTCAGGATTGGGAGCTCGTGTACACTTGTGGTGGATTCATGTCGATGTATGGCAAAGCCAATAGAGTATTGTAAAGTAAAATAAAGTAAAAAAAGAAAGAAAGAAAACAGGCATCCTACATGTGTTTTTCCGAACAACACCTGCTTTCCCCTCCCCACCACAATTTTAACATGCAACCAATCTAGGTTTGAAAATCATTACAATAAAAGATGTTCAATACATTTTCTGACACTGTTTTGAGACTCTGGAAATCTACACTTCATCCTACAAAATCGAGACACATCTTTGGAAAAGAGATGGTATCCACACGAACCTCTGCCTAATTGCTCCAACCGGGACAAATAGAACAAAAAGGCAAGAGTCTAGCTGCAAAAGTCAAAAAAGGATAGGCTCTGTGGGCTCATAAGTCCGTCTCTAACACTCGGGCCATGCTCCTCTGGGCCAGCATGCCTTTCTCTTCTATGCAGAAAAGAAAGAACACACCCAGCCTTTCACTATACAACCAGGGAGCAACAGACAGAATCTTTGATGGGAGAGTGGCAGCAGGCACATCTCTCCCTCCTTCTGTGTCATCTGAATGATTCTGACACCATGTTCTGAAATACAAAGCCTACCATTCTGTTGTCTAGAATTGTATTTCATTTGTAAATATTACTAAAAATATTTTGGCATTAGTAGGTGCTCACTCAATTGTGTCTGACTCTTTGCAGTGCAATGGACTGTAGCCTACCAGGCTCCTCTACACATGGAATTTCCCACGCAAGAATATTGGAGCAGATTGCCATTTCTACTCCAGGGGATCTTCCCGACTCAAAGATCAAACTCACATCTCTTGCATCTCCTAAATTGGCAAGTGGATTTTTTTTTACCGCTAGTGTCACCTGGGAAGCCCTTGTATTGGTACGGCACATCTGAAAACACCTCCCCATGGCATACAGACGTTCTCTCCCATAAACCTCATAGCTGAGCACAGTGCCTGGAAATAATCATTGCTCTGAAGTCCATAAGACGGAGAGAAAATGGCCCCATCATTTCACTAAACTGAAGAACTGAGTCTTGGGCTTCCCTCAAGGCTCAGATGGTAAAGAACCAAGTCTTAATGTGGGAAAGATAGGAAAGCCCCTGGCATTCCAGTAACCCCTGAAATGTGTGCAAATGTTTATGGTTTTATATTTTCCTGATGAAGGAAGACTGGATGCTTACATCAGATTTCAAGAGTCTATAATCGAAAAGAGATGAACATTCTATTTGATATGCGTAGCTGGAGACACATTATACAAACACACTCACACACAATGGAGGTGGGAAAGAGGCAGGAGGAGAAGATAAGGAAAGCGAGCGGGGACAGTGGATCGGTTCTCTCTGATAACTTACACTTCTTCTTCTACTAGATCACTCCCATCAAACACACCTTTTAGTTCAGTTCAGTCTCTTTGCAACTCCATGGACTGCAGCACGTCAGGCTTCCCTGTCCATCACCAGCTCCCAGAGCTTACTCAAACTAGTGTCCACTGAGTCGGTGATGCCATCCAACCATCTCATCCTCTGTCATCCCCTTCTCCTTCCACCTTCAGTCTTTCCCAGCATCAGAGTATTTTCCAATGAGTCAGTTTTTCATATCAGGTGGCCAAAGTATTGGAGTTTCAGTTTCACCATCAGTGCTCTCAATGAATATTCAGGACTGACTTCCTTGAAGATTCACTGATTTGATCTCCTTGCAGTCCAAAGGACTCTCAAGAGTCTTCTCCAACTACGGTTCAAAAGCATCAATTCTTCAGTGCTCAGCATTCTTTGTAGTCCATTTCCCATTCTCACATCCATACATGACTACCGGAAAAACCATAGCTTTGACTAGACAGACTTTTGTTGGCAAAGTAATGTATCTGCTTTTTAATATGCTATCTAGATTGGTCATAACTTTTCTTCTAAGGAACAAGTGTCTTTCAATTTCATGGCTTCAGTCACCATCTGCAGTGATTAAGTCTCACTGTTTCCATTGTTTACACATTTATTTGCCATGAAGTGATGGGACCAGATGCCATGATCTTAGTTTTCTGAATGTTGAGTTTTAANTCCCTAGTCTTTCCCATTCTATTATTTTCCTCTATTTCTTTGCATTGATCGCTAAAGAAGGCTTACTTACCTTTCCTTATAGATCTTTGGAACTCTGCATTCAGATGGGTGTATCTTTCCTCTTCTCCTTTGCCTTTAGCTTCCCTTCTTTTCTTAGTTATTTGTAAGGCTTCCTCAGACAACCATTTTGCCTTTTTGCATTTCTTTTTCTTGCGGATGGTCTTGATCACTGTTCCTGTACAATGTCACGAACCTCCATCCATAGTTCTTCAGGCACTCTATCAGATCTAATCCCTTGAATCTATTTGTCACTTTCACTACATAATTGTAAGGGATTTGATTTTGGTCATACCTGAATGATCTAGTGGTTTTCCCTACTTTCTTCAATTTAAGTCTGACTTTTGCAATAAGGAGTTCATGATCTGAGCCACAGTCAGCTCCTGGTCTTTTTTCTGTTGACTGTATAGAGCATCTCCATCTTCAGCTGCAAATAATATAATCAATCTGATTTTGGTGTCGACCATCTGGTGATGTCCATGTGTAGAGTCTTCTCTTGTGTTGTTGGAAGAGGGTGTTTGTTATGACCAGTGTGTTCTCTTGGCAAAACTATGGTAGCATTCAATATCACAGTAATTGAAATCTATGTCCCAACCATCAATGCTGAAGAAGTCGAACAGTTCTACGAAGACCTATAAGACCTTCTAGAACTAACACCCAAAAAAGATGCCCTTTTCATTATAGAGGACTGGAATGCAAAACTAGGAAGTCAAGAGATACCTGGAATAACAGGCAAATTGGGCCTTGGAGCACAAAATGAAGCAGGGTAAAGGCTAACAGAGTTTTGCCTACAGAACACACCAGTCATATCAAACACACCCTAGTGTCATCTTTAAAAAAAGTACTTCCTTGCCAAGTTCTTCAGCCCACACCTGCCACCCTCGACAACCATTTCTAGCTCCTGCTCAGAGATGCCAACCCTTGCTCAGTCCTCTGATCATCTCCTGTTTGACCCACAACCCAGTCTGGCATCCATCTTTTCATTACTTTTAGTCAATTTCTGTCTTGTAAAAAAAACTAAACTGAACTGAAAGCTAACAGATCTGAATACTCTCTCTTTCAGTGTCTTCATTCTCCTGTTCCCTTTTCCCTCCCTTCGGTCATCTCTGCTTCTGCATTCTTTTCTGCCTGACCTCTACGCACTGAACTCTGCCCTCACTCCTCTTCTCTGCCTCCGTTCACTCAGCAGGTGATTTATCCATTTCCGTGGCTTTAAAACCTTCTAATTCACTAACAAATCTCTAGTTCTTCCCTGAGGCCCGAGAGTCTCCTCGAGCACCAGTCTTATCCATCCAGCTGCCAAAAAACATATGTCAAATTGGATGACTCACGAATGCTTGATTTCCTCCAGGTCTGTCTCCAAACCCGTTATTCTTACAACATATCACATTCCAGTGAATGCTAAACCTTGATTTCTGGTTCACTCTGGCCAGTAGTTGTAGCATCAACAAAATATATCCAGGCTCCACTCACTTTTCTCCTTCTCCAGATATTACCCTAATTTAAACTACCAACTTCTTTCTTTCTGGTCTACTATAAAGATAAAGAAGTCTCTTAAAACTTAAATCAGGTTATGTCATTCCCTGTAAACAAATAAATCCTTCAACTCCTTGCCAATTACCCCAATGGCTTCCCACTGTACTCATAATAAAATCATAGCCTTTTACATACAAGGTCCTACTTTACCTGACCGCTCCCTCTGCCTCAGTCTCTATGCTTTATTTTCAAACAAGTCAATATACATCCAGATATAGTACTATTATTTTAACAAACTAAATCTATGTGATAATCAAGGTTTTGCTCAGAGAATCCCTACTGGCATCATTGATTGATATGCTTTTCAAAGTCTTTTCTCAGGAGATATACTAATTATGTATGTAATGTGAAAGATACAAAGTAGTAACACAACCTCTAATTGACTCCATCTTATTTTCAGATCATTTACTTATAAAAGCTTTTACAGTAAAACTTTAGAAAGCCACTGAGCTTTTTGACCATAAGACAAACACCCATAGCTAATAACTGACTTCATCACGGAAGATGAAGAGGAAGAGGTCATCAAGGAAGAGGTCTCTTAGTCATGGTGTGAACAGTTCATAATAAAGCAATTAGGTAATATAGATGCCACACAGTTTTAAATTGCCACTAAGATCATGGGAACTATTACACAAAACCCAAAGTTCACATTCTAAGGTCTTTGAAAAGAGATGCAACTTAGATTTATAAAACATGTGGGGAGGGAATTTATTTTCACAACAAAAACAAAATTAACCAAATGACTGGGTCTATTTTTAAGTCATTCCTAAAAAATCTTACCAGCTTAGGGAGAGAAGGGCGGGTAGGGGAGATGGTACTTAAAAGTCTACTTAACCCTATATATGCTTGGAAGCCAAACTAATGAGTGACATGATAAAATAAACCATACTATACCAGTCAGACCATCTGGTACATTTCTACCCAAACTCTCTACCTCAGGAATAAATCAAGGACACTCAAACCAGTGCTGTCGTATCTAGACTTCCCTCCAAACACATCAATCAAATAAACAGAAATCCAACTCCATGACGCTAGGTCATTCGTGTTGACTTTCATTTTCTGACTAGATACAAGTATCTTGAAGGCAGAGACTCTACCTTAAAACTCTCGTTCTGTCCCCAGAACAGTGGTTTCAAATATCAGAACTTTACCACCGAGATCCCTGCTCGAGAGCCTCAAAGGCTCTGACTGAGCACAGCTGGGTATGCCCCACAGCTGGGTGGGATCTGTCTGGAACCACCCTCCTGTTTCCCAAGGGATCTTCATGCAGGGAATACTGGCGAGTCGCAGCCTCAGAGCCCTGACACGGTGCTCTTACCATGGACAGTCTGACTAAGTGTTTCACAAATTTTAGACATCAGCTGGTTTCCATTATCAGTCAACTAAGCTTTGGATGTAATCCCATCCTTATAGAACATGAATGAGCTCTGAAATGGAAAAAGGCTGTAAAAAATGGTGGCGTGGTGGAGCTGAAGTCATAAACAGGCCTGGTGATCGTGAGTCCCATGATCTCACTGCTCAGGAAGTATCAAGAGCTAAGCGCTGGGCTTCCCTGCTGGTCCAGTGGTTGAGAGTCCACCTTGAAATACAGGGAACACCGGTCCAGTTTCTGGTCCGGGAAGCTCTCTCATGCCACAGACCACCTGAACCCGTGTGCCACAACTCCCTAAGCCCATGCTCCGCAATAACGAGAGGCCCAGGCAGCTCAGCCAGAGAGGCGCCCCCGCTCGCCGCAGCCAGAGAAAGCCTGCACGCGGCGACAAGGACCCAGGGCAGCCACAGGCAACAAAAATGGAACAAATAAGTAAAGCCACCTTTTAACAAAGAGCCGAGCGCTGACATGTGGATGACAAGGCGAGGACAGGAGGTGTGGGAAGCAGAGGGCTGCACGCACGAGAAGAGACTCTGCAGGTGCCACTGACAGCTCCAGAAAGTTCCCCAGCCCTAACCCACATGACCCTTCTCATCCCCAGGGACCACCCTGGGCATAGCCACCCACCCCTCTGAGGACCTCCCTCTGCGTAAGCTTCTCTTCATGATCTCCATTCTGAAGGCAAGCATTTTTATCAGACGCGATCCCAGGCCCACACCTGCTTAAGATAAAGCAGAGGAGAGGGCTCCATGAACTGTGTGACACTATTAAAACATAAGAGCTTATTCTATCCTCAATGATACGTCAGTACTTAGCAACACTTTTTTTTTCCAGTCTGAGATGCTGTTTTAGAAATTCAAACTTATTTAAGGGATTTCAGGTATATATCTTAAGCACTGCTATCTTTTTGTAAAATACTAAGCATTTTACTATAAATTACTGTGTATGAAAAGTGGCTTTAAAAAACTATAAATGTCAATGTCTAATGTACATTCCATGTGGAAGACCTAAGTTACTTTAGCAATTCTAAGTCCTCAAATAATTTCAAGTATTCTATTTTGTGTCAGCTTTGTGCTTACACCACTAATTTTACTTTTGGTTTGAGATGCTATAAAGTAGTACAAGAGGAAAATGAAATCCGCTAAGGGTCCACTGACAAGTGTTTCAGTTAGAGTCTCTTATATGTAACTTACAAAAGACTCCCTTCAGCTGCTTCATCACTGGGAAGTGGTGCAAGCAGCAAGAGAGGTAGAAAGGAAAGCGACTGTCAGTGAGTAGGGCATGGTCAAGGGCATCTAAGACCAGGAAGGGAAATGCCTCACAGAGATCTGAACTCAAATCAGTCCATCATTCACTCGATAAATCTTCATCAAGTGCCTGCTGTGTGTGTCGAGTCCTGCGGATGCAGCTATACTGAGACAGGCATAGTCCTTACTGTCATTAGATTTTCATTCTTCTTCTTTTTTTTTTTTTTTTTTGCATAGGTTCCATTACTCCGTGGCACGTGGGATCTTCTCAAATCAGGGATCGAACCCATGTCTCCTGCTTTGGCAGGTGGATTCCCTATTGGAGTCTTACCCTAAGGAGAAAACCATTCATTCATGCAGTATATTATGTTACAAGTGACACTGAATACTTACCGGCACCAGGAACTATTTTAGGTGCTGAGGGTACAGGAATGAACTTGGAACAATAAATGAATAAACAGACAAGACAATGCTAACTGCTGGTGAGGACTATGAATAAAAATTAGTCCATAAGAAACCACAGAGAGGCGGTGATGAGGGTACGTAGGGGAGGTGAGGGGGGGCAGAGAGGGAGTTTAAATCAGAAAGAGGTGATCAGACCGTAGACGCACTCCCTGAATCGTCTCTAAGGAGGTAATTCTTGATGTGAGGGACATCAAAATTACTATTAATTTTACAGAGCAGAGAGTGCTCAGTAAACGCTAATGTTACAGAACACAAGGTCGCAGGAAGAGGCACACTCAAGGTCAAAGGTGCTGAGGTGAAAGCTCAAGTAAAGGAATAACAGGGAGCCCAGTCTGGCGAAGGACACTGACTGGACGTGAGGTCACAAAGAGGCCAGGATCTGGGACACACAGGGAGAGTATCTGGACGTCAGTCTATTTGTAACACGATTAAAGACTGAAGGTGACCTAGAGGAGTGGGATGAGGGGCGCTGGGAAGGAGGCTCAGGAAGGAGGGAACAGATACATATTTACGGCTGATTCTCCATATTGTGTGACAGAAACCAACACAACGTTGTAAAGCAATTATCCTCCAAAAATAAAAATAAGTAAATAAAGCCACTGCAAGGATGATCAGTAGTAGGTTACTCATCTAATTTGTGGTTTAAGATCAAGCCAGCTGTTCTGAGGAAGATAGACTATGGGCAGGAGTGGGGTTACTGTAGAAGAAAAAACAAACAAACAGGAAAAATACATTAGGAGGCGATCTAACCACAGAGCTCAAGTGAGATATAACAACGGCCAAGGAGGCGCTGAGAAGCTGGTGATTCCTGTGGAACCAGCAGAATTCATCAGTGGACTAGATGTAGAAGGTGAGAGAAAGAAGTTCATCCTAATAACCTCATCTCAAAATTGTCCTTCACCACAATAAATCTTTTGTGAAAAGCCTTTAGCTGGATTTGAAAATCACCATGGGACTTTTAGAATACATTTCCATATAATATAAATGCTACGCAAGACTTCAAATACCTGAACTCTAGAACGCTACTACTTCATCTTTCCTTACTAAGTATGATTCACGATCACCGTTTCCTCAGTGACTCCTTCAATGAACAGACAAGTGTCTCAGTTAGACATGGCTGGAAACTCAGCACAGCTGTCATGAGCCAGATTCTAGCGTCCTGGCGTGAGACAGGCAGAGGTGTGAGAGATACAGAGAATTAGATTAAAATAGCTTTAAGGGTTCTGACCTAACTAGACAAGAAAAATATGAAAAGAATATACAATTCCACAAGGAGGAAAAGAGATTAGCTGAGAGAACTCAAGTGCCTTGGATTGGGAGGACTCCAGGGTCAAATAAGATCAAAGAATTACTTAAGAATAGAGACCTGGATCCTCCAGCTGTTATCCTGATTATACAGATGGTGCAGTGTGTCCATCAGTGCCTGGGGAAGAAGAGCTGGGACATCCACGCCCTCCACCAGGTCTCAGACCTCTGGCTGGTAAGTGACCGACCTCACTTTATACAAGGAGCCTGACTCTTCCTGGGATGGCAACTATAAATCACTCCGGGTGACAAGAACTCCAAGAATCTTTAGTTTTCAACAGAAACGTAATGATCAAATCTAACCCTAGATATTAAAATCCCCGATGTTAAGTTTAGGAATCATTGTGTAATCATTACTTGCTTCCCTGGTGTTTTAGATGGTAAAGAATCTGCCTGCAATGCAGGAGACCCGGGTCAGTCTCTGGGTCAGGAAGATCCCCTACAGAAGGAAACGGCTACCCACTCCAGTGTGGACAAGGTTCAATATTTAGGTGATAGATAACATGTTTATTATATTTAAGACACTTTGATATGTTAACTGGTCATAGCAAACACCCTCTTCCAACAACACAAGAGAAGACTCTACACATGGACATCACCAGATGGTCAACACCAAAATCAGATTGATTATATTCTGTGCAGCCAAAGATGGAGAAGCTCTATACTGTCAACAAAAACAAGACCAGGAGCTGACTGTGGCTCAGATCATCAACTCCTTATTACCAAATTCAGACTCAAATTGAAGAAAGTAGGGAAAACCGATAGACCATTCAGGTATGACCTAAATCAAATCCCTTATGATTATACAGTGGAAGTGAGAAATAGATTTAAGGGCCTAGATCTGATAGACAGAGTGCCTGATAAACTATGGAATGAGGTTCGTAACATTGTACAGGAGACAGGGATCAAGACCATCCCCATGGAAAAGAAATGCAAAAAGGCAAAATGGCTGGCTGAGGAGGTCTTACAAATAGCTGTGAAAAGAAGAGAGGCGAAAAGCAAAGAAGAAAAGGAAAGATATAAGCATCTGAATGCAGAGTTCCAAAGAATAGCAAGAAGAGATAAGNTTTTTTTTTTTTTTTTAACTTCCGTGCCTACTGCAAGGGAAAAAATCTTCTATTTTCAGCATAAAAAAATACACATGATCCCCCCTCAAAAAGGCAAAAGAGAAAAAAAAAAAAGGCAAGAGAGATCAAATTCAGTGAAAACAGGTCATCCAGTCTCTCACTTTCTTTTTACATTCTAAAGATAAATATTGAGGTCTGGGGAGAAACTGGCTCTCTCCTTTTCTAAACTGGGCTGAAATAAATGTTTAAATAGTTCCATTTCAAACCTGTGGCTGCATTTCTCACACTATTAAAAAAAGAAAAAGATCTACAGTCATTTTCAGTCCAAACCCCATTCTAAATATAGCTTTTCATCTTTTCTTGACTCTGAGTTCCTAATTTAACACAATCTCACCTCTCTTTCTTATCCAAAAATCCCTTTTCTGGCAACTTTGACTATTCTTAACAGAGGCATGAATCAGAAAAGGAAAAGGCCCCTCAATGGCTAAGGCACAGCCTAAAAATATATATGCACCAAAGCTTATATAGGACTTTCATTTTTTTCAAAAAGATATAAGAGTCGTTACTAGGAGCCTAGTCATCCTAACTTTATAACTATTACAATCAATTGGGCTGATCTGGTTTTACAGCTATTGGAAGGTCAAGCAGAGCAAATCCTAAAACAGTGGCAGTGAGTGAGGATGTGAGGATTAGAAGCTTGACAGTCATCCTAACAATAACGATAGCTGGTGAGTATGCATCAGTCTCTGGGGATGCTATCACCCTCTTCTCTACACTTTGTATGCTCCAATTCAACCTTTACAACCCCGTTTCAACAGCTGCTATAGAAGAAATGAAAGACTGAATGATCAAGCAATGGAGCAAATAGTGGGGCTTTAGAGTGCCAATGGAGGGGGGAAAAATGTAACTCACATGCATAGTGCAGATCTGCGGACAAAAGAGCTAACATTCAGTAGCTTGGAGTAATCCAGCATTAAAGAAGATAGAGATGGGCAGGCTACAAAGCTCTACAAGGTTCAGTAGCTCCTGCTAGCTCTAAGCTCTGATCACAAGAGGCCTGAGCTTCTGCATGAGACCCTCTGAGCAATGCCATGCATCAGGCCCTGCCTAGTGAAAAGACAGGAGTCTCTTACAGGCAGTTTGTCTTCAGTGGGGAGAAGAATGTTTTGTCTTGGAGGGACAATGTGTGGAGTGCC
>SJYV01052796.1:0-15107 GCA_006410875.1 Neotragus pygmaeus | reverse complement strand
AAAAATGACACATTTCAAACAAATTCTTTTACAGTAATAGTACTATATCACACTATTATGTTTGCAATTTGCATAAATAAAAGGGTTACAAAGTATTTTCTGTATCGATGAAAATAATCTTTCCTCCTGAGTAGCCACCTGCTCCTGGAAGTTGAGCTGTCACTAGGAAGCAATTAAAAATTAATTAATATTAACAAGAGTGAATAAACTCTGTACAAATGGATATACAAATTAACATGGGATTTATTCTGGTTGCAACTCTCTAGCCATCTAGCAAATAATAGTTCTAAATAGCATGTTATATTTTTATATTACTAACCAGTGGTAAAATTATAAGTGTTCTTCCAGCATAACAGTAATTCAGCAAAGAATGTCAGTATCTTCCACAATGGGAGATATTCATGAAATTCAGTTCTCCCAAAGAATAGAAGTAGAATAACAAGGTCCTAATGTATAGCACAGAGAACTATATTTAACATCCTGCAATAAACCATAATAGAAAAGAAGGTATGCTGTACAGCAGAGATTGGCACAACATAGTAAATCAACCGTATTTTAATAAATTTTTTTTAAAGAACAGAGGTAGAATTTAAATATTACTTTCCTCCTATAAGAAATAATCACAAATATAATTTATGCTATGCAACTCATTTAAGTAACTTTTCAATTAATGTATGCATTAATTTTAAATGTATTTTCTTTATATGTAGTATTAATACTAAGCAATTATTTTACATTACGCACACACATTATTTCATTTATTTTTCAAAACAATCCTAAAATGGCCCTATCATTATTCCTATTTTACTGATGGGAAAAATCTGAAAGGTGAAGCAACTTAACCAAGGTCATGCAGCTATTAAGGGTAGAGCTATGTGGATTCCAGAATCCCGTTACTAAACACTTACCCATGTTCCTTCTACTTAGGTCTAAGAAATGCAGTACAATGACTATGTAAAAGGAGATATTTTTGCTTATTTTAGTCTTTTTTAGTTCCACTCTTACACTATGGAAAGTAAGGAATTCTAAAGCCTCAAAAGATTCTGTGATATTCTTATAAACATGATATACAAAAGACAGAATAAGAAAAATCAAGGCCATGAACAAATACCTTTCTCCACCAATACATTCATATATCTATTTACCTCCCCCCTATTTCCATTCAGGTGTTCAGAGTGCAGTACATACAACATGACCTCACGTATCACACATTCACAGACCAGCTCTGGTATTTGTATAACCGTGGGGACTTAAGTAATCTTTCTGAGTTTTAGTTTCCTTGCAAGTTTGTTCAGATTACATGAGATTATATAAAGTACCAAGCACAAAGTAGATTAGTAAGTAATAGCTATGATTATTGTTACTGCTATCATTTTTGTTATATATCCTTACCACAGAGGGTATGAGAGAGTTGGGTTTTTCCAGTTCGAAATTCTGTGAAACATAGGGAAAAAAACATTTAATAGTTAGATTATTTTCATAAAGACTAGATATGGTGTCAGAGTATGGTTTCCTTTTCCAACTGTCAAATCTCATACACGAAGTGCCTCTATGTCATGAATGGATTCTGCATATATGAATACCAGTAATAAAAAGAACTTTTTAAAGGTTTTCTTTTTCAGAATTGTCCTTTAGATGATAGTAAAACCCAAATTTTTCTTAGGAATAATCATATAAATGAAAGTGTAAGGCTCCATCACAGGAAAGAGAGCCTGGAGTTTTCCCACTGATCTGAGATCCTCAAGGGGAATCCCAGAGTGAGTGAGTGAGTGAAGTTGCTCAGTCGTGTCCGACTCTTCGTGATCCCATGGACTGTCACCCACCAAANGCTCCATCACAGGAAAGAGAGCCTGGAGTTTTCCCACTGATCTGAGATCCTCAAGGGGAATCCCAGAGTGAGTGAGTGAGTGAAGTTGCTCAGTCGTGTCCGACTCTTCGTGATCCCATGGACTGTCACCCACCAAACTTCTCCGTCCATGGGATTCTCCAGGCAAGAATACTGGAGTGGGTTGCCATTTCCTTCTCCAGGGGATCTGCCCAACCCAGGGATCGAACCCAGGTCTCCCGCATTGCGGGCAGACGCTTTAACCTCTGAGCCAGACTTGCTTCCAACCTCAAATTGGTGGTATTCCTAGCTACCAACAAAAGCAAATACTCTCTGGAGAAAAACATCCCCACTATACCAATTTAGGCCTATTGAACTTCAACAGATTAAAATCGAGAAATTTGTTCACAAATATCAATAAACACACAAGAAGGTAAGTCATTCAAATGGGTTTCCCAGGTGGCTCAGTGCTAAAGAATCTGCCTGCAATGCAGGAAATGCAGTTCAATCCCTGGGTGGGGAAGATCCCTTGGAGAAGGAAATGGTAATCATTCCAGTATTCTTGTCTGCGAACTCCCAAGGACAGAGGAGCCTGGTGAGTTATAGTCCTTGGGGTTGCAAAGAGTCGGACATGATTTAGCAACCAAACAACAACAAGCCATTAAGACTGGGAGTCAACAGAAATAAACAAAGATTTATTTCTCCAAGTCAGCAGAAACATCAACACTGAACAAACAAAAAAACAGATTTGGTTCTCTGAGGACTGAAAATAATGGAACTGTCAGGAGCAGAACATAAAATAGCTATGCATGGATTTCTTTTTTCTTTTTGGCTGCACCACGAGGCTTATGGGATTATAGTTCCCCAAGCAGGGATCAAACTCAGGCCCTAGCAGTGAGAATGCAGTCCTGACCTCTGGACTGCCAGGGAATTTCCAACTTTTTTTAAAATAGAGGATACAACAAAAAGAAAAATTTATTCTCTATGGTCCTGAAATATGCATTTCTTAAAAATATTAATAAGATTAGTCTCATTATACAACTACTTTCTGAAGGTATGAGAGGAAAAATTTTTCTTCTATAGGAATCAGAGATAAAAAGATGAAAAATGTCAATAAAACTCATCTGTTAATGTTGGAAAATATTTTAATTGTAGCCCAGAAAGATTTTGCATTATGATAACTGATATTTCATCATAAGTTCCAAAACAGATATAATTTATCATTGATATGGGTGTGTATACATACATGTTTTTCATATAACAAAATATTAAGCTTTTACCTACCTCCAAAAGCTTCTGTGATTGCCATGCTTTCAATTCCACCTCCTAGCAACTTACTAGAAATAGAAAGTAAGCTTCAGTAACAGGAACAGAAATAGAAATATCAAGAAAGGAGAAAGTGCTAATATCATTGGTGTTAGTTCTATCTATGTACGTGATGCAAAGAACCAACTCATTGGAAAAGACCCTGATGCTGGGAAAGATTAAAGGTGGGAGGAGAAGGGGATGACAGAGGATGAGATGGTTGGATGGCATCACTGACTAGATGGACATGAGTTTATGAGTAGGCTCTAGGAGTTGGTGATGGACAGGGAAGCCTGGCGTGCTGCAGTCCATGGGGTTCCAAAGAGTCGGACACAACTGAGAGACTGAACTGAACTGATCTATATATCTTTCTATCTATCCAAGATAAACACACATTCTTGGCTTAACAAATGGCTTCCCACCTGCTTAGATCACAGGTTATACTGTGCATGGGTAGAGGGATCAACAAAACAATTATAAGTCCTGCTGTTCCCACTCCTGTATACCAACAGGAAATGAGCTATGCAGGCCTTATATTTCATTATTCTTTAGAATTGAACTGAGGTTTGAATAAATGCTTTTAGTTATTAATTAGGTTTTTCATACTGTGCTGGGACTATGTTTCTAAAACCAAATATCCAAATTTTTTAAAGTACTGAGAAACATGAAAAATAGATATTAGGAGAATCCAGTGATTGTCACCATGATTGACATATCTCACACACGCCAAATTCTATGAAGAACATGTCAGAATAGAAAATATTCAGATGTGATAGGTACTGCTAGCAGTTAGAAAAATAACTGTCAGGTTTTGACAGCATGTACTTAATTGGTAACTCAGTGATTTAGTGCATTTGATATATATTCTTGATATGAAAAGACCTAAAGTTAAATAATCTCATTCATTCATTTAATACTACATATATCAACTATAGCAATTGCCCTAAGATCTGGTAGAAGCACTTTAAAAATCTTCGTAGTTTGTATTAGCACGACTTTTGGGACATGGTCACAGATCAGACAGAGCTCTAAGGGATGTGGATAATTTAACAGATGTACATTTACATAGTTTGAGAGTAACTTAAATGTAAATTGAAGCAATGTTGGAAGTTGGGCACAAATTTAGTGAGAGCTGTGGACTTCAATGAGAAAAAGAAAAAAATCTAGACACTGACCTGCATAAACTGAATCTAAAGGACATGCTGGAGAGACCACTCCATTTGAAAGGCATATTTAGAGATTCTACATTTAGAATTTATTTAGATTTTTATTTAGAGATTCTATAAGTCTACCAATTATTAAAGGAAGTTTTACTTGTCCTGATTTTTCATCTTGAGAAAAACCACCCTAAAACTTTGGCTTAGAGAAATTTTAGAGAAATGGCTATAGCCCTGGAAAATCTAAGACAAAATTTCTGGTGGATATTCTGAAAAAATGAACCCCCAATTCAACTGAAAGTGTACCCCAAATTGCTTGGGATAGCATAACTTGGGAAACTGAGGAAAATTTAGTATTAAGAATAGAAATAGTGCTTTCAAATCTTGAAAGATTTTAAAATAGAGACAAAAATTAAACTCACAGATTACTATTTCATATTAATTTTGGGAATAAACTGTGCATATTTGGTACTTGAAAACTCTCATAGTTTGAGAATTTGACATTTTTATAACATAACACATTAGCCTGTAATTGATCTACACAGTATTTGAACATTTAAGTTTAATTTATTAAATTTATAGGGGCTTCCCTAGTGGCTCAGATCATAAAGAATCTGCCTGCAATGCATTAAATTTATAAGACATTCAAGTAATTGAAAAGATTTTAGTAATTATACAAGCAAAGTTCTGAGGAGAAATATAATAAATTTATAAATATAGGTTAAAATATTCAAGGAAATTTGGTTAATCATATTAGAAAAGTTCCTTAAAATTTGTCAAATTTATAAATGAGCTTGCAGCTTAAGAAAAAATATATTAAGTAATAATATATACTGCTTCTGCTGCTGCTTAGTCACTTTAGCTGTGTCCGACTTTGTGCAACCCTATGGACTGCAGTCTGCCAGGCTCCTCTGTCCATGGGATTCCCTAGGCAAGAGTACTAGGGAATGTCCTCCTCCAGGGGATCTTCCTGACCCAGGGATCGAATCTAGGTCTCCTGCATTGCAGCAGGCAGAGTCTTTACCTCTGAGCCACAAAGGAAGCTCCGNGTTCCCTAGGGTTTTCCCAAAGTCCCCACAAAGGCATGAAAGTGAAAGTGAAGTCGTTCAGTCTTGTCCGACTCTTTGTGACTCCATGGACTGTAGCCTACCAGGCTCCTTGGTCCATGGAATTTTCCAGGCAAGAGTACTGCAGTGGGTTGCCATTTCCATATGAAATACAAAGTCATGAATTTTCCCATGAGTCCCCATAAAACAGTATCATCTATCCCATCTGCAATTTTCTAACACATTCTATTTACCTCTCAGGACACAGTTCAAAACACAGAGCAAGGAGGCCTTTGATATGTGTACCTGTGTTATCATCCCCCACCAGACTGTAAAGGACTAGGGAGCAGGGTGTATAGCACAGAATCAAATCCCAAGTTTCAAGAAGACCTGACAATTCAGCCAGTCCAACCACTTGTGTAAAGTTTGAAGGTTCACCACAATATTCCAAGTAGAAGGGTCTGTGATGGGGGGATTATCCCCTACCTCACAGCAGCTTGTTCCTTCTTTGGAAAAGTGCAGCTTCTAAAAAGTTCTCCTATAAGCGGCATTAAAATATTTTCCTGAAAAGACTAGAGTTCCAGCCTTTTCAAACTTAACCCCAGTCTTACACCTTGATAGTCCACAGAATAGATCAAATCCCTTTTGCCATAGGACATCTTGTGAAATAGAAAGTTAAGTAAAAAAGAAAGTTAAGTAAACCTCCTCCATGATCTATCAATGTACCAGAGGTGAAATCAGGTGGTCTAGTCTCTAAAAGATATTTTATTGGTTTTATAATATGTCTTTCATTTCACTATGTAGATTAAGAAAAAAGTCAGGACTA
Organism: Neotragus pygmaeus; assembly: GCA_006410875.1. Taxonomy (NCBI): domain Eukaryota; kingdom Metazoa; phylum Chordata; class Mammalia; order Artiodactyla; family Bovidae; genus Neotragus; species Neotragus pygmaeus. The sequence goes on along the minus strand of SJYV01052796.1, from coordinate 8,948 downwards.
CAATAGCCAATAATTCAGAAATTCAAAATCACAATAGTTTTCTCACCTCTTTAAGGTTTTTTCATCTCTATTGCAAGTGATTGGAGAGGGAAATGGCAACCCACTCCAATAATCTTGCCTGGGAAATCCCATGGACAGAGAAGCCTGGAAGGCTACAGTCCATAGGGTCGCAAAGCATCAGATATGACCGAGCAAATGAGCACACACTGCAAATGACAGTTTCTTTTACACTGAGGGATGCCTCACTGGGCAAAGGTGTGCTGGGACAAGCAATCAGCTCTGCTAGTCCAAGCTCAAAGGGAAGTTTCTTCCCACCTTCAGGATCCCCTGGGCTTCCTGGGCTGCCTCAGGACTTCATACGCAGCCTGGATCTCCAGGAAGTGCCTCTGAGCTTTCTCCATCTGGTGCTGATTGTGGTCAGGGTGCCAGGTCTTCACTAGCTCCCGGAATCTGCCATGTATTTCTTCATTTATTTGTTTGTTTGTTCTAGCTGTGCTGGGTCTTTGTTGCTGCACGTGGGCTTTCTCTAGCTGCAGTGAGTGGGACTACTCTCTAGTATTTTTGGTGCTCTGGCTTCTTATTGCAGTGGCTTTTTTGTTGCAAAGCTTTGGCTTTAGAGCATGCAGCCTCAGCAGGTGTGGCGCATGGACTTAGCTGACCCATGTCATACAGGATCTTCCTGGTCCAGGGATCAAACCTGTGTCCCCTGCACTGGTAGGCAGGTTTCTTAACCACTGGGCCACCAAGGAAGTCCAGCCAGATGATTCTTAAACCATGATGTGGTAGAACAACTGGAGAATATCAAGTCATCATCTGAATCAAATTATTTTGATCAACCTGACTTTGACCAATTTGTCTTTTTAAAAAAATATTCATTTTGGTTGTGTTGGGTCTTAGCTGTGCCACATGGGCTCTTCTCGAAGCGTGCAGGCAGCATGTGGGATCCTGGTTCCCCAACCAGGGATCAAACCCATGTCCCCTGCTTTGGAAGTTGTATTCTTAACCCTGGACCACCCGGAAAGTACCTGACCAATAGTCTTGGAGCAAGATTTCCCAAAGACTCTTCCTTAGCTGTTATTTGAACAAATAATCTGTGATTTTAAAAATTTGAGGCAATGCTAAGTTAAACAGGTGTTTTACTTCACTGTAGGAATTCAGACCCTTTAATAAAATGTATAAATCTCTGAGAAATAGTTTATTGCACTTCCCCAACATATTTTACTATTTGCTTATTCAGTCAATTAGTTATTCCACAAATATTTACTGAACATCTAGTTTGTGCCAGAGATTGCTTTATGCACTTGGAGTAATATGTGTGCTCAGCTGTGTCTAACTGGAGCAAAGCAGTGAACAAAAGAGACAGATCCATCACTTTGTGGAGCTTACATTCTAATGAAAAAACAGACAATAAACATAAGTAAAATACATGGTATGTCAGATGTTACTAAATGGTATGAATAAAAATTAGATCTGGAAAGGGAATAAAAGGTGGAGAGGATGAAGGTAGGAAGTTTTCAAATAAATTTTCAAAGAAAATGATCACAGAAAGCCCTAGTGAGACATGGACATTTTAGCAAAGACCTGAAAAATCTGACAGCAAGCCATGTACATAATGAGGAAAGAGTGTTCCAGGCAGAGGGAATGCTAAGTGCAAACGCCCTGAGGTGGAAGTGTGTCTGCCATTTTCTAGGAATAGCAAAAAAATTGGCACTGTTAGTACACACACAGTAAACCAGAAGACAAATAAGAGCTTAGACTTGAGATTAGAGAGGATTTTTGGCTTCTGCTGAGTGAGCCTGGGGAGTCATTAGGGTGTTTTGGACAGAAGAGTATTATGATGTGATCTGTGTTTTAAAAACATCATTCAGGGGCTTCCCTGATGGCTCAGTGGTGAAGAATCCTCCTGCCAATGCAGGAGACATGGACGGGTTCAATCCATGGTCCGGGAAGATCCCATCTGTCGCGGAGCAACTAAGCCCTGGTGCCACAACTGTTGAGCCTACACTCTAGATCCCTGGAAGCGCAACTACTGAGACCACATGCCACCACTACTGAACCCATGAGCCCTAGAGCCTGGGCTCTGCAACAAGGAAGACCACTGTAATGAGAAGCCTGTGCACTGCAATGAAGAGTAGCCCCTGCTCCCAGCAACTAGAGAAAAGCCCGCCCAGCAATGAAGACCCAGCACAGCCAAAAATAAATAAATAAAATTATTAAAAAAAAATTATCCTGCCATCTATGTGAAGAATAAATGGTAGGGGTAAGGTCTAAAGGAAGGAAGCTAGTTAGAAGTTATTATGAATAATCCAGAAGAGATATTAATAGGTGGTTTAGACCAGTGAGGTAACAAAGGAGAAGGTTGTGAGAATTAAATTCACATTTTTTTCTTCCTCTCTGTACACATATAGATACAAATAGGAAAAATATACATATAAACTTTGTATTATGAAAAATTTCAAACATAAACAAAAGTAGACAAAAAACATTATCATAATGAACCATCAAGTACCTATCCCTCAGCTTCAACAGTTATCAACCGTGAACTCATGGTCAAAATTTTTTCCATATAAACTGCCAACCACTTCCCTCCCTTTTCATATTACTTTAAGCAGGTATTAGGCAACATATCAATTCATCCTAAATATTTCAGTAGGTATCTCTACAAGATGAAGACTCTTATTTTTTTTAATATAACTGCATTACCACATCACATCTAAAAAATTAGTAATTCCTTAATATCAACTATCTAGTAAGTGTTCAATTTTCAGTCTCATATGTCTTACTTACTGCAGTGTGTTTGAACTAGGATCCAAAATAATATCTACATATTGAGATTAAGTGACATGTCCTTTAAATGCCTTTTAATCTCTAGGTCTTCTCCCTGACTCCACCTCTTTTCTATTCTTTATAATTTATTTGTTGAAGAAACTGGTTGGTTTATTCTAAATATATTTGAAGACAGAGCAGACAGGATTTGTTAATAGATTAGAGTTAGCGTGTGAGGGGGTAAAAAAGGCACCAAGGATGACACTAAGGTTTCAGATCTGAGGATTAGGAAAGAGATCTGAGCTGAGGGAGATTTTAGGAGGAGCAAATCTGGGGCAAATATTAGAAATTTGGTTTTGGACCTGTCACGTCCGAGTTGCCTAGCAGACATTCAAATGGGGAGGCATATTTGACTATGAAACTCTTTTTTTTCTTGGAGTTTTTGTGAGGTCAAGATTTCAAGGAAGTATTGAGTATTTGAGGAGTACCTTGAGGAAATACTGCTTTGTTCAAATTGCTCTTGGAAACTTCTGTAACTTATGAAATAGTAACTCTGCCTAAGGCAGGGGAAAAAACACTCACACTGTAGTCAACTTGCATTGGGAAGATGGGGACTATGTCTTAGGAATCATAAGCTGGTAAAAAAATAAAGGTGGGGAGGAGTTAAAACTGCTGATGCTGAAAAGCAAAAACAACATTGGATTATTTCTTCTAAAATATTCACTCTAACAATTGAATTTTTATAAATATTTCTTTGGTTGTGTCGGGTCTCAATTGCAGCATGCAGAATCTTTGATCCTCAATGGAGCATGCAGGTTCTTTTAATTGGTTGCAGGATATGGGATCTAATTCCCCTGGCTCCCCTGCATTGGGAGTTTGCAGTCTTAGCCACTGGACCACCAGAGGAGTCCCTAACAACTGATTTTTAAGGAAAACCAAAAGCGAAATGGAATTTCCTTGATCAATGGAGAACAAAAAGGAAATGAAAAGTTAAACTGATTTCTTTAATGGCTTATTGATTAATATAGACTGATTCAGAAACTACTTATACTTTGGGTCTGAATTTCTTATAAGAAAGGTAATCCCATTTTTACAAGCAGTCTAAAATTTATTTGCTTCAGTTGCCGTTTGAGGGAAAAAAAATTCTGCAAAGTAAGAAGCTATTTCTATTGTTTATAGTCAAAATAACAATTCAGATAGAGAAAAGAAATGTAGTATTCCAAAGACTGTGCTAAATGGTTATAAAAAATATGAATACATACTCAAATTCCTGGCTCCCAGTGGTGATATGGAAAACCATCTTCCTCTTCTCACTATACTCAAATGCAGTCAAGAATCCTGGTTCCTACAGAAAGACAAAAGGAAAGGTTAAAAAAAGATATAAGATGAATATCTTAATTTCAAATGCTGCCAAAAACTATATACTTGATTCTCAGTCATCATTTGCTATAAGCCACAGTTCATTTGTCTTTGAAGGCAGCACAAGATCATGGTTAAGCACACAGGCTCTAGAGCCACCTTACCAAGGTTCAAACTACGTCTCTAACACTTATTAGTTGTGTAATGTGTGGTAAACTACTTAATCATGCTGTACTTTGGCTTCCTCTTTTGAGTCAAATGGGATAATAATAGTGTCTCTCTCATAGGGAAGCTGTAAAGGTTAAATGAGATACGTTTATGGCATAAAGCAGACTCGTACTTTACTAAGTGATTCAGTTGATTTCATTCAATGAGGCTGGCCCTCTGTGTTCTTTATTAGCCACTCCAGATCATTCTGATACATACCACTGTACTATGAAATTAACTCTCTCTGTCTCTGTCTTTCCCTCTATATCTCAATCTCTTTCTCTAAGAAAAAACTGTTTCAGTTAAGAGAGGATTAGACTGTTGGTGCATTAGTGGGTACACGAGAAGGAGAAAGATTCTTCTCTTTGGGAACAGAATTACTTTCCAAAGGAAAGAAGACTAATGCCTTGAGCTATAAAGGAGCAGTTTAAATCCCAAACCCTGGGTACTGCACTAGGGCTTCATTAGACACCCTGGCAGTTATGGAACTGCTTTGTGGGTATACAGCCCAAGAGTACTCAGAACATAGAGCAACTGAGTTGTGTTCAGGCCAGCTCAGTTGTGTCCTCTCCAAGTTCAGGGCCACACTGACACTTGCATCTGGAAGGAAACAGTTGACTGTTGGTGAAGAGAGTTTCTAGGACTTGGTGAGAATGAGACTCTCTTACACACAAGTAGAAAAGGAGAAGCCTGCTCTTCAGCAAAGAGAGGCTTTGGCCTTTCTGCACATTCTTATTCCCAGAGGTGCTGCCTCCAGTGGCCCCAAGAAGAGCTACACAAAAACTTGGGTCAAAGGCATGTGCTTTTGCTTGGAGCCTATCAGCGGCATAAGTCTCTTACGGTCTATGGACCCAGGTACAAAGTACAGGTTTCATTTAGCTTTATGCTCAGGTGCCTCAATGAGCACATTCTTGGTCATATCTATCTTAACTGCACAAATGTAGACCCAGCCACTGTTGGTCTTTTTCAAATACAATGTTCTCTTATCAAATGCCTAACGGGAGAGAGCAATTTCTTTGGTGCTGAGTGCTTCACAACAGCCATATATACAATGTTTGAGGAGATAGTACAAAAAAATTAGGAGGAATAAGGTAAAAAAATATGAAAAGGAGGGAATTCCTGGTAGTCCAGTGGTTGGGATTTGGTACTCTCACTGCTGGGAGCCTGGGTTTGATTCCAGGTCATGAACTAAGATCTTGCAAGCAGCACATTCTGGAAAGAAAAAGAAAAGAAGGAAAGGCAAAGGCACAGAAAAGGAAAAAGTGATACAAAAGGAGACAAAAATAAAAGGTTTTGTAAAAAATGATTGCCTTCATAGTTTTCCTGGTCTCTTAAACTCTGTCTCATTTTTTTTAGAAATTATTGCTTTGAAACTTACATGATGAAAAGTTAACATGGGGTATATAATATGAGAACTCATAGTTCTCAAAATAGTTTCTAGTGTACATAATGAGAAAGGCTACAGAGATTCCCAGGGCCCCTTTAAGCTAAAACAACAAACAATGGATTTTGCTTACAATAAGCTTGTTGGCTGCTTCTTTAATCTTGTCCACTTTTGCTTCTGAGAGTCCTTTGACATTGCATAGGGCTCTTCTTGTTGTCATCTGTATCCCTTTGATGGTACAGATGCCTACTGACTTCAGTTTCTTAATGTCAGCCACATTCTGTAAGTAAAAGAATGGGTGCAGCAGATTGAGAAAATGCGAGCCTGAAAGGCTCCCATACTATGTCATGTGCTTTCATGTCCATCTATTTCCATTATGCCAATTTTACACAAGCAGCCAGGTGGAACCCACCCACCATGTAGCCAAATGTTCTGGAAATATCTCAGTAGAACATACCCAGCATGCTGCCAAATGTTCTGGCTGTGCCCTGATTTCCCAAGAATGTTAGTGAGACCATGGCAATGTAACAAGGAATTCAAAAGAAGAGTCTGTTGGTAGAAAAGCTAACAAATTTATCACACATTCACCCCCTCAGTTCAGCTCCTTCTTTCTACAGAACTTCATTACCAGTATGTTCTTTAAAAATCTTTTTTAAGATTTTTTTCTTTACCCTTCGGGAATGCAAATAACTACATAACCAAAAAAACCAGCATTTTCTCTTGCTCCAACTTTCTAAATTCAACTGAGAGAGTAAATGTGAGGGCTTCAAAGGGTGGCATCAGAGAAGTTTTACTGTCAACTGATTGCTATTGAAATTCATCTAGCTTGTTACTTAAAGCCTGGATTTCTGTCATCACTGACTTGATGGATGTGAGTCTGAGTGAACTCCGGGAGTTGGTGATGGACAGGGAGGCCTGGCGTGCTGCGGTTCATGGGGTCGCAAAGAGTCAGATACAACTGAGTGACTTAACTGAACTGAACTGTATTTACTCTAATCACATGACACAGAAAGTAAATTTTCAGTAGATAGCTCTGAATGCTTTCCATTGGACCAGTGGTTCTCAACTGTGGGCAGTTTTGCCCCCTGGGGACACCTAAAAACGTCTGGAGAAATTTTTGGTTGTCACAACCAGAGGGTTGCTGCTGGCATAGAGTAAGTGGTTAGGAATCAGGGATGCTACTAAACACCCTACAATGCACAGGACAGCCGCCTCAACAAGAAAGAATTGCCTGATCCCAAACGCCAATAGAATCAAGGCTGAGAAACTCTCAAAGGGACAATTTCACAGAGTCTTGAAAAAATACTTACAATTCCATGTTTTTGTAACAGGTCAACGTCTTGAAACAAAGATTCCTAAAGGAGATGGAACAGGAAAAAAAAAGAGTGTTCATTCTTCATATCCAACTGTTTCACATATTTTAAAGGCTTAATTCAGCATTATGAGTCACTTCAAAACACCTCAAATTCCTCTTCTCTAGACAAATTGAGGTAGGATCAATAATACTTTTTCAAACATATTGTTGCATACTTAAAAGCAGTGCCAACGTTGAAAGCACTAGGAAGCCCAATATGGCACTCAGCCCCCTGCAGTGGAAGCACAGGGTCCTAACTACTGACCCACCAGGGAATTCCAACAGTCTTTCCAAACTTTTTAAGACTTTAATCCAAAAGAGTGGAACAACACAAGCTATTTTTAAATATGTTTTCTCAGTCTTCTCCACCAGACCTTGAACTCCTTCCTCTGCTATTTGGTACCAATATGGTAATACCAATTGTTAAATTATTAAAATACTTTCATGCCAGCTGCTAAGTAGCTAATCTTAGCTCCCCTTGCCAAACAAGTTGTTACATATTTGTAATAGTGTCTCTCTCCAGAACTATATTTTTAATAAATAAAAATAGTAGTTAAGTTTGTAAAAGTAGTAGTTAACAGAGAAGGAACTCTATTTTTGTAGAATGACTGAATATCTATGTATCTTTCAACATTCTAGGCATACGTCTTCATCTTGGAATCCCGGTTCTTCCAGCACAACTTGATCCTCCTTCATATTGAAGGGTGAACAGCAGAAAAATAATCAATTCTGGAAAAACAAGAAATATTAATAAGTTGTCACAGATCATATAAACAAAATCCTTTGTCCATAGAATTTTTTATTTCATTTCAGTCATCAAGGACCATAAAGATAATTAGACAAATATTAGAGCCCCATGAGCCACAACTACTGAGCCCAAGCACCACAATACTGAAGCCCGTGTGCCCGGGGCCTGGCTTCACACAAAAGAAACCACTGAAATGAGAAGCTTGCCCACAGCAACTAGAGTAGCCCCTGCTGGCCACAACTGGAGAAGGACAGCAAATAGGAAGACCCAGAGCAGCCATACATAAATAAAGTTAAATTTTAAAATTTCTTTTTAAAAAAAAATTTAGTTTGGAATAACTAGGCTGCTGCTGCTGCTGCTAAGTTGCTTCAGTCGTATCCGACTCTGTGCGACCCCACAGATGGCAGCCCACAGGGCTCCCCATCCCTGGGATTCTCCAGGCAAGAACACTGGAGTGGGTTGCCATTTCCTTCTCCAATGCATGAAAGTGAAAAGTGAAAGTCGTGTCCAACTCATAGGGACCCCATGGACTGCAGCCTACCAGGCTCCTCCATCCATGGGATTTTCCAGGCAAGAGTACCAGAGTGGAGTACCATTGCCTTCTCCATAACTAGGCTGGCCTATCTTATTTCTCCTAAGCCTGTGGCATTCTTTCTTTTTTCTGGTGTGGTATGTATGGGTGAGGGGACCAGTTTCATTTATTTCCTCAAAAATAGCCACACTGTATCATCTTTTGATTTCCTATAGCACAGTTAATCATGACTAACAATATCTTTTTTGTTGTCTTGGAAGGTTATTTAGAAGTAGAATCTTAGAATTAAATAATGATATTAAACTTTCGTATTTGTTAACAGTCTAAGAACTTTGACCTTAAGTCTTCCTTGCCTCCTCCTTGACACCTAGAACTTAAGTCTATACTCAATAAAAAAATATTATTTCTTCTCATGTACAAGGACTCCCTTCTGCTTTGGAATGATGAGGGGCTCGCTTGTAACATTTTTTTGTTTCATAAAATATTAGATGTATTTCATTTTATAATATTAACTAGGTTCATGATTTTAAGATTTAAAATTATGGTGGATAGTCCATAGGGACACAGAAGAGTCCAACATGACTTAGCAACTAAACAA
>SJYV01052794.1:0-28960 GCA_006410875.1 Neotragus pygmaeus | reverse complement strand
TCTTTTAATTTCATGGCTGCAATCACCATCTGCAGAGCTAGAGGGTCATGTATATGGAAGGAGAGATTCCCCAGAAGTTCTGAAGACAGTGTAACCATGTGTATATCTTAGCAGCTGAAGTATTACAAATCTCTATCCTTCCTTAAAGTAACGTCTAGCAGCTGTTCTTTATATTTATTCTGCAGTGTCTGTAACACCAAAGAATGAACACATTTCATGGGGTTTTATCTGAAAACGTATATGAATGTTCTGCCATCCTCCATAACATAGGTATGTTTGCTAACACATGCAAAGCTTTCCATGGGTTACACTTGGGCAATCTTGACTCTCTACTGTAAAGATGGATCATGCTTATCTTGCAATTTCTCATTCCCTCTAGAATGTATTGGTTTTGACTATCACACAATTGGAGGAAGGTGTCCTTACTGCCTAAAGACTTTATTGTTCTGAGAATGTGTCCAAAGCAGGGAGACAGACCCTGGGATCAGTCTTTGAAATAATTTGAGGGAATATGTTTAGCCCAGATTTAAGCTCTGAATAAGAATTTAAAGAACTTACTTTCCCCCTGATTTCTACTGAGGATACTCATACACACGGTTCAAAATGTCAATATTCTATAAGTCCTATAATTAAAATCAATAGTCCCAATCCTACCCGTTCCCTACCCTCAATTATTACTACTCAGAAACAACCACTTGTAACACTTTTGTCTTTCTTTTGTAATTTCTCTTCTTCTTTCTAAATAACACTTTATAATGTTTCTTTTTCATATTTTTCACTTTGAATATAATTTATTATTGATTTCCATGTAAGATGAGGTTTCAGAGCTCACATATGTCTTCTTGTTCTTCTCTTTTCATTTTCCTAATATAGTAATGTCATGATTTTTGGTTAGTTGAATATTTATTTAGATTTTTATGATTATGCAAAAACTTTCCACAAGTAGCCATGTAGTGAACCTTTTTTATAAAAGAAGTTTTTTTTCCTTTTATGTTACTGATTGTCAAGGTTCAGTTTCTTCTTTCCTTCCTTTCTTTCTTTTGCTTAGTTTTTTATACATCTATTGTTAATTCACCTCGAAACTCACTGACAGAGCAGAAACTTCCCTTCAGTAGTTTGTAGTTAGCCCTCTAGTAATTTTGTCCACTCACTTCCAGTGAGTTCCTTCAGTTTTCCAGCAGGTGACGTCTAGTGAGCCAGCTCCAATTTGTTCCAGTGGGTGGCCGCCTGCATGCTGGCTGTAGTTCACCGCATCCCAGTGGGCAGCTTCCTATGGACCAGCTTTGCCCTGCGGTACCCTGGGGAACATCTCCACCAGCAAATGGGCCTCAGCAGCACCCTCTGTGATGAGGTCTGAATCTCAGCCTGAGGGAGAGGAGGCTCTTCTGAGTTTATTCCTTCCTCGATTTGGGCTACTCTGCCTCAGCCCTAGAAGAAATAACTTGGTATTCTTGTGTGCTTTAGGTTTTTTTAAAAAAGGGATTTATTTTTATTTTTTAAAATTGAAGTATAGTTGGTTCACAATGTTGTATCAGTATCAAGTACAGTGATTCAGTTATGTGTGTGTATATATATATATATGTATATATATACACACACATATATATATATACACACACACTCTTTTTCAGATTCTTCTCCTTTATTGGTAATTACAAAATATTGAGATATTGAGTAGAGTTCCCTGTGCTAAATAAGAATGTTTATATGTTAATCCCAAACTCCTAATTTATCCTTCCTCCCCTAGGATTCTCTTTTTTTAAATCACATTTAATAGTTAAATAATCTACAAAAAATAATTCTTCATAATAAATTTTCCTTGTCTCAGTCAGAATACCAACTTTGCACATCTGAAAATGTCTTTATTCTCTTATTTGAATCCTTGGTTTAGTTAGAGAATTCTATCTAACCAAGGTAGGTAGAAAATAACTTTCAATAAGGGTGGAAAATATTTATCCTTAGGATTTTGAATACTGTTACATTTTTCTACTTTCCATTGTTATTATGGAGAAATGTGATGCTATGCTGGCTCCTCATCTGTTGTATATATTTTTTAAAATCTTTGGAAGCTTTTAGGATCTTTTCTTTATTACCAGGGTTCTGATGTTTTATGATGTATCCTGGCATGGGTAAGTGTTGGGCATAATCTGAAAACTCATGTCATTGAACTCTAGGACATTGTCTTGGATCATTTCTGTAATAACACTCTCCTCTTCATTTTCCCTACTTATTCCTTCTAGAATTCCTATTACATGGATTACTTGTTATTCCACATCAGTCTTCTAATTTTCCCCTCATTTTCCATCTCAGTCCTTTTTTTCCCCTTCTGCAACAGTAAGTCAACTCCATCTCACAATCTTTCTCTGTTATTGTGTGTTTTTATTTAAGAGTGAGGCACTGGCAGACTGTATTCAAGTCTTTGTGTGAGTGCTGGTGGTACTTCTAGAATGGTGATCTTCATCCTAGGGTTCAGGACATGGGACATTGGGAAGCCAAAGACAGGGATACACAGGGTGGTCAGGGTGTATGGTATTATAGGTGCCCTCTGTAATCAGTATCAAGTCTCTTGGGTTGGTCAAATTTCCCATCTTCTGCTTCAGGGCATCAGCCTGGATGCCAGCATTCTTGGGCATCAGAATAAAGAAAGGCAACGAGATTCTCATCTTTCATATATAGACTTTCATTACCAGCAGGGTATCTCTTCTCTGGCTTCCCAACATCCTATATCCTGAATGACCTAGTGCACCTCCTTCAGAGAGCAGATCAGTCTTCCACTGGGATGATTCACAAGTAGTCACTATTTGAGGGGAAGAAGGAATCTGAGTGCTGTAACTGCTTCCAATATGGATTTACCCGTCCCGTTTTTTGCCCCACCTAGCCAATACTTTCGAGGTATATGATACCCATAATTTCTGAGTATTTCTGAGGTTCTGTGGAGTTCATTGTCTTGCTGCTGGGTCAAAGCTGTATATTGTCACCCTGCTTATTTGACTTAAATGCAGAGTACATCATGCAAAATGCTGGGCTGGATGGAACACAAGCTGGAATCAAGATTGCTGGGAGAAATATCAATAACCTCAGATATGCAGATGATACTACCCTATGGGAGAAAGCAAAGAAGAAGTAAAGAGCCTCTTGATGAAAGTGAAAGCAGAGAGTGAAAAAGCTGGCTTAAAACCCAACATTCAGAAAACTAAGATCATGGTGTCTGGTCCCATCACTTCATGGCAACTGGATGGGGAAACAATGGAAACAGTGACAGACTTTATTTTTGGGGTTCCAAAATCACTGCAGGTGGTGACTGTGCCGCAAGATTAAAAGACACTTGCTCCTTGGAAGAAAAGCTGTGACAAACCTAGACAACAATTCATATATTCAAGGCTATGGTTTTTCCTGTGGTCATGTATGGATGTAAGAGTTGGACCATAAAGAAAGCTGAGCACTGAAGAATCGATGCTTTTGAACTGTGGTGTTGGATAAGACTCTTGAGAGTCCCTTGTACTGCAAGGAGATTCAACCAGTCCATCCTAAAGGAGATCAGTCCTGAGTGTTCATTGGAAGGACTGATGTTGAAGCTGAAACTCCAATACTTTGGCCACTTGATGCAAAGAACTGATTCATTGGAAAAGACCCTAAGGCCGGGAAAGATTGAAGGCAGGAGGAGAAGGGGTCGACAGAGGATGAGATGTTTGGATGGCATCACTGACTTGATGGACATGAGTTTGAGTAAGCTCCTGGAGTTGGTGATGGACAGGGAAGCCTAGCGTGCTGTGGTCTATGGGGTGGCAAAGAGTTGGACATGACTGAGCAACTGAACTGAACCCTACTTTGCCTCACTGTTGGTTTAAGTTTCAGCATTCTTTATCTAATTAGTCATTTGCCACTCATCTATCTACTTTCTAAATTCTAACATGTTATGCTATCACCTATCTCTTTCTCATTGCCTTTCTTGGCTTATGTGTTTTAGGAAATTGCTTTATTTCATGTTGTGAGGTCCCAGAAGGAAGTGGAGGTAAACATATGTGCTTAATCTGTCATGTAATTTGATCATAAGTCTCTTTTGCTTCTTAAAGTTTCATTCTAAGAGATATGGAATAGGAAAAAAATTTTCTCCCGTTAGAGGTGGATCTAGATGGAAATGCAAAGCTTACTACTTAGAGAACAGAAAATTTGAATCAAGATATCCTACATGAATGTAATATTTTAAGGCCTCAAGCATCAACATCTCTAGCAAATTAGAAATTCGCTAAACTAATAGATTAAAAAATACAGTCAAGATGGCCAAATGAAAAGGAATCTATACATTTCACAACAACATGCTTCTTGACATGAATGGACTAGATAACCTGTGCCCAATCTCAAAACATAATTGGAAACAGAAAGTTATGTCCTTCATGTATCTAAATTGGTTTGCAATCTAAATTATTTATAAAAGAGAAAATTAGCCAATTAATTTCTTTCTTAATATTCTCCATGTTTAGAGATTTTCTATTGTCACTTATCTAAAATTTCAGAGAAGAGAGAAAAGGGTTAGGTAGAGATGAGCAGAGAGGAGCCGGTTTTGAACTGTAGAGGCAACCGCTATAGACTGAATAACCTATAGATTCATTCATTAGTAAATTTATACTCAGCCACCAGAAATGTGCAAAAACAGTGTATGAAAATGTCTGCTCCTCCTCATTCTCATCGACAATCGACAATCTAAAACAGTTTTAAATTCCCTGATATTTTGTATTTGAAATGGCTTTTTTGGGTACATTTGTAATAGATATAATAATTTTGAAGAGTTTAATGCAGTTTTAAATTTCTCTTAAAATGAGAAGCTCACTGGATGATGTCTTAACTCACTGAATCAACATTTTATTGCTTTAGAGAGAAGGCAGATACAGCTAGAAAAACAAAGTTATTGTTCAGTTCTGACTGTCATTTTTTGCATTTGAATGAGAGAAACATCTTAAAAGCCAGGCGTGGTTGAGAGAGAAAATGTCAAGGCTTCCCTTCACGTACCAAAACCAAAAATCTCAGAGATCTGAACATAAAGTTCAACATAACTGAACTTGGAATATGAAATAGAGCAACATCTCCTTGCCTGGAGAGGAAGTGGATGGCATTTCCAGCTGAAGGATGGAGTAAGAGGAAGGAGGAAGATTCAGGAGGTGCAAGATGAGTGTGGAGACACCAGAGATTCCTGAGACAGGATCCAGCAATCTTACTCCCGGGCTTAAGGGTGAGAGTGTGCACACTAGATCAGAGAAACTTGAGATGGATTGAAGGAGACTCTGGTTATGTCTTGGCTTGCACTCTGGGTTATGAAGGATAAAACTTAATCTCTTCCCACTTGAGAGTAAATAAGGAACACCATCTGCAAATGAGTGGCTCCTGGCAGCTTGGTTTCCTATACACAAACTGCTATTTTAAAAACAATAATAGGTAATTATAAAAGTTTTTTTATGGGCTGGACTGGATGAATCACAAGCTGGATTCAAGATTTCCCAGAGAAATATCAACAACCTCAGTTATGCAAATGATACCACCCTACAGGCCTAATGGGAGAATTTTTTTCCTATTCCATATCTCTTAGACTGGAACTTTAAGACGCAAAAAAGACTTGTGATCAAATTACATGACAGATTAAGGACATATGTTTACCCTCCACTTCCTTCTGGGACCTCACAACATGAAATAAAGCAATTTCCTAAAAGACATAAGCCAAGAAAGGCAATGAGAAAGGCAGAAAGTGAAGAGAAACCAAAGAGCCTCTTGAAGGTGAAAGAAGAGAGTGAAAAAGTTGGCTTGAAACTCAGTATTCAAAAAACTAAGATCATGGCATTTGATCCCATCACTTCATGGCAAATAGATGGGGAAACAATCAAAACAGGGACAGATTTTATTTTCTTGGGCTCCAAAATCATTGTGGATGGTCACTGCAGTCATGAAATTAAAAGATGCTTGCTCCTTAGAAGAAAAGCCATGGCAGACCTAGACAGTATATTAAAAAGTAGAGACATTACTTTGCTGACAAAGGTCCATATAGTCAGAGCTATAGTTTTTCCGGTAGTCATGTATGGATGTGAGAGTTGGACCATAAAGAAGGCTGAGTGCTGAAGAAGAGATACTTTCAAACTGTGGTAATGGAGAAGAATCTTGAGAGTCCCTTGGACAGCAAGGAGATAAACTGGTCAGTCCTAAAGGAAATCAACCCTGAATATTCATTGGAAGGACTGATGCTGAAGCTGAAGCTCCAATACTTTGGCCACCTGAGGCGAAGAGCTGACTCATTGGGAAAGACCCTGATCCTGGGAAAGATTGAGAGCAGGAGGAGAACGGGGCAGCAGAGGAGGAGAGAGTTAGGTGGCTCACCGACTCAATGGACTTGAGTTTGAGCAAAGTCTAGGAGATGTGAAGGACAGGGAAGCCTGGCACGCTGTAGTCCATGGAGTTGCAAAGAGTCAGACGTGACTTAGCAATATTCAATATGAGCAGCAATATTCAATATGAGCAAAAGAAGGTTACCAAACTAAGCCTGAATAGAAGATGCCCACAATTGTAGAGTAAGGCTGTAGCATGAATCTAAATAATGCTTTATTGTTCATATTTATAGGCGTGCTCACAGTTTTACTTCCCTTATATAGATGTTAAGGATGTGAAATCTTCCTAGTTTCCACGTCAACTATGAGAATTTTTCATTTACTTTTTTCTGGTGTGGATGCAGTATACATTTTGTTGCTTCACTTTACACCTTTTGTTGTTTCTGACTGCAGCATTTGCAAATCATGTTTAATTTTGTTTGTCCAGAATAACAATGAAATGCTAATACAGATATATATATATATATATAGCCTATTCACACTTCACACTCTTATAGTAACAGAAGAGCCTTAATGCACTCTATCCTCTGAGGAAGCTTGTGGTAAAACAGGAAAAACATTATGAATAATTAAAAATATGATATTTACTCCAAGAGAAAGATGAATCTTTGAAAAAAAAAATCTCTGCCAGCAGAAAGCTTCACAATCAGGTACCATATACTATCAGTAATAAATAAATTTCTAGTCTTTTCAGGTGTCAAGGGATTTCACAGTCAGATATTCATTAATATCTCTCATCAGAGATAAAGATGCTCAGCTTGATCATTGAGGGGAAGAAAAATAAGGAGGAAGTTACATCTTGTTAATTCTTATCATTCTTCATTGTTAGCTAATAAGTAGCTACCAGATGCTTATCATTGTGCCCAAACTATAGTTATAAAAAAAAAATTGGGGGAATTTAGGCGGAAGAAGTAATTCTGAGATGTTCCATTTTAAAATATTCAGACCTAAGGTAATTAACTTTTCTTTATTGTGGAGATCTAATATCTTTTGTGTGACTGGCCATTTGGACTATAACTCTTTTGTATTATTATTACAGAAAATTCTCACTATTCTCTAGGTAAGGAATATGATCAGTTGAAGAGAGAAGTGTTCTGTTAGTCAACCTAGCAAAATCAATGGATACAGTAATTGACTCAAATTCAATAGACTTGGGATCCAGCTCCACTGTGACCCTAGCAAGCTGGGTGACTTTAGACAAATGACTTCACTTATCTGGGGCCTCTGTTCTCTCATGTGTACAATGATGTAGTTTGATAATCTTTAAAATAAACTACTGCTCTAAAATTATTCCTGATTCTGCACGCAACATCAGTTTTTGAACTATTTGAATATGATGTATAAGCCTGTGTTAAATATAATTAGGTCCTTGGTAATTCAAAATGCATTTCAAAACAATGCACAGTGTTATCACTATGAATGCCTAGCAAAATTCTGGTTAAACAGGTTTCAGACTAGTAAAATCCTCATTATATTGGCTTTTACAAGTGTTTTACACAAAATTCTAGTTGTAATGAGAAATTTACCCTCATTTCAATAAAACAAAGCCAAATTTTAAAATTAACCAGGAAAGAAAGGGATGTAAATCCCCTATATTTGGGTTGAGGAAGTTTGCAAATATTCTGACAAGGAAAAACAGCACTCTAACATTCCAGTTCAAAGTCTCTCACTAGTGTGAAAGGCAGATTATTGGCTTCCGTTCAGTTCAGTCTCTCAATCATGTCTGACTTTTTGCAGCCCCATAGACTGCAGCATGCCAGGCTTCCCTGGCCATCACCAGTTCCCGGAGCTTGCTCAAACTCATGTTCATCGAGTCGGTGATGCCATCCAACTATCTCATCCTCTGTCATCCCCTTCTCCCACTTTCAACCTTTCCCACATCAGGGTCTTATCCAATGTGTCAGTTCTTTGCATCAGATGGCCAAAGTATTGGAGCTTCAGCTTCAATATCAGTCTTTCCAATGAATATTCAGTACTGATTTCCTTTAGGATTGACTGGTTGAATCTCCTTGCAGTCCAAGGGACTGTCAAGAGAAAAACCATAGCTTTGAGTGTATGAACCTTTGTCTAGGTTTGTCATAGCTTTTCTTTCAAGGAGCAAGCATCTTTTAATCTTGTGGCACAGTCACCATCTGCAGTGATTTTGGAGCCAAAGAAAATAAAATCTGCCACTGTTTCTATTGTTTCCCCATCTACTTGCCATGAAGTGATGGGACTGGATGCCATGATCTTAGTTTTTTGAATGCTGAGGTTTTTCATTCTCCTCTTTTACTTTCATCAAGAGGCTCTTTAGTTCCTCTTCACTCTCTGCCATCAGGTGGTATCATTTGCATATCTGAGGTTACTGATATTTCTTCTGGAAATCTCGATTCCAGCTTCTGCTTCATCCAGCCCAGCATTTTGCATGATGTACTCTGTATATAATTTAAATAAGCAAGGTGACAATATACAGCCTTGACGTACTCCTTTCCCAATTTGGAACCAGTCCATTGTTCCATGTCCGGTTCTAACTGTTGCTTCTTGACCTGTATACAAGTTTCTCAGAAGGCAGGTAAGGTGGTCTGGCATTCCCATCTCTTGAAGAATTTTCCACAGTTTGTTGTGATCCACACAGTCAAAGGCTTTAGTGTAGTCATTGAAGCAGAATTAGACGTTTTTCTGGAATTCTCTTGCTTTTTCGATGATTCAATGGATGTTGGCAATTTGATCTCTTGTTCCTCTGCCTTTTCTAAATCCAGCTTGAACATTTGGAAGTTCTGGTTCACGTACTGTCAAAGCCTGGCTTGCAGAATTTTGAGCATTGCTTTGCTAATATGTGAGATGAGTACAATCGTGCAGTAGTTTGAACATTCTTTGCCGTTACCTTTCTTTTTGATTGGAATGAAAACTAATCTTTTCCAGTTCTGTGGTCACTGCTGAGTTTTCCAAATTTGCTGTCATATTGAGTGCAGCACTTTCATAGCATTATCTTTTAGGATTTGAAATAGCTCAGCTGGAATTCCATCACTTCCACTAGCTTTGTTTGTAGTGATGCTTCCTAAGGCCCACTTGACTTCACATTTCAGGATGTCTGGCTCTAGGTGAGTGATCACGCCATCATGATTATCTGGGTCGTGAAGATTTTTTTTGTACAGTTCTTCTGTGTATTCTTGTCACCTCTTTTTAATATCTTCTGCTTCTGTTAGTTCCATACTGTTTCTTCCATTTATCGAGCCCATCTTTGCATGAAATATTCCCTTGGTATCTCTAATTTTCTTGAAGAGATCTCTAGTCTTTCCCATTCTATTTTTTCCCTCTATTTGTTTGCACTGATCACTGAGGAAGCCTTTGTTTATCTCTTCTTGCTATTCTTTGGAACTCTGCTTTCAGATGGATATATCTTTCCTTTTCTCCTTTGCCTTTAGCTTCTCTTCTTTTCTCAGCTGTTTGTAAGGCCTCCTCAGACAACCATTTTGCCTTTTGCATTTCTTGGGGATGGTTTTGATCACCAACTTCTGTACAATGTTATGATCCTCTGTCCATAACAGAGTTCTTCAGGCACTCTATCAGAGTTAATCCCTTGAATCTATTTGCCACTTCCACTGCATAATCATAAGGGATTTAATTTAGGTCATATTCGAATGGTCTAGTGTGTTTCCCTACTTTCTTCAATATAAATCTGAATTTTGCAATAAGGAGTTCATGATCTGAGCCACAGTTAGCTCCTGGTCTTGTTTTTGCTGACTGTATAGAGCTTCTCCATCTTCAGCTGCCAAGACTATAATCAATCTGATTTTGGTATTGACCATCTGGTGATGTCCATGTGTAGAGTTGTTTCTTGTATTGTTCGAAGAGGGTGTTTGTTATGACCAGTGTGTTTTCTTGGCTTCATTTTGTACTCCAAGGCCAAACTTGCCAATTACTCCAGGTATCTCTTGACTTCCTACTTTTGAGTTCCAGTCCCCTGTGATGAAAAAGTCATCTTTTTTGGGTATTAGTTCTAGAAGGTCTTGTAGGTCTTCATAGAACTGTTCAACTTCAGCTTCTTTGGCATTAGTGGTTGGGGCATAGACTTGGATTACTGGCTAGTGTAATTACTGATTATTGGCTAGTGTTTATGAAAAAACTCAGACAAGAGAGAATTTTCTAATGGGCTCTAGGTTGGCATTCTATGTGGATTTTATTATAACTGATTAATTTAGAGCTCAATACATTAATTTTAAAAAGAATACAGCTAACCTCCTTAATAGGATTGTGCTAAGTGAAATCTGTGATTCTGTGGATAAGGACCAAGTTGAAATTCACATCTCTCTCCTTCATTTCTTCTTTCATTCCAGCCTTCCTTCTCCAAATATGTGTTGAATGGTTATACCAGATTCTGTAATTGTGAGATAATTCAAAAACATATAAAACAAAAATCTGTGACTTTAAGAAGGTCACATTCAGACAAAACATACACTTTGATTATTATTAATATAAAATGATGTAACAGTTTAGTGATAGAAATAGATATATAGGCTGTGAGGGGTGAATTTACTTACCTTGGCATTCGCTATCTCTCTCTCACACACATACATACACATGTTTATGTGACATGACCATTCCATATCAAACTTTTAAGAAAAGTTTTGAGCTGCTCTGAAGGATTTTCAAAGCACTAGGTTTACATACAAATAACACCATTCTCATTGTTTTTTAAAGCAGATACGANATGTCTGGCTCTAGGTGAGTGATCACGCCATCATGATTATCTGGGTCGTGAAGATTTTTTTTGTACAGTTCTTCTGTGTATTCTTGTCACCTCTTTTTAATATCTTCTGCTTCTGTTAGTTCCATACTGTTTCTTCCATTTATCGAGCCCATCTTTGCATGAAATATTCCCTTGGTATCTCTAATTTTCTTGAAGAGATCTCTAGTCTTTCCCATTCTATTTTTTCCCTCTATTTGTTTGCACTGATCACTGAGGAAGCCTTTGTTTATCTCTTCTTGCTATTCTTTGGAACTCTGCTTTCAGATGGATATATCTTTCCTTTTCTCCTTTGCCTTTAGCTTCTCTTCTTTTCTCAGCTGTTTGTAAGGCCTCCTCAGACAACCATTTTGCCTTTTGCATTTCTTGGGGATGGTTTTGATCACCAACTTCTGTACAATGTTATGATCCTCTGTCCATAACAGAGTTCTTCAGGCACTCTATCAGAGTTAATCCCTTGAATCTATTTGCCACTTCCACTGCATAATCATAAGGGATTTAATTTAGGTCATATTCGAATGGTCTAGTGTGTTTCCCTACTTTCTTCAATATAAATCTGAATTTTGCAATAAGGAGTTCATGATCTGAGCCACAGTTAGCTCCTGGTCTTGTTTTTGCTGACTGTATAGAGCTTCTCCATCTTCAGCTGCCAAGACTATAATCAATCTGATTTTGGTATTGACCATCTGGTGATGTCCATGTGTAGAGTTGTTTCTTGTATTGTTCGAAGAGGGTGTTTGTTATGACCAGTGTGTTTTCTTGGCTTCATTTTGTACTCCAAGGCCAAACTTGCCAGTTACTCCAGGTATCTCTTGACTTCCTACTTTTGAGTTCCAGTCCCCTGTGATGAAAAAGTCATCTTTTTTGGGTATTAGTTCTAGAAGGTCTTGTAGGTCTTCATAGAACTGTTCAACTTCAGCTTCTTTGGCATTAGTGGTTGGGGCATAGACTTGGATTACTGGCTAGTGTAATTACTGATTATTGGCTAGTGTTTATGAAAAAACTCAGACAAGAGAGAATTTTCTAATGGGCTCTAGGTTGGCATTCTATGTGGATTTTATTATAACTGATTAATTTAGAGCTCAATACATTAATTTTAAAAAGAATACAGCTAACCTCCTTAATAGGATTGTGCTAAGTGAAATCTGTGATTCTGTGGATAAGGACCAAGTTGAAATTCACATCTCTCTCCTTCATTTCTTCTTTCATTCCAGCCTTCCTTCTCCAAATATGTGTTGAATGGTTATACCAGATTCTGTAATTGTGAGATAATTCAAAAACATATAAAACAAAAATCTGTGACTTTAAGAAGGTCACATTCAGACAAAACATACACTTTGATTATTATTAATATAAAATGATGTAACAGTTTAGTGATAGAAATAGATATATAGGCTGTGAGGGGTGAATTTACTTACCTTGGCATTCGCTATCTCTCTCTCACACACATACATACACATGTTTATGTGACATGACCATTCCATATCAAACTTTAAAGAAAAGTTTTGAGCTGCTCTGAAGGATTTTCAAAGCACTAGGTTTACATACAAATAACACCATTCTCATTGTTTTTTAAAGCAGATACGAATCTGTTTATAAAAATATTCCTAGACTTTTGCAGTCACTATCATCTGGAGAAATCAAGAGTAATAAAACCACATTTAAAACTATTTTAGATGGAATGGTCATCTGATTTTGGTGAAAATGAAGAGAGGCAGGCATTTTTCATATACTTCTGGCTAAGAGTGAAAGTTGATACAACCTTTCTGGAGAGCTATAGGGCATGATTTATCAGAAGGTTACAAATGTGTATGCCTAGATCTGGCAAACTCATCCTAAGGAAATAACTGAGGATGAATGCAAACACTCAGGTTTTAGTGCATGTACATTTGGGATTGTTAGATTTTTTGTTGTTGTTAAATTGACCCTTTTATTAGTAGATAAGGTCCAGCTTTGTTTCTAAAGACTGTGGATTAAAGTAAGATTCTGTGAGTCAATGGAGGGATACAAATAAGTCAGTTCCTGTTATAACAAGTGAAAACCTGGAAAAATATGTTCTTTAACTTATTACTAAAAACAGTTGCATGAATTCTGCTTAAACAAGAGCAGGTACCTGTTAGTAAAAACATATATTTGTAGAGCTAGCTTCCTATTATCAATAGTCCGAGAGGCATAACTTCTGACATTAGTCACAGAACAAACAAAAGTAAACTTTACACATTGTTCATAATCATATTAAGGGTTTATACCATATAAATTGTTTTTGTAAAATTCATATGATTTATTACCCCTCTGGATACATTTAATTGCCTTCCTACAGTTTTGCGCTTTTTCTTAATATCATTTTTGAGCACCCCTTTGAGTTTATATTACAGCATTTAGAAATTATCAGTACTAAATAAGTAAAATGACAAACAAAACAGAGAAACTAAACTACATTGCCTTCTTTAGACCAACTCTTCCTTACTCAATTACCCGGATTTTTTGATGAGAATTAAAGATTCAAGGTTGTGCTGACACCTTGTGTCTAAATAAATTTGAGAGAAGTTTGCAAAGTTAAAATAATCCGATATGAAACCTAATGCATAGCAGTATCTGCTTCATCAATCCAGTGGTCTAAATTATTCTTGATTATGGTCAATCACCTATTTACCTTCCATTTTCTATCATTTGATATTGCAATATATACAAATGTTCATGTTCCAAGTAATGAAATCATATTATAAAAGTAGATCTCTTTCAAACAAAGATGGCTTCAAATTCTCCACTACTCTTCCCCTTAACAGGTGGAATCTAATTTTACTCCCCTTAAACCTGGTCTGGCCATACTGACTTACTTGGCAAATACAATAAGGCAAAAGTGACCTTCAAGGACCTATGAGGCTGTGTCAAGAGACACCTTGGAGCTTCCTCCTGGGCCCTAGCACACTCATTCTTGGACCCCTGAGCTACTAATTTTAAGTCCAACTACCTTGAGGCCACTACACTGTAAGGATACCCAAGCCCAGCTCCTACTCTGTTTTAGCTTCCAGCCAGCCCTTCAAGTTCTACTTGCTGAAGCCCCAGACATCCAGAGTAGAGATGAACCCTCCCCACTGTTTGATGTCTGAATTCCAACCCACGGATTCACGAGCAGAACAAATGATCGTTACTTTGAGTAGCTGCACAGCATTGATAACTGATCAGAATTTGGTGTCAAGAATGGGATGCTGGTTTGGGACGAGGTGGAGGTCGAAACTGGAAAGGGCTCAGGAGACTCTTCATAAGGCCTTGAATAATGGTGGGGGAATGCTACCAGAGGCAGGAAGAGGGAGCACACTCGTTCTCTCCTGGTAGCCAAACTGTTGCCTGTGGTAATGTGGGAGAGAGATCTCGAGCATCTGGCTGTATAGATTTCCAAGCAGAATCCTCAAAATGCCACTTGGCTTTTCCTAGTCACCTATTACAAAATACGAGGAGTGAGGGGGAAAAAAATTAAAGAAGGAACTGTTCAATTTTTGAGAGTCTAGAGAAACCTATTAAGGAGCAGAACTTTTTTAGGTTTGAAAATAAAGCTGTCTTATCCCTAGATTCTTTTAGCAGAAGATTCTCAATGTAAGAAATGGCTTCAGAGCAAATGAACTCTTGATATGGATCTGGATGGCTCTCATGATTATTGTGAACCAGTGACTATTATAAGCCTTTTCTTCCACACTTCTCTATTTTTGAATGGCAGTGTTTACTGGAGTTACCTTACAGCAGATAGCATGTATCTTTATTTCCCAGATCTTCAGAAGGGTAGGAATTGTATTTAAGCAGTGGCATTGAAGCACATCATTCTGATATACATGATGAGATGCTGGACCTTGGGTCAGTGCTGAAACAGAATGAGACTTTGGGGATTCTTAGGAGGGGGTAAGCATATTTTGCACTTTCAATAAATGTAAATAATATGGCCAGAGGACAGACTATGGAAGACTGAAGATGGCTGTGAATTCCTCACTTCTCTGACCACTGATAAGCAGAGTCAGTTTCCTTCTTCTTGATTCTGGCCTGGTTTTAGAGACTTACTTAACAAATAGAAGGTGGTAGAAATGATGTTTTGGGATTTTCTGAGGTGTTGGAGAAGACTCTTGAGAGTCCCTTGGACTGCAAGGAGATCCAACCAGTCCACTCTGAAGGAGATCAGCCCTGGGATTTCTTTGGAAGGAATGATGCTAAAGCTGAAACTCCAGTTCTTTGGCCACCTCATGCGAAGAGTTGACTCACTGGAAAAGACTCTGATGCTGGGAGGGATTGGGGGCAGGAGGAGAAGGGGACAACTGAGGATGAGATGGCTGGATGGCATCACTGACTCAATGGACGTGAGTCTGAGTGAACTCCAGGAGTTGGTGATGGACAGGGAGGCCTGGCGTGCTCTAATTCATGGGGTCGCAAAGAGTCGGACACGACTGAGCGACTGAACTGAACTGAGGCTAGTTCATAAGAAGACTTGCAGCTTTCTGCCAGGCCTCTGACGACACTTGTCTTAGAGCCCTGACTGCCATGTAAAAAGTGTGAAAATGCAGAGGCTGTAATGCTTTGAGGATGCTCAAGCTGGGACAGGCTGGGTGCAGAGAGACAGGGCTGGGAGAGGTTGTGGGGGCTCCAAACTTTAGGATCATTCCAGCTAAGACCTTCAGAATCACTGATGTACACATGAGCTTTGCACCTTGTCTCAATTCCTGACCTACAGATTTATGAGCAAAATATATGATTTTTTTTCTAATAAGGCATATAATTTGAGGGTTGATTTTTATTTAACAATAATTAAAACATCCCTCCTTGTTCTCAGGGATCCCACAGCCCTTTCGTGATCTGGACTTGGTTTGGTGCTACCTCAGTTCATCAGAAATGTTGTTTTATCCTTAAACTGCATTGCATGGCAGTTCATTCTTGTCTCTTCCCCTATGAAATGGAGCCTCAGTCCATGCGTATATCAATGGAGGCAAGGCAATTCAATGAAGTCAAGCTGATTGACCCTATACTTTAGTACCTGTAAACTCGGCTCAGCTCAAAAAATATTCTAGTGGTGACAAGGGTTAACGAGAAGCTCCTGCCCAAATAAAATATCCTGCTAAGAGCAAACATATTTAATAAACACACACATGGACTGAAGTGATTAAAAACAATATTTAATGTATAATAAGTATGTTTTAGTTTCACAGTCAACATTTAAGCCAGGTAATATTTTTAGAACTCCAGAGTATACACACTCATTCAAACCCTAAAGACGCTTAAGAATGCTGCACCTGAAGTTTTTCTAGACAATATCAGGATTCAGCCCCGGATTCAGGCTATGTCAGAAGAAACATATAAAGTGCTTTCAAAGGAAGGAACCAGAAAAGATCATTCTCCTTGAGAGGAATTGATGCCTAGATGCAGTCACGAGTTACTCAGTTGGCCTTAGAGGTAAATTCATTAACCTTTGAAGTGTCTTGGGATGCATCTACGAGGATGAGGCTGGAGAATTTGCTTAACACTCCTCCCGGCTCCCCTCTACCCAGGGTGATTCTCAAGCACATGAAAGTCTGAGAGTGGCTAATTTAAGACCTGTGATGCCTGTTTCTTTTTCCGTGTGCCCCTCATCTACCACCTGATGTCTCAAATGACCTTTGAGACATTTCACTCTGTTGCTGTTACAGAGAGACTCCTTTAGAACAAAATCAAAAGCAAGGAGAGAACCAGAAACACCTTTATTGGGAACAAAGTGATTAGATTTGTAGTGGTAATGGGTAGGTAGGTGACCATCCACTAATGGGTTTCAAGAAAAAATGACTAAAAAGCCTTGAATAATCCAAATTTTTCTTTCTTTTCTACATCTCAAGCCCTAGGCACACGTCTCTAGTTTCTAGTGCATTTGGCATTACTTCAGCTAGCATTTCATTTTCATACCATGAACCCCAATTTGACATCTTGAAATATAACCCTGTAACTCACATATTATTTCACCCAAAGGTTTTTATGGAAGATAACTTCTTCACTTAATATTAATATTGCTGCATTCAGAGCCCCAATCAATCCAATTTGGCAGGTATTTTATTTCAAAACTATCATACGGAGCAATTTCCCCTTCAAGAAATTTTACTCCATTGCTGTCAAAGAGAGATCCATTTAGAACAAAATCAAAATCAAAATGAAGGAGAGAATCAGAAATAACTTTATTGGGAAAAAAGTGATTGTGTTTGTAGTGGCAATGAGAAGGCAATGACAAACCTCACTAATAGTTTTCAAAAAATATGGACTCAAAAATCTTGAACATACTTTGAATAATATGAATAATAACAAAATTCATTTTTACCTTTTAAGATTCCTTATCGCCTATCAATATAGTGTTAAAGAAGGTTTATTACCTATTATCTATCTATATTTAATAATGATTCAAAAGAACAAAGACTTTTAATTTTTTAAAATTTATTTATATTTTTATTGAAGGATAATTGCTTTACAGAATTTTGTTGGTTTCTGTCAAACTTCAACATGAATCAGCCATAGGTATACATATATCCCCTCCCTTTTGAATCTCCCTCCCATCTCCCACCCCATCCCACCCCTCTAGGTTGATACAGAGCCCTGTTTGAGTTTTCCGAGCCACACAGCAAATTCCCACTGGCTATCTATTTTGTTTATGGTAGTGTAAGTTTCCATGTTACTCTTTCCATACATCCCACCCTCTCCTCCCTTCTCCCCATGTCCATAAATCTATTCTCTCTGTCTGTTTCTCCATTGCTGCGTTATAAATAAATTCTTCAGTACCATTTTTCTAGAGTCCATAGATATGTGTTAGAATATGGTATTTATCTTTTTTTTTCTGACTTACTTCACTCTGTTTAATAGTGAGTGATTATACTGATTTGCTCATTTAATAATATTTTAGTATATTTATATATATAAATATATAGTATACTTATATATATTTAGTCTATTTTACTAAAATATACTAGTATATTTTACTATTATTAGTATTTCTATTAGTAATAGTAATATTATTCTATTAGTATACTAGTATTACTATTCTATTACTATTAAATATACTAGTATATTTTAGTAAAATCAGTATTTATTTCTTACTAATTAGTATGACTAGTTTAAGTTTACTTTGTCGTTTGTTCAGTCGCTAAGTTGTGTCTGACTCTTTGTGATCCCATGGACTGCAGCACACCAGGCTTCATTGTCCATCACTATCTTCCTGTTTGCTCAAACTCATGTCCATGGAATCAGTGATGCCATCCAACCATCTCATCCTTTGTCGCCTCCTCCTCTTGCCCTCAATTTTTCCCAGCATCAGGATCTCTTCCAGTGAGCCAGCACTTTGCCTCAGGCAGCCGAAGTATTGGAGCTTCAGCTTCAGCATTAGTCCTTCCAATGAATATTCAGGATTGATTTCCTTCAGGATTGATTGGTTTGATCTCCTTCCTGTCCAAGGGACTCTTAAGAGTCTTCTCCAGCGCCACAGTTTGAAAGTGTCAATTCTTTGGCACTCAGCTTTCTTTGGCTTATAGAACAATTCATTAATCAAGATACTACAATGACTCAAAATAAAACTGATCTAAATTATATTTCTAAATATCTTATTATCCTTTAAGAAGTATTTCAACTCCCACATCTCCATAAGGCTCTCTCTCCTTGATCTCAATGACAAAGTAGAGTCAGTTGAAGAATTAATGAAAAGAGAAGGTCAAATGACTTGGAAAAAACAGGTTGATGCTTACATCTAGAAGAGAAAGCTGAGGCGCCATAGCAACCCTCCTAAGGATGCTCACATAGTGTAGCTAGGAGAAAAATCTGTCCGTTTCTCTAAAGGCTTACTTACACTATTTTCTAAAATCATATTACCATCTGAGCCTTTCTGTGGCTGTATCTGCAAATCTGATACTCTAAAGGCTAGATATCTCCTTCCTTCTACAATTAGAATAGAGCAACAGTAAATGGCATTGAGGTCTTGGTAACAGTTACATGGTCCCAAGGGAAGGTTGTCATTCCAAGCATACTTCTTTGACATTGTAAATATGCAACCTTTTCTTTTAAAATCTGTTTTGTTTTTTTTTAATTATTGGATTGTATTTGTTAGTTTCAGGTGTTTTAAAAGTTGGAGCTTGTAACTATTACTAACACGATTTCAACTGTTATACCTATATAGCAAGTATATAAAAAAAATGCCCAANATGCAACCTTTTCTTTTAAAATCTGTTTTGTTTTTTTTTAATTATTGGATTGTATTTGTTAGTTTCAGGTGTTTTAAAAGTTGGAGCTTGTAACTATTACTAACACGATTTCAACTGTTATACCTATATAGCAAGTATATAAAAAAAACGCCCAAGTAAAACCTGCTAATTTTCACTAAAATATACCTCATTAATCAACTTTGAGTAAGAAACTTTTTTTTTTTAATTACTCATTCTGTTTCTCTTACTTTTAAGTCAAAAATCCTATTCAGGGTGACTGCAATGATCCAGAATATCTGTGGCCACCCCAAGCATCTGTATCCTGGGCTTATTTTTCTTTTGCAGCCAGAGGGGCTGTCACTCTTTTAGTAAGTATGATTATTCTTTTCTGACTGGTCCCAACTAATAAGCCTAAATGATTATACCTGACATTTCCATTTTTTCCCTTCCTTTTCTCCCTATAAATGACTGAGGGGTGACAAGAATGTATATACTCCCCATTGATAGCTTATTTATAGCAAGAAGTTTTCAAGAGGAGAGGCCTCTTCCATATATCTATAGAATTTCTCTATGCATTGAGAGTCTCAAATATAGCAGAAAGGATTATATATTAAATACTTCTCAGGAATGCCCTAAAAGTCTGCATCAGTTACGTCCTCCTCCGGAAACAGAGTTTAGCAACAGACCCTACAACCAAATTTTAAAAAGCTACCTCTTGGAAGAATTAAGCATACAATTAGATTGTTACATACTCTTGGGCTCTATTCATGGAAAGTATGTATTAGTTGACTTTCCTCATAGAAAAGTGCTAGTGGGAAAGAAAAATCAAGCATGCTAATAATTAACAATATCAAAGGTCTCATAAAATTATTGGCAGGTTTTAGGGAGGAAGCTTGGAGAAGAAATGGCAACCCACTCCAGTATTCTTGCCTGGAGAATCCCATGGACAGGGGAGCCTGGTGGGCTACTGTTCATGGGGTCACAAAGAGTTGGACACAACTGAGTGACTCAGCACAAGGGAGCTTGGGAAATTAACTAGTCTGTCCCTTGCCAGGAAAATTTAATTCTCTCCTTGATAGTGATAATCTCATCTTTATAGTCAAAGTAGACAGTGCAGTCAATTACATGGATAAACAATCTATTTTAAAGGGTTGAGTTAGAATTAAATATAGGTTCAGACAGTCTTTCCAAAATCTTTGTTCAAAATATTTATAAAAGCTCTTGGTATTTGAAAGCCTCCACTGAATTCTTCCCACTACCTTTGTTATAGTTCCTTGAAAATGGGTTTGATCTTCAGAAATATAAAAATATCATTTGGGACCCAGACTTGTGAATAAGATACAAGTTAAAACTGTAAAAGTGAAAATGTTAGTCATTCAGTTGTTCCCAACTCTTTGTGACCCCAAGGACTGTAGCTCCTTTCTCGGTCCATGGGATTCTCAAGGCAAGAATACTGAAGTGGTTGCCATTCCCTTCTCCAGGGGATCTTCCGGACCCAGGGATCACCCACATTGTGGGCAGGTTTTTTACTGTCTGAGCCATCAGGAAAGCTAAGTAATATCTCTCAATAGTAGTGTGGCAGATTTTCTTTCCCAGAGATGCCTGCCACTTCATATTACACCTCCCATATTCCCTCCGCTCTTACCTGGATAGACCTTTGCAACTGTGTCAACCTGCAGAAAATGGAGGCAGTGACACTGTGTGACTTCTCAGGCTAGGTCACACAAATGCCCAGTTCTCCTGGGACCCTGGCTCTTCGAACCCAGATACTATGGTGCTGGGAAACAAGACAAATTCATGCATAAGCGTCCTAGCTGACAGCTCGTTATCGACTGAAAAGAAATTGAGGAAAATGCTATTGGGGGCTGGGGGGAAAGTCCTTTGTTTTATAGGTGTGGAGAGTTGTCCCCAAAGTCACCTGCAGTAACAGAGAAAGTAGGAAAGGTACCTAACGTAGTCAATAATTTAATTAAGGAGATTTGCAGGTAGGATAGTGAACATGCCACTTGACCTTTCGCTGGCTGTGCATTAAAAAAGGGATAAGAGAGAGAACAGTTTAAACTTAGAAGAAACCAGGAATTGCTGGGTACAAAAATTGAACTTTCTCATTTTCAGCCTCTCCAGATGGTAAATGACACTCAAATTAAGAAATGGCTTCTAGGAAAATCAATGGTGCTGCAGAAAAATGTGGTCTAAATATGAAACCAAGGACATGACTGGAAATTTCTTTGTTAGGACCTCAGAGAGACAAGATGGTGTTTTATGGACCTTTTCAAATAGACGAAAAAATCTTTCTAAAAATCTTGAGGGCCTTGTCTCATAGCAGCCCCACAGAGATTCCTGGGCCGAGAAGGGCTTTTAAGAAAAGACAAAGAAAGGCAAAGAAAGGACTACTCAGGGAGCAGAACTCTCTTCTGAACAGCAGGGTTTAGAGCGGTTATCCTCTGCCTGAACCATCACTATATGGGGAGTCTACACGGAGTATATAACTTGTCTCTTTAGTTAATAGTTCTTCAGGACTCTACTCAAGGAGCTGAATTCAAGGAACTGCTCCCAAGCCTCAACCACACTTAGAGCTGAATGATAAGACGAGTCTCAGACTGTCAGTGAATACTACAATGGTAAGAGGCTTAGGACTCTTGGAAGAGGGGTTGAATGTACTTTGTATGTGGAAGGGATGTGAACTCTTGTGGCCAGAATAGCGACTGTGGCACTATCCAAAGATGGCCATCATGACATGTTATATCTCACATTTTACAGTGTGACATCGACTTTTCCGAGTCATGAAGTCTATGTGCTTTTCTGCTGAACAGACAGAACTTTATGACTGTGATGGGCAACAGAGCGTGAAGAGAGTGATGCTCTGTGATTTCTGAGGTCAGGTCCTAAAAATGCCACACGTCTGCCTTGCTCTCTTGGGATGCTTGTTCTCAGAGCCCAGCTGCCTGGCTGTGGGGAAGCCAAGGGCCTGGCTGAGTTCCCAGCTGACAGCCAGCATCCACCGTCAGGCATGGGAATGAGCCTTCAGAGGATTCCAGCCTCTAGCCTTCAAGTGACCTCCAGCCTCCGAGGCACCGCAGTTGACACCATGTAGAACAGGGAGAAGCTGTCCCTTCCTTCCCACTCACAAAGTGCTGATTCATGAGTGAAAGACAGGGTGGTCAGTTGTTAAGCTGCTTTTCATTTGAAGTGGTTTGTTATGTAACCATAGGATCCTGGGACGAGGAGAATGGATAAACAGATTGTGGGCTATCCATCCAATGGAATGTTATCCAGCCATAAACAGGGATGGTGCACTGATACACGTAACAACATAGATGAATCTCATAGCTCCTGTGCTCAGCAAAAGAAGCTGGACGTGAAGTACAGACTGTGTGATTCCACTTAACTGAAATTCTAGAATAGGCAAAATTAATATAAGACAAATTTATGGCAGTAGTGGTTGCTTTTAGGTGCACCTAATTAAGGGACATCAGGGGACATTCTTGGAAAATTGTCTATATCACGATAAAGGTGTGGGGTTCCAAAGATGCATCTATTTGTCTAAATTACTGCTAACATTCATGCATTTCAATGTATGCAAAAATTTACCTTAAAAATAAAAATTAAGGGAGAGTGGGACATGTATATGAACATGTAGATGCTACAAGAACAACAAAATGTTGATAAGTAGTAAATCTGCACATAAAAGTTCATATTTTTCCTGTTTACTTTTATTTGTTTTAAATTTCCCATAATAAAACATTTAAAAAGGAAAAGCAGTCTGTTTTTCTAAACAATGAAATGTGACTATAAAACAAGGAAGTCTTTTTCTTGTATGGCTGCTAGGGAAGCTCTGAAAATATTGAAAGAATATGTTTTTAAAATGTTTTGAATAAGGCTGTATGATTCAGATGGATGTGCAGCACAGTATGTTTCAAGACTATCAAAGCACAACACTCGATGTAATGTGTAAGTGTTTTCGTTTTTAAAATCAGTTTTATTATTTTATATTGTTCAACATGTTACTTTAATCAGCCCATAAAATTTTCATCATTTATTTAGTAGTAGTTACTGTCCATCCAGCTAACATTTATAGAACAATAATGGTAAAAACTAGTTCCAAACAGAATTAAAAACACAGACAAAATAAAAATGAAACAAACAAAAAGAACNATATTGTTCAACATGTTACTTTAATCAGCCCATAAAATTTTCATCATTTATTTAGTAGTAGTTACTGTCCATCCAGCTAACATTTATAGAACAATAATGGTAAAAACTAGTTCCAAACAGAATTAAAAACACAGACAAAATAAAAATGAAACAAACAAAAAGAACTAGTGCCTGATAATGATGTTAACTGGCAGAAGGACAACAGCAATTTAAGTGAAGCACAACATTAATTATGGTGGCTCTTTATGTTCTAGTGCAAAAATTTTTGTTGTCATTTAATTTACTTGAAGTCTCTTCTAAGTATTTTATAAAAGTCCTTTTCAGTGAGTGGTAAGAGAGTTGGTACTGGAGGAGGGCATGACAATCCACTCCAGTATTCTTGCCTGGAGAATTCCATGGACAGAGGAGCCTGGTGGGCTCCAGTCCATGGGGTCGCACAGAGTTAGACATGATTGAAGCGACTAAGCATGCTCGCACGCAGGAGTGTTGGTTAGACACTATGCTATCTTCCCATTGGGTTTAGTGTTGCCTAAATGTTTTTTAAATGTTCACTCACGTAACATATATTGCTTGTCCTATATACTGTTGGCATGTAACAAACCCCATTTATCTAGACTTCAGATAATTTTCAGTTTGATGAACCACAAATTCATTTCTTCAGTTCAGAGTTTTCTTCCAGACGGGACCTACATTTGCAGCAACCTATTGGAAATCTCTGGACTATCCCCACAGACGTCTGAAACAGACTTACCTTCAGAGAGGCTCACCCCGTTCTCCCTCCTTCAGCAGTCAGCAACATCCTCTATCCATGTGCCTAAACCAGAAATGGAGTATCTTCCCCTACTTCTCCCTCTCTGCTGCTGCTGCTAAGTCTCTTCAGTCGTGTCGAACTCTGTGCGACCCCAGAGACGGCAGCCCACCAGGCTCCCCAGTCCCTGGGATTCTCCAGGCGAGAACACTGAAGTGGGTTGCCATTTCCTTCTCCAGTGCATGAAAGTGAAAAGTGAAAGTGAAGTCACTCAGTCGTGTCCGACCCTCAGCGACCCCATGGACTGCAGCCTACCATGCTCCTCTGTCCATGGGATTTTCCAGGCAAAAGTACTGGAGTGGGTTGCCATTGCCTTCTCCGTCTCCCTCTCTAATCCTCCACATCTAGTCACTCACCAAGGCCTGTTGTCTTTTTGAATATTTTCTCCTCCTCCCCCCTCACCCCCGCTATTATCCTAGCCCAAGTCCAAACATTTCTTACCTAGATTACTGCAATGACCTATGTATAGGAGGTTCTGCTTCTAGTTTTTCCCTTTGTTTGAATGCATCCTTCAAATTGCTGCAAGGATGGTCTTAAAATGAAAATCTCATCCTGTTGGTATCTAACTTTTCACTCTTCAGAAACCCTCCTCTGCCCATTGGTAAATGAAACTCTCAGAGAGGCAAAAACAGCCCTCTATGATCCAGTCCTTGCTGGTCTCTCCAGCATTATCTTTCATCCTACGTCCTCAGATGTTATGTTCCAGCCATGATCAAGGATGTGTGGTAATCAAAAAGAAGCATGCTGCCTATGTCTTCATGCCTGTGTTCAATCTGCTACTTCATCACAAATCCCTAGACAATCTGTACTTCTCTTTTCAGATTGTACTCATGTGTTAGATACTTGTTGAAAACTCCACCCTGCCCTCCCTGCTCCCCAATCCCAAAGAAGAACCAACTATTATAGCTTTTGGAAGCCTGGATACTATTTACAGACTTGTAGCTTTGCACCTTAACAATTTTTTGCCTTGTTGGTTTTCAGGCCTAAGTAAAAAAGTGGGTTTTTAAAAATATTTCTCTTTTATCAAATAAGAAGAAAAAATTGATATCATAAAATCTATAGGATAGATTCAGATAATAAATGGTTAAAGTTCTTTGACAGTATGAGTGTTTCTACAAAGAAAATTTTGCACACATTCAATCTCTCTCTCACATACTCACACATGTAGTCTGAAATTCTATCACTTATAAAGCTGGTATTCAAAATAAATATTCTAGAATACTGTTTCTGATTCATTAACAAAATCTCCACTGAAGTTTAACATAGCTTTTTGCTTTCAAATTCTCTGGATATCTATATGCATGTATGGTATGCAGTATAAGGCAGTATAAGGCAACTTCCAGTTAACAGAACATGAAACTAATTTGGGTAAACATCTGTATTGCATAGTTTAAGGACAGTTATAGCAAAATACTGCCTAGGGGTTAAAAATAATTCTCAAATGTTTTGGTTTGTTTAAATAAAACTTTAGCTCAGAATTTCTAAAATAATTAAAATTGAATCCTTATAAGTCCCATGTACATTGATTCAGAAATAAAGAAAATAAGATGAGTGGTATAAAATGTAGTCATAAAGTAAGCCCTTATCATGTTATGACCCTTAATAAATGATTAATGGTTTTGATCTCACAAATTATGATGATGTTAAGGTAGTTCAAAAAGATCTAGAGGATGGAAAAGCTGTAAAACAGGATTTTTGGAAGGTATTAGTATTTTTAGAATAAAAATCATTAATAATGTCTCTCAAGCATATGAAGTTACTATGCTAAAGCTCATGAGTTTCCTTCCATTAAGCCTGAAAAGATGGAAATAAATGAAAGTACATAAACATTTAAAAAGTAACTGCTAGATAATCTCAGCCAAGTCGTTTAAAACTCATAACTATGCTGAGTAAGGGTATGGTCAGGCCTCTCAAGATGGCTGTTCTCTTGCTCTCTGTCCATCCCCTGCCTGACCAGCGCCTGACTGACCTTTCTACACACTTGCCTCAGCCCCAGATAATGATTATTCTTATCAAAGGGGTGGTGAGGGGTGTTCCTCTTTACTGGTTTCCCTAATAACTAGTGAGCCCACCTGACGTCAATGACAACTCCCCTGTGACTGGTAATCTCTCCACCCCCCACCCACCAGGAGCAAGCCTGCCACCACGGCCTGCCCATCGCCAGGCCCCCATTCATTAAACCACTGACATCTCTGTTGCTGACTCCAGGCACTTTCTTCAGTCTTGAAGCTGGGCAAGCCCATGCCTCGTAAGCCTGTGTGATGCAGCCCAACAGTTAAGTCATATCTCCAGATGAGAAAATAAGTTCAAAGGTTTAAAACCTTTCCAAGGACTTCTGGTTTCAGTCCCAAAATATAGAGCTTAGAAACTGTCACTTTTATCCTTAAAATAAGAAATAACTGAACAAAGTGGAAATCAACCTCTTTTCTTGATTTAGAAATTAAATAACATGCTTCTAAATGATACATATGACAGGTGAGACATCTCAAGAGAATTAAAAAAAATATTTAAACTAAATGAAAATAAAAAATAACAATTTATCAGAACTTCCTTGGTGGTCCAGTGGTTAAGTCTCCATGCTTCGATGCAGGGGGTGAGGGTTCAATGCTTGGCCAGTGAGCCAAGATTGCACATGCTACTTGGGGTGGCCAACAACTAAAAAACACCCCAAAATACAACTTATCAAAATTTGTGAGGTACAGTGAAAGCAGTGCTTAAAGGGAAAATTTTCAGCTTTAAATGTATATACTGGGAAAGAAGAAAGTTCAAAACCTATCATTTAAATTTCTACCTTTAGGAAACTAGGGGAAAAAAAAGACCAATTTGCAAGTAAAGGAAGCACAATAAAATAAATAATAAAACTGAGCTGAAACCTATGAAACAAAATAAGAAATCAATAGAGAAAATCAACAAAGCCAAAAGATGGTCTCACAAAATGTTTATGAAATTAATAAACCTCTAGGCCAGCTATCATAGGAACAACAAAAAGGAAGACAGAAATGAAAGAAGGAACAGCCCTATAAGTCCCATGTACATTGAATGGATAATAATGGAATATAGCTACATAAATATAATGGAATATAATTATAACAACTCTGTGCCCACAAATGTGATAACTTAGATGAAATGGGCAAATTCCTTAAAAGACACAAAGTATCAAAACACACAAAAAGAAATAGATGATCTGAATAGGGCTTAGACTATGAAAAAATTAAATCAGTAACTTAAAACCTTCAAAAAAAGAAAGAACCAGGCCCAGATGGTTTCACAGATGAACTTTAACAAACATTTATGAAGCTGAATTACCTCAATACAAAAACCAGATAGACATTACAAATAATGAATCTATGACCAATATTTGTCATAACATAGATGCAAAATGCTCAACAAAATATCATCAAATTGAGTACAACAATATATAACAGGAATTATACACCATGACCAAGTGATATTTGCTCCAGATATGCAAGGCTGGATCAACATTAGAAAATTAACCAACTACTTCAGTAGGCTAAAGAAGAATCATATGATCAGTATCCATTAATGCAGAAAAAGCATTTGACAAAATTTAAAACCTATTTATGATAAAAACTCTCAGTAAACTAGTAGGAATGGAGAACTTCCTCAAACTGAAAGAATATCCACAAAAACTCTACAGTCCGACATCCTTATGGTGAGAGACAAACTCCCCCCGAGATTAGGAACAAGGCAGTGATGTCCTCTGTCCCCACTCCTTTTCAATATTTACTGGAAGTCCCAGATAGTACAGTATGGAAAGAAAAGGAAATAAGATATACACAGGAGAAGGAAGAAATAAAACTATCTTTGTTTGCAGATGACTTGACTGTTTATGTAGAAAATCCCAAAAAGTTAACAATAAATACTCTTAAACTACTAAGTGAGTACAGAAAGGTCACAGGACACAAGATTAATATACAAATCAGTGGTTTTCCAACATATGAATAATGAAAACTGGAATGTGAAATTAAATTAATTGAATTAAAGACAATGCAATTCATAGTAGGATGAAAAAGAAAAGAAAGCCTGATGCTAGAAAGATTGAAGGCAAAAGGAAAAGAGGGGCAGCAGAGAATGAGATGGTTAGATAGCAACACTGACTCGATGGACATGAATTTAAGCAATCCCAGGAGTTAGCAGGGCTTCCTGCTAGTGGCTCAACTGGTAAAGAATCTGCCTGCAATGCAGGAGACCTGAGTTCGATCCTTGGGTTGGGAAGATCTCCTGGAGAAGGAAGTGACTACCCACTCCAGTATCCTGGCCTAGAGAATTCTGTGGATAGAGCCAGACATCCACCTAGAGCCAGATATCCTAGAATGTGAAGTCAAGTGGGCCTTAGGAAGCATCACTACAAACAAAGCTAGTGGAGGTGGTGGAATTCCAGTTGAGCTATTTCAAATCCTAAAAGATGATGCTGTGAAAGTGTTGCACTCAATGTGCCAGTAAATTTGGACAAATCAGCAGGGGCCACAGGACTGGAAAAGATTAGTTTTCATTCCAATCCCAAAGAAAGGCAATGACAAAGAACGTTCAGACTACCACACAATTGTACTCATCTCACACGTTGGCAAAGTAATGCTCAAAATTCTCCAAGCCAGGCTTCAACGGAACATGAACTTTCAGATGTTCAAGATGGCTTTAGAAAAGGGAGAGGAACCAGAGATCAAATTGCCAACATCCACTGGATCATGGAAAAAGCAAG
>SJYV01052786.1:8709-21167 GCA_006410875.1 Neotragus pygmaeus | reverse complement strand
ATCTTCCAGTGATGCTGGATGGATATATGAATACTCACACATATTCTTTCTGATATACAAAAGGAGCACATTGTGTGCACATTCTGGGCGCTAGTTTTTGCCAGTGTGTCTTTGGGTATGACTGTGTCCTATAAATATATATGTATATATACAGACAGACACTTGCTTTTCATTTTGAAAAATGTCTTCAGGGAATTCCATGGAATGAATAAACTTATAAGTTATTAATTTACTATTATTAAAAAATACTTGTAAAACACTTATTTATTTGGCCGTGCTGGGTCTTAGTTGTGGCACCTGGATCTCGATCTTCGTTGCAGCATGTGGGATCTAGCTCCTTGGCCAGTATGGAACCTGTCTTGGGATATGGAGTCTTCGCCACTGGACCACCGGGGGAGTCCAGAAGTATGTTATTTAGACAGACTCTTCCCTACTTGGGGGTATTGAAGTGGTTTCTGATATTATGTCTTTATAACAGGAGCTATAGTGAATAATCTTCACAAAATACTGTTTTGTTTATCTCTGATTTTATCTTAGGGAAAAAACCCCAAAGGTTTTAAGACCAATTTTAATAGAAAAATGCCTCCTTTCAACAGCTTAAGAAATGCCTTTCATAGATTTAAAAACTCATCAGAATTGATTCTCTGGCTCAGATTCAGGTGGGAACTTTATCCTCTTCCTGGTTCTCTAATACAAACTGGCTACCCCTGGTGACCAATACAAATCTCATCTTTTGTTATTTTCCAAATACCTAAGCACAGCTGCTTGCCCCCTTTNATTGATTCTCTGGCTCAGATTCAGGTGGGAACTTTATCCTCTTCCTGGTTCTCTAATACAAACTGGCTACCCCTGGTGACCAATACAAATCTCATCTTTTGTTATTTTCCAAATACCTAAGCACAGCTGCTTGCCCCCTTTCCCACAATGACAGAGAAGGGAAGGCTAACATTTATTGAGAATTGGTCACGTGCAGGCACCACACCAGGAGGTGTCTCCCGGAGCCTCGCGACAGCCTGATGGCATGGACATTGTTTAAAGGTCAGAAAACTAACGCTCTGAGAGGCTGAGTCACGTACTTAAGGTCACACAGCTGGGAAGTGGTAGACACAGGGATTCATCCCAGGTCTGTTCAATTTCAGGAACTCATTCACTGCCTTGGGAGCTTGTTATATATACTCATGCTATTCAAGCCAGCACTGCCTCGTACAATTTTACAGCTACTTTTACATTCATGGAAATATTTCAAAAATAGTACAGAACCTTCTAGAGATGCTTCACCAGCTTCTCCTAGTTCACAGACTAAGACATTAATATTGGGTTCAACACTGTTAACTAAACTAGATATTTTGTTTTCATTTCACTGGTTTTCCCCACTGATGTCCTTTTTCTCGGCTTTGGGATCCAATCCAGAAAACCACATTGCCTGTAGGATTTCCTACCGCTTTTAGTTTTTTAATTTCTATGTTTCTCAGCTCCCCCACCACCTCTTGAGAGCAGAAATACTACTGGACATTTGAATCCATTCCAGTGTCCTAGGAACAGTGCTGGACCCATGACAGGAAGTAATTTATCTGGTTTGGCCTGATTTATTAAGCTTCTGGCTAAAGAAGAAAACAGAAGTTGCCAGGCTCCAGAATATCAGGTGTGCTAATGAACGCCCACCCCGACCCCCGTAAAGCAAGAGCTGGGGGGATACATCAGCACCTTGTCTGCCAGGCGCTGGAGGAAGTGGGAGATTTGCTCGTAACACCAGGTCATTTCCTCCCGTCCTGGCCTGACCTCCCAGCTCTCGTAGCAAGAGCCAGCAGAAGCCACGGCAAGTCACTTAGTGACATCTTAAGGTGAAGGAGAGAACTGACAGGACACAGGGTCCCCACGTGCAGAGGGGAGAGAGCTGAGAGGGCGCGGGGTCCCCACACTCAGAGGAGAGAGCTGAGAGGGCGCAGGGTCCCCTCACTCAGAGAAGAGAGAGCTGAGAGGGCACAGGGTCCCCACACTCAGAGGAGACAGCTGAGAGGGTGCAGGATTCCCTCACTCAGAGGAGAGAGCTGACAGGGTGCAGGGTCCTTCACGCAGAGAGAGGAGAGAGAGCTGACAGGGCGCAGGGTCCCTCACGCAGAGCGGCTGTTCCAAAGGTGGAGTTCCTGTCCTTGTTTGCGTTGCCTGCCCCATGAAAATGCGAAAAGTCTAGACACCGAATGGACATCAGAACACACTCAGTAAAAAGAAAAGTTTGCTATTTAATTCTACCTGATCTCTATGATTATCTAGTATTTACCATGCACAGTAAAGTGTTTTTTAAAAATATTTTTGGGGTGCCAGGTCTTATTTGCAGCACGTGGGGTGTAGTTCCCCCATCAGGGATTGAACCTGGGCCCCCTGCAGTGGCAGCACTGTCTTAGCCACTGGACCACTAGGGAAGTCCCCACAGTAAGGATTTTTTAAAAATATACGAGGTTTTGTTTGTTTGGCCACAGGCAGCAGGCGGGATCTTAGTTCCCCAACAAAGGATCTAACCCGCTCCATCTACAGTGGAAGAGTGAAGTCTTAATCCCTGGATCACCAGGGAAATCCCTAAAATGTGTGAGGCTCATCCTGGATTCATCTAACAAATATATACTGAACACCGACTATGTTCCAGATACTATTTTAGGGACTAGCTGTAAGGAATAAATGGTAGAGTTCTAACTTCTGCCCTCCGACTTTATATGGATATAGAAAGCAGACCAACAATCAATCAACATAGCATATAAAGTAAGTACCATGTTAGCCAGTTGTGGGGTTAGATCCATTTAATGACTATCTGAGCACTTCTGCATGTAAATCCTGGAAATAAGACAAGGAACAAAATAGTTCCTTAGCTTTGAGACAAGACAGATTCTAGTAGAAGGGAGGCAGTTTTAAATAGAGGAGTCAGGGAAGGGCTTTCCAAGAAAGTACCCTTTGATCTGGGACCTAAAAGATAAAAAAGAGAGAAGGTAGAAAAAGCATTCCAAGCAAATGGGGTAGCACGTGCAAAGGTCCTGAGGTAGAAAAGAGACCAGCAGGTTTGAAGAACTGAGAGAGAACATAGTGAAGAGTGTGCAGTGAGCAAGGGAGGAATTTGTCCATGGAGACAGGAAAGCCACTGGGCTAATTGGTTGCTATTTTGGTATTTGCCAGAATCCCCTTCCCTGTGGTTTCAGGTTCTGCCAGTGTTGTGGGGGGCACCCTTAAGAGGCTTGGCAGACAGAAGAAGACAGGCTAGCTGGTGGCAACTTTCTGGAGAATTTTGTGTAGATCAGCTGTGCAGCTGCCCACTGAGAGCTTTCTAAAGGTTCTCAGCAGTTTCTGGCAAGCTTTCGAAAACTGTCTGACTCTTTGTGACACTCTGGACTGCAGTGCACCAGGCTCCCCTGTCCATGGGACTTTCCAGGCACAAATGCTGCAGTGGGTTGTCATTCCCTCCTCCAGGGGATCTTCCTGACCCAGGTATCGAACCTGCACCTCCTGTGTCTCCTGCATTGCAGGCAGATTCTTTACCTGCTGAGCCATCAGGGAAGCCCTCCCTCTAGGGCAGAGGTTGACAATCTATGGCTCTCGGGCCTATCCAGCCCACTGCCTGTTTTTGTAAATAAAGGTTTATTGGAACATAGCCATACTCATATACTTGCACATCGTCTGTGCCTGCTTTGGGGCTGCAACAGCAGATCTGAATGGCCTGCAAAACCTAGAACATTTTCATTCTGGTCCTTTTAAAAGAAGTTTGCCAATCCTGCACTAAGATATGGCAGGCTGCAAGCATATCTTACAGATACACCCCTGAGTGATTTCAGTTATCTGGCCCTACCCTTGAACATCCAGCAAGAGGTTTTGTGCAAGGAAATGATGGGGTCCAGCTAATGTCTTTGGAGAAGGCAATGGCAACCCACTCCAGTATTCTTTCCTGGAAAATCCCATGGACGGAAGAACCTGGTAGGCTGAAGTCCATGGGGTCGCGAAGAGTCGGACATGATTGAGTGACTTCACTTTCAGTTTTCACTTTCATGCATTGGAGAAGGAAATGGCAACCCACTCCAGTGTTCTTGCCTGGAGAATCCCAGGGACGGGGGAGCCTGGTGGGCTGCCATCTATGGGGTCGCACAGAATCGGATATGACTGAAGTGACTTACCAGCAGCAGCTAATGTCTTGGTTGTTCGGACAAAGTAGAAGAGCTTTATTGTTTTGCCAGGCAAAGGGCCATAGCAGGCTAATACCCATTAGACTATGTCCTGCCCTGGAGGGAGTAGTGAGCAGTTTTATAGAAATGGTTCATAGAGAGCGTGATCGCTCATGGACTTTCTTCTGATTGGTTGATGGTGAATTGGGAGTCAGCATCATCAACCTTCTGGTTCCAATTGGTCTGGGGAGGGGGGTCTATGTGCTTGTGGGCAGCATAAGTTAACATCCCCCAGCTGGTAGGGGTTTCAGTACCTGTAAAACAGCTCAAAGGACACAGCTCAGAACATCGGCTACAGTCCTCGAGGAAGAACTAAAGGTCCTTGACTTAATGGCTTGAGTATTACTCTTTTGTCTTCCAGTTAATGTTTTAAAATTCTATTTTTGTTACTGTTTGGAGGGGCTTGGAGGAAGGCAAGACTGGGGTGGGGGGCCATAAAGAGGCAGTTATCCGGATGAAATGTGGTGATGACTTGTACCAGGGGGGTGGTGGGAGGGATGGGGTGGGAAGATGCAAGATAAAGTCTAGAGAAGCCTGGCAGCAATGGACACACTAGTGCCCAGATCAGGGTTCAATACTCTTCTTCACTGAAAAGAACCAGAGCCCCTCTGAGAAACAGGCCATCTCAGAGCTGGGGCAGGAGATACTCAAGAGGCACCTGGAACATATGCTACCAGAAAGGACGGACGTGCTTAAAAAGCCAGGGGACCATGCTGAAGGGACACAGGAGCCAAACTGAAAGACCTCCCTGGGGCCAAACCTGGAGCAATTTGAACAAACTAAATAAGCAGAGAGAAAAACACACAGTGTGAGTCAATAAATACACGGGGAGGTAGGACAGTGCCTCCTTACAGAAATTCCTATTGACAGGTGAGAAAAGGATGGTAGAATTTGAAAATCACCATCTGGCAAATGGGAGCATGGAACCTCCAAGGATGTCGTCCCTCAGCTTTTCTTAATATGTATTTTAGTTGCTTGGCTGTGTTGGGACTTTGCTCCGTATGTTTGAACACATGGACTCTCTAGTTTGGCCCAGCAGTTGAAACACATGTGGTTGCTCCCCAGCAGCTGGGATCTTAGTTCCCTGACCAGGGACTAACCCACGTCCTCGGCATTGCAAGCTGGATTCTGAACCACTGGGCCACCAAGGACATCCTCTCTCAGCTATTTTTAAGCTACTTTTACAGCAATCCTGAATCTTTTCCCAAATAATTAAATGATACAGAAATGAAAGCCCAAGAAGTAGCCCTTAAAATACTAGATAAGCTTTCTTCTTTCCTTCCTTTTAAATATGTCAAAATTTAAGGAATTGCTTCCTTCCATCTGCTCCCTTTGTCAACAGCAGCATTTTCCCCCAATTTTTAGGTTGCCCTCAGTTACTGAAAATCTGGCAAAGCTCTGCATTTTTTCGTGGTGCCCATCCCATCCTCTTTCCTTGATCACTGTTAGGTTCAGCTTTAAAGAGTCACATTTAAATATAGAAGTAGAAACAGTCTGCGGAGAAAGCAATGGCACCCCACTCCAGTATTCTTGCCTGGAAAATCCAATGGAAGGAGGAGCCTAGTAGGCTGCAGTTCATGGGGTCGCTAAGGGTCGGACATGACTGAGTGACTTGACTTTCACTTTTCACTCACTCCAGTGATCTTGCAACCCAGTCTGCAGAGAAAGCAATGGCACCCCACTCCAGTGTTCTTGCCTGGAGAATCCCAGGGACGGGGAGTGTGGTGGGCTGCCGTCTATGGGGCTGCACAGAGTCGGACACGACTGAAGTGACTTAGCAGCAGAAACCATCTGTGAAGCTATTAGCAATGAAAGATAATCAACTGGAAGTGGTCCCCTGCCTGGCAATTTTCAAGCAGTCATCACGAAAAAACCATTTATGCTGTCAGCTCTTGGTCATCATGAAAGTGCTTGTCCAGTTAGAAGTTACAGCATTTGCTGAGATCTAAGATTTATATACAAGTAGTATTCAATATTGATTAAACAAATAAAGGCATATCATATAAATTCCCAACATTCTTGAGCAAAGTCCAGATTTTTTAATAATTCTTCCTTTTACTGGTTACTATAAGAATTATGTGCTAAATGTGAAATTTCAAATGATTTTATTTCTATACGGTGTTCACGATGTTGCTGGATCAAGGGGTTGGTGGATTTGATATTTGCAAATTGATATCTGGTCATCAGGACACTTGTGATATTTTTTTGCCATTTAAAATTTCATCAGGACTTCCCTGGT
Source organism: Neotragus pygmaeus (assembly GCA_006410875.1). Classification (NCBI taxonomy): domain Eukaryota; kingdom Metazoa; phylum Chordata; class Mammalia; order Artiodactyla; family Bovidae; genus Neotragus; species Neotragus pygmaeus. Next base: position 14,729 of record SJYV01052786.1, on the reverse strand, counting down.
GACTTATACGGTAAAGAATTTGCCTGCAGTGCGGGAGATATGGGTTCAACCCCTGGGTTGGGAAGATCCCCTGGTGAAGGAAATTGCAACCCACTCCAGGATTCTTGCCTGGAAAATCCCATGGACAGAGGAGCCTGGCATGCTACAGTCCATGGGGTCTTGGAGTCTGACATGACTGAGTGACTAACACTTTCACTTTCATCAGGACACTTAGGATTTTTGCTATTTAAAAATTTAATACACATCACTTAACTACACAAAAATATGATCATGGATGGATTTTTTAAAAAGTCCTCCACTAATGCCATTAAAAGTTACTAACGCAATAATGATAATCAGCTTATCTAAATTAGCACAGTACTTAACAAAATAATGCTCAGTTTTGGAGAAAGGGAAAGCCAACTTGGCTTTTCAGTATTACTGATGAGGATAAACTGGTACAGTCTTTGTAGAAAGCAATTCGGCATCATTCAGTAAAAGCCTNCTGGTGTGCTGCAATTCGTGGGGTCACAAAGAGTCGGACACGACTGAGCGACTGAACTGAACTGAACTGAAACCCTATGTATATTTCAAGTCCTTTTTCAAATGCCATTAAACTTTCCCTTTCCCCTAGCTGTAATGAATTGCTCCTGGATAAAATGCCAAACAATGTTTCATCTGTATCTCTTTAAGGCTTCCAATTTGTTATATAGTAATTTGCATACATTTTGTTTTCCCTATTAGATTATAAACTCTCTGATAGGAAGCAACGGGAAGTAACAAGTTTCTCAGTGTATCTGATTCATATTTGCAACGCTGAACATCACTGTAAACAACACATCCTAAATATTTACTGTGGGAGGGAGATATGTTCCAGGCAGAAGGTGCCTAGAGGGCTTCTAATTATTAGCTGCTTACTTCTATGACTTAAGGCAGAGGAAAATTAAGGCATGAGGAAGATATACTTTACCTCATCTTCTCCTTTGCATCTTCAAAGCTTTCAGATACAAAGTAGACATCCTGAAAAGTTGTGATGAGACATTCCTGTTTGCATGTAATCTTGGGGTCAAAGGGCTTTACTTTGGCATGTCCGGAAAGAGCGTGCTAGAGGACAAAGAGTCCATGAATCAAAAAATACTATCCATTTTCATAGATTACCTTCTTCACACAACTGCCAGAATCAGCACACCTCTGAATGTATTATAGAGTGGTCCCAATCTACAATTCCAAACTTATTTCCTACATCTCTATTTAATCCACAATATACTAAAGCAAAACAAATGAATTGCTATTCCCTATAAATGCCTCAGTCTTTATAACACACTTCTCTATGTAGGATGTACCCAAGGATCTTTATTTATTTACTGTTAATATGTCATCTGCTTTCTACCCAACAGTAGTTATTCCTGTACATGACTTGTACCCTCCAGCAGGTGGTGGGCTCTTTGAGAGCAGGACTGTACCTTGGACAATACTGAATACACACTCACCACCTAACAAACAGAGGTTCATTCCTTTATTGGATACATAATAAATCTCATTGAAGAATTCCCCAGAAAAGTACTGAAGTTATTATTAGCACACCATAAACAGTGAGGAAACAGCAAGACTTTGATAAGCAAAAACTTTAAAATATTTATTTAGAAGATATATCTATATTCTGAATAGGCATCTATATTCAGAAAACTTAGGAAAAAGAGAAAAATACCTCTTAGGTAATGCTTACTGCCACCCCAAGTATTTTCCACAGTAAGCTCTTATTCAAATCCAGAAACTATTTCAGGTCGTATCGATTACATTAAGTGACTATGGTTACGTGCAAATATTTACAACCCTTACTTTGAGTTCACTGATGGAAGAAAGTAAGCCGGCGCCAAAGACTCTCAGCTGCCCCTCTTGTTTGCACAGACCAAACTCCACAGTGAAGAAGTAGCACTGCAAAAGGACATCAGCGTTTCTTTCACATCCTGAATGGCTCAATTTAAAACAAAGTACGACTCTCAGTCCCTGACCCAAACTACCCTGGAACAAAACCCAAGACCCCCAGACTAGCTCACAAGTATTTCTACAGTCTGGCCTTGAGCAAGTCAGACTTCTCAAACTTTTGTTCTGGGAACTCTTACATACTTTTAAAAATAACTGAGGACCCTAAGGAACTTCCATTTATGTGGGATATAGCTAACTATATTTACCATATTCAAATGTAAACTGAGACAAAATTTAAATATTGACTAATTAATTTTAAAATATAATAAACCATTTTATGGGCTTCCCAGGTGGCTCTGCGGTAAAGAATCTGCCAGCAATGCAGGAGACCCAGGTTCAATCCCTGGGTCAGGAAGATCCCCTGGAGAAGGGAATGGCTATCACTCCAGTATTCTTGCCTGGAGNATAAACCATTTTATGGGCTTCCCAGGTGGCTCTGCGGTAAAGAATCTGCCAGCAATGCAGGAGACCCAGGTTCAATCCCTGGGTCAGGAAGATCCCCTGGAGAAGGGAATGGCTATCACTCCAGTATTCTTGCCTGGAGAATTTCATGGACAGAGGAGCCTAGTAGGGTACAGTTCATGAGGTGACAAAGAGTGGGACATGACTGAGTGACTAATACATTAAGTTCCTTGAAGGTGGGAATTAGAATTTACTCATCTTTATATTTCCAGCATGATGTCTTATAAAGTGCTAAAAAATATTTTTAGCATCATCTTTAGAGAAACTATCATTTTTACTGAAAAAGGGGTAAATAAGCTATTAACATTGTTGTATTCTAGTGTTCTTTGTTTCTCTGCGTTTTTTTTTTTTTAAGCTCATGTCTTCTTTGAAGTGAAGTGAAGTGAAGTCGCTCAGTCGTGCCCAACTCTGCAACCCCATGGACTGTAGCTTACCACATCTTCTTTGGATAAACCTTAAACGTCTTCCTTTAATGTTATTCAAATTATTTAAATTAAATTAAATATGAGCAGAGACAAATTTTCTAATGCTCATCTGGAATATGTACTTTTAAACTACACAAATACCCACATCCCACCCCAGTTAAGAATTAATGATCTGTACAGTGATATACCGTTGCCAGTTTTTGAACAGCTTCTTCTGAAGCTCCAAGAGAAGCCAGGCCAATTTCTTGGGAGAACTGAGCAAAACTAGGTTCAGCCAAAAGAGGGACATGACCTAAGAGTTCATGGCAGGTATCTCTGAAAAAAGAGGTACAAGTTGTCACACTATGGCGTTTAACATAAATGCATGACCAACCATTCAATCAAATAAAAACCTGATCTTACTTTAATTCAAACTGATCAGGTGGTATTACTTTGGAAATGGACCACAAAGGACATTACTATAGTAAAGAAATCATTTTGGTTCAAAACCTTGAGCATTCACAAACACATATACATAAATTCACACAAATACCCACAGACATCCACATGTCGCCCCACCTCCACCCCCAAAGTCAGGTCTCTGTTCAAATGGCACCTTCTCAGAAAGTCCTTCTCTGATCACTCTTTTCAAAATAGAAATACAAACACACACACACACACACACACACACACACACATCTGTCCCCTTTCCCTGCTTTATTTTTCTCCATGGAACTTATAAACACCTGATATTCTAATTTATTCATATTTACTTGTTTGTTTATTTTCTGTATCTCCCATTGGAATATAAGCTCTATGAAGGCAGGAAACTGAATTTTTTTCAGTCTTACATCCCGTATGCTTAGAACAGTACTTGGTACCTAAGAGGTTGTCAATTACTACTGGTAATAATAATGGCTAACATGTATAGCACATAAGAACATGTATTACAGGCCAGGCGCCATTCAAAATGCTTTACCTGTGCTAATTCACTTGATCTTCAAGGAAAAAAACAAACTCATGAGGTAAGTACCGTACTGATGGATGGACGCTGCAATACAAGTACTCACGGTTCTGGAGTGTAGAAAGGATCAGAACTGTGTCTCACATACTGCGTGCAGTGAAACACTCGAAAGGCTAAACCTGATAAGAAGTCCCTTGGTGATAAGTAACCAGCCACAGGACGGATGGAAAAACCTGTGCATTCTGCAAAGCAAAGGAGAAAGATGTTCACCAGAATAGACTAGTTACCGCAACATTTTAATTCTGCCAGTGGCACCAAGTTAACGATTTGAGGGAGAACATGAACCTAAAACATGTCACACAAGTCATAATTATTAACCACTTACAGAGGCCAGACAGTGAGTTAAGAATTTTTACACATGACATCTCCTTCCATGTTTATGATTGTGCCAGCTATAAAACTATGGCTCAAAGACTCAATAATGTGCCCAAGGCCACACAGTAGATGATAAATGCAGGATGAACCCAGGCCCTACACTACACCTTGCTGTCTCCATGAAGAGGTTAAACTATTCCTTAGACAATCTTTCTTTTCTTTTTTTTATTTAAAAAAAATCTTTAAAAATCTGTTAATTTAGATCAGAACCATTTTTTGAAACTATGACATTTTTAGCCAGTACCCTCTCATAGTTTCTTTATTTTATGTGAACTGACTGGTGCTCTTTCATTCCCCAGCAGTTGAGACTGCATGCCCACTGTAAAAGTTATTTGCTGCAGTGGCTCTGGGGACCTCTATAAGCTCTAATCCTGTCCTTCATTACAAACTCTCAGTTCAGTTCAGTTCAGTCACTCAGTCGTGTCTGATTATTTGCAACCCCATGGACCACAGCACACCAGGCTTCCCTGTCTGTCACCAACTCCAAGAGTTTGCTCAAATTCATGTCCATTGAGTCAATGATACCATTCAGCCATCTCATCCTCTGTCATCCCCTTCTTCTCCCACCTTCAATCTTTCCCAGCATCAAGGTCTTTTCCAGCGAGTCAGTTCTTCCCATCAGGTGGCCAAAGTATAAGAGTTTCAGCTACAGCATTGGTCCTTCCAATGAGTATTCAGGACTGATTTCCTTTAGGATGAACTGATTGGATCCCCTTGCAGTCCAAGGGACACTCAAGACTCTTCTCCAATACCACAGTTCAAAAGCATCAATTCTTCAGTATTCAGCTTTCTTTATGGTCCAACTCTCACATCTATACATGACTACTGGAAAAAACCATAGCTTTGACTAGATGGACCTTTTTGTTGGCAAAGTAATGTATCTGCTTTTTAATATGCTGTCTAGGTTGGTCATAGCTTTTCTTCAAAGGAGCAAGCGTCTTTTAATTTCATGGCTGCAGTCACCATCTGCAGTGATTTTGGAACCTAAGAAAATAATTGTTTCTCTCACTGTTTCCATTGTTTCCCTATCTATTTGTCATGAAGTGATGGGACCAGATGCTATGATCTTAGTTTTTTGAATGTTGTATTTTAAGCCAGCTTTTTCAGTCTCCTCTTTTACATTTACCAAGAGTCTCCTCAGTTCCTCTTCACTTTCTGCCATCAGGTGGTGTCATCTGCATATCTGAGGTTACTGATATTTCTCCCAGCAATCTTGATTCCACCTTGTGCTTCATCCAGCCTGGCATTTCGCATGATGTACTCTGCATGTAAGTTAAATAAGCAGGGTGACAATATACAGCCTGACAATATACTCCTTTCCCAGTTTGGAACCAGTCTATTGTTCCATGTTCAGTTCTAAGTGTTGCTTCTTGACCTGCACACAGATTTCTCAGAAGGTAGGTCAGGTGGTCTGGTATTCTCATTTCTTGAAGAATTTTCCACAGTTTGTTGGGATCCACACAGTCAAAGGTTTTGGCATAGTCAATAAAGCAGAAGTAGATCTTTTTCTGGAACTCTCTTGCTTTTTCTGATCCAATAGCTGTGGGCAATTTGATCTCAGGTTCCTTTCAGTTCAGTTCAGTTCAGTTCAGTCACTCAGTTGTGTCTGACTCTTTGTGACCCCATGAATCGCAGCACGCCAGGCCTCCCTGTCCATCACCAACTCCTGGAGTTCACTCAGACTCACGTCCATCGAGTCCGGGATGCCATCCAGCCATCTCATCCTCGGTCGTCCCCTCTTCCTCCTGCCCCCAATCCCTCCCAGCATCAGCATCTTTTCCAATGAGTCA
>SJYV01052784.1:0-12683 GCA_006410875.1 Neotragus pygmaeus | reverse complement strand
AACATCTGGGCCTGGGAAAGTGGGGGCTGGGGAAAGAAGAGGGGTTGAGGGGGACAAGGGGCTGCCCCCCTCTGGCATTTCTATGCATTTCTGTGCTCATTCTGGTTAGCAGCATTATTTTGAAATCCCTACCACCCCTTCCCCATACACCAGATCTCCCCTGACCCAGAGAGCAGAATCTGAGTTGGGAGTCTGGAAGACAAAGCCATGTAAGGTCTGTGGAAATCGCTGCTGCCCCGCCTTAGCCCCGCCCCGCTGCCCCAGCCTTCCCATGCTCTTCCCACCTTCTGTTTCCTTTGCATCGGAATACTGAAAACCTCAGCCAGAGTCCAGGAACCCTCAATACAGGGGCCAAAAGAGACCCTCTTCTGCGGGCCTGTAAACACAAGCTTCCAGTTTGCTTCAATCGTCTGTCTCTGTAATCACGGGACCATGAATCAGAAGACCACCCTGGTNATCGGAATACTGAAAACCTCAGCCAGAGTCCAGGAACCCTCAATACAGGGGCCAAAAGAGACCCTCTTCTGCGGGCCTGTAAACACAAGCTTCCAGTTTGCTTCAATCGTCTGTCTCTGTAATCACGGGACCATGAATCAGAAGACCACCCTGGTGCTCCTCGCTCTGGCTGTCATCACCGTCTTTGCCTTGGTGTGTGTCTTACTAGCTGGCAGGGGAGGAGATGGGGGTGAAGCCAGCCAACCTCACTACTGCCCCTCCGGAACCCCCAGTGCCCAGCCCTGGACACACCCTGACCACAGCCAGCTGTTTGCAGACCTGAGCCGAGAAGAGCTGATGGCTGTGATGAGCTTCCTGACCAAGAAGCTGGGGCCAGACCTGGTGGATGCAGCCCAGGCCCGACCCTCAGACAACTGCGTCTTCTCAGTAGNAGATTTCTCAAGAGGTAGGTCAGGTGGTCTTGTATTCCCATCTCTCTCAGAATTTTCCACAGTTTATTGTAGCCTTGACTAGATGGACCTTTATATAATATTATAGATATGTTGATATAATATTAAATGGGAAGTACAAGACATAATGCTATACATTTAGAACAAAAATGTTTGGGGTCTTCAAGACAAGGAGTCTTCTCTCACCATTCATATTCATCACAGAACTTGTTGCTATTGCTTACTAGGTCATGTCTGACTCTTTGCAACCCTATGGACTGCAGCATGCCAGCATAATCCTAACCAGAGCAATTAGACAACGAAAAGAAATAAAAGGCATTCAAATTGAAAAAGAAAAGTAAAACTGTCCTTTCTCCTCTCCTTAAACATATTTGGCAGAAACAATCTCAATGCTCTGAAGCAGAGTTGTAATGACCTTTATTTTTTTTTAATTTTTTTGTTTTTTAATTGAGGATAGTTACATTATAGAATTTTGTTATTTTCTGTCAAACCTATCACTGATTCATGCTGACCTTTTTTTTTAACTTATTTTATATTTTGTATTTGAATATAGCTGAAAAGTACATGGGATTAGTGTATATCAATGACTAGGTTGCACACACAAAAAAAAATAAAAAGTAAAATTGTCACTGTTTTCAGCTAACATGATTTTATATTTAAAATACTGTAAAGATTCTACAAAAAACTACCAAAAATAATAAACAGATACGGTAAAGTTGTATGGTACAAAATCAATATAAAAAATGTGTTGCATTTTTATATACAATGAACTAGCAGAAACAGAAATTAAGAAAATAAGCCCATTTAAAATGTCAATAAACAAAGAATAAAACACCTAAATATAAATCTAGGTGAGGTAAAAGATATATACTAAGAAAACTATAAGATATTGTTGAAATAAATTGAAGAAGACACAAAGAAATGAAAAAATATTTTGTGCTTGATTGGGAAAAACTAACATTCCTAAAATTTCCATATTACCTAAAGCAATCTATAGATTAAATGCTATCCCTATTGAAATTGCAGCAACATTTTTCACAGGCATAGAACAAATATCCTAAAATTTATATGGAACCACAGAAGACCGTGGATAGCCAAAGCAATCCATGGGGTCGGGGGTGGGAAAAGAATTAAGCTACAAGTATCATAGTGCCTGATTTCAAACTGTATTATAAAGCTATAGTAATCAGAACAACATGATACAGGGATAAAAACAGACATATAGATCAGTGTAACAAAGATGAGAGCACAGAAATAAACTCTCACATGGACAATTTATGACAAAGGAGCAAAGAACTTAAAATGTAAAAAAGAAGAGTCTCTTCAGTAAACAATACTGTGAAAATTAGACATGAAAAGAACGAAACTAGACCAGTACCTCACACCATAAACAAACATCAACTGAAAATGGATTAAATACTTGAATATAAAACCTTAAAGCATAAAGCTCCTAGATGAAAAAAAGAAAAAAAAAAGTAAAAAATTTGGCATTGGTTTATGTCTCCTCAGGCAAGGGCAACAAAGGCAAAAGTAAACAAATGGGACTTCATTGAACTTAAAAGTTTTTCACAGCAACAGAAACCATGAACAAAATGAAAAGACAATTTATTGATTGGGAGAAGATATTTGCAAGTCATATATTTGAAAAGGGTTAATATTCAAAATGTATAAAGAATACATACAACTCAACAATTTAAAAAAATAACCTGATTAATATATGGACAGAAAAGCAGAATAGACAATTTCTAAAAGAGTCATAAGAATGGCTAAAAGAGATATAAAAAAATTAAAACTACACCTTATGCCAATTATAATGGCTATTACACACACACAAAAAGGCAAGAAATTACAAGTGTTAGAGTGTGGAGAAAAGAGAATCCTTATACACTGTTGGTGGGAATGTAAACTGGTCCAGTCACTATGAAAAACACTATGGAAATTACTTTAAAAATTAAGAATAGAACCATAAGATCCAGCTATTTCACATCTTGTTATTTATTTAAAGAATATGAAAACATTAATTCAAAAAGATATATGTACCATGAGAAAATCACAATTCAAAAAGACACATGTACTCTAGTGTTCACTGCAGCACTATTTACAATAGCAAGGACATGGAAGCAACCTAGATGTCCACCAGCAGATGAATGGATAAAGAAATTTTGGTACATATATACAAAAGAATATTACTTAGCTGTAGAAAGTAATGAATTTGAGTCATTTGTAGTGAGGTAGATGGACCTAGAGCCTCTTATACAAAGTGAAGAATGTCAGAAAGAAAATAAGAAACACAGCAAGTCAGAAAGAAAATAAGAAACACAGCATATATTAAAGCATATATGTGGAACCTAGAAAAATGATACTGATGAACCTATTTGCAAGGAATGAGTTGAGACACAGATGTAGAGAACAGACTTGTAGACAGAGTGAGGGAAGGAGAGGATGGGACAATTGAGAAGGTAGCACTGACAGGTACACACAGTGGGATATATATACTTATGACTGATTCACAATGTTGTACAGCAGAAACCAACACATTATAAAGCAGTTACACTATAACTAAAAATTAAAAAATTCAATTGAACAGAAAAAAGACATATGCACCATTATTTTAATCACAGAATTATTTACAATAAGCAAGATATGGAAGCAACCTAAGGGCCCACTGATGGATGGATATAGTATATATACTACATATATGGATGTACTATGTCTATACATGTACTATATATATGGATAAAATAAATGCATATATATATATATATATATATCCCTAGGTAGCTCAGTGGGTAAGAATGTAGGAGACAATGACTCAGTTCCTGGGTTGGGAAGATCCCCTGGAGAAAGACATGGCAACCCACTCCAGTATTCTTGCCTGGAGAATTCCGTGGACAGAGGAACCTGGCAGGCTACAATCCATAGGGTCACAGAGTCAGACATGACTGAAGTGACTGAGCATTCATGCATGTGAATATCTGAATCATCATATATATTCACATGATATATATGAGGCTATATATTTATATAAAGATATATGATATAGATAGATAGATATACTGAAACTCTATTCAGCCACACACACACACACACACACACACACACACACACAAAGTGAAATATTGCCATTTGCAAAACAATATGGGTGGACATTGAGGATATCATGCTAAGTAAAATAAGTCAACAGGAGAAAAAGAAACAGTGCATGATTTCACACATCCATGGAATACAAAAATAAATACAAAACAAATACATAATAGACAAAGAAGCAAACAAAACAAACAGAAAACATGTAAATACACAGAACAGAGTAATGATTACGAGAGTAGTGAGTTGTTGTTCAGTCACTCAGTCGTGCCTGACTCTTTGCAACCCCATGGACTTCAACATGCCAGCCTGCCCTGTGCTACACCATCTTCCAGATCTTGCTCAAATCCATGCCCATTGAGTCGGTGATGCCATCCAACCATTACATCCGCTCTGATCCCCTTCTCCTCCCACCTTCAATCTTTCCCAGCATCAGGGTCTTTTCTAATAAGTCAGCTCTTTGCATTAGGTGGCCAGAGTATTGGAGCTTCAGCTTCAGCATCAGTTCTTCCAATGAACATTCAGGATTGATATCCTTCAGAATGGACTGGTTAGATCTCCTTGCAGTCCAAGGGACTCTCAAAAGTCTTCTCCAACACCGTAGTTCAAAAGCATCAATTCTACAACACTCAGCCTTCTTTAAGGTCTAACTCTCACATCCATACATGACCACTGGAAAAACCTTAGCTTTCTATGAAGTATACACAAGTCAAAATATAATGTTGTAAACATATAATTTATGTTATAAGCCTATGTCATGTCAATAAAAATATAATCTTATTTATGTCAATAGTTATTTACCAAGATATAGGTATAAGCATGTACCTATGTTTCTGTGTGAAAAATTCCAAGGGACGACAAGATAGTATAAATTAGGGGAATACCCTGGTGAACTAGTGGTTAGGATTCTGCACTTTTGCTGACAAAAGCCAGGGTTCAATTGCTGATTGATAATCAGATCCCACAAGCCACATGACATGGCCAAAAAAAAAAAAAATTTTTTTTTCATACAAATCTCAAATTGACAATTATAAAATAATATATTATTTTAACCAATTTCTATTAAAGAATAATTCTGACAAATATTATAAGGCCAGCATTTTGTCTCTGCCTTAGAATTTATAAAGTTAATGTGTTGATTTCGTAGTTGGGATTTTTTTTTAACTTTAAATGATTTTATTTTTGTGTGCGGTGTTAGAAAGTGTCCTAGTTTCATTCTTATAAAAGTGGTTGACCAGTTTTCCCAGCACCACTTGTTAAAGAGATTGTCTTTAATTCATTGTATATTCTTGCCTCCTTTGTTGAAGATAAGGTGTCCATAGGTGTGTGGATTTATCTCTGGGCTTTCTATTTTGTTCCATTGATCTATATCTGTCTTTGTGCCAGTACCATATTGTCTTGATGACTGTGGCTTTGTAGTAGAGCCTGAAGTCAGGCAGGTTGATTCCTCCAGTTCCATTCTTCTTTCTCAAGATTGCTTTGGCTATTCGAGGTTTTTTGTATTTCCATACAAATCTTGAAATTGTTTGTTCTAGCTCTGAAAAATATCGCTGGTAGCTTGACAGGGATTGCAATGAATCAGTAGATTGCTTTGAGTAGTATACTCGTTTCCACTATATTGATTCTTCCAATCCATGAACATGGTATATTTCTCCATCTATTAGTGTCCTCTTTGATTTCTTTCACTAGTGTTTTATAGTTTTCTATATATAGGCTTTTAGGTAGATATATTCCTAAGTATTTTATTCTTTTTGTTGCAATGGTGAATGGGATTTTTTCCTTAATTTTTTTTCTACTTTCTCATTATTAGTGTCTAGGAATACAAGGAAGTGTTGATTTTATATCCTGCCACTTTACTATATTCATTATTAGCTCTAGTAATTTTCTGGTGGAGTCTTTAGGATTTTCTATTTAGAGGATTATGTCATTGGCAAACAGTGAGAGTTTTACTTCTTTCCCAATTTGGATTCCTTTTATTTCTTTTTCTGCCCTGATTGTTGTGGCCAAATCTTCCAGAACTATGTTGAATAGTAGCAATGAAAGTGGGCACCCTTGTCTTCTTCCTGACTTTCAGGGAGATGCTTTCAATTTTTCACCACTGAGGATAATGTTTGCTGTGGGTTTCTCATATATAGCTTTTATTATGTTGAGGTATGTTCCTTCTATTCCTGCTCTCTGGAGAGTTTTTATCATAAATGGATACTGAATTTTGTCGAAGGCTTTCTCTGCATCTATTGAGATAATCATATGGCTTTTATTTTGCAATTTGTTAATGTGGTGATTTATATTGATTGATTTGAAGATATTGAAGAATCCTTGCATCCCTGGGATAAAGCCCACTTGATCATGGTGTATGATCTTTGTAATGTGTTGTTGGAATCTGATTGCTAGAATTTTGTTAAAGATTTTTACATCTACGTTCATCAGTGATACTGTCCTGTAGTTTTCTTTTATGTGGCATCTTTGTCAGGCTTTGGTATTAGGGTGATGGTGACCTCATAGAATGAGTTTGGAAGTTTACCTTCCTNGGCATCACTGACTCGATGGACTTGAGTCTGAGTGAACTCTGGGAATTGGTGATGGACAGGGAGGCCTGGTGTGCTGCAATTCATGAGGTCGCAAAGAGTCAGACACGACTTAGCAACTGAACTGAACCATAAATTTGTATTCTGTGTCTGTGAGTCTATTTCTGTCTTGTAAATAAGCTTATTTGTACCATTTTTTAAGATTCTATCTGTAAGAGATATCACACAATATTTGTCTTTCTATATCTGACTCACTGCACTTAGTATGACAATCTCTAGATCCATCCATGTGGGTTCAAATGGCCTTACTTCATTCTTTTTGATGACTGAGTTATATTTCATTGTATATATATAGGCACCACATTTTCTTTATTCATTCATCTATTGATGGGCATTTAGGATGCTTCTAGGTCTTGGCTATTATAAATAGTGCTGCTATGGACATTGGGCTGCTTGCATCTATTTGAATTAGAGTTTTCATCTTTTCTGGTATACATGCATGCCCTGTTGTGTCTGATTTTTTGTAACACTAAGGACTGTAGCCAACCAATCTCCTCTGTCCATGGGATTCTCCAGGCAAGAATACTGGAGTGTGTTGCCATGCCCTCCTCCAGGGGTTCTTCTACATCCAGAAAACGAAACCAGATCTCCTGTGACTCCTGCCTTTGCAGGTGAATTCTTTCGTCACTGAAACATTTGGGAAGCCCTCATCTTTTCTGAATATATGCTTAAGAGTGGGGGGTTGCTGGATCATATGGTATTTGGTTGGCAAAAATGTTCATTCAGATTTTTCCATAAGATCTTACAGAAAAAAAAAAAAAACCCAAAATTTGGCCAACTTTATAACATTATATTTATAAAGTTATATTTATAAGGCCAAATTTATAAGGTTACATTTACTTAAAAAGGAAAGCAAAACAGGGATTGTCTCTTTCTAGGTGGGAGTTTTCTCCTAAACTACAGCTTCAGTGACTCACTGTCTGATGAGAACATTTTCATAGAACTGTACCAAGTCAGCTTTCCAATTCCATTCATGTACTTTGAATGAGACCACGTTGCATTTGAAAAGAAGCAGGAATTTGTAGAACCCAGTATCTCTAGCAGCTTTGAGTAAGACAAAAATGTCAGACAGGATGAGAAGGAGAGGTGTGATGAAATTACTTCCCTTTGAAACCCACATGTGTGACAGGCCATACTAGGCACTTTTGGACTTTAATACTCCTAATGTTATGTGATAGAGATAATCCACTCTAGGGGTGAGTATATTCAAGGTTATAGTGAATTATAAGATTGGATTCAAATTTTGAACTGTAAAACCCTAAAACTGTTTTCTTAACACTACATGAAGCTTACACATAACCCTCCAAAGTAAAGTGGAGAGCGGTACACTGCTTCAAGAATTGGTGTGGTACGAACTAGTGGTGTCAACTGCAGCCTTGTCTGCTTTGAAATCTGTCTTGATGCAAAGTCATCAAAGGAAAAAGCTCTACAGAAAAGTTTCTATAGAAACTCAAAGATTTCCTTTTTGAAGGTGACATGGAAGGGCTAAATACAGTAAAACAACTGTAGACTTTACAATTTATGTTTTGTTGGAACATAACGGGGACCAAGGGAGTTTAAAAGTCTCTAGGAAAGTAAAAGTTAAGCTTGCTTTATGTACTAAATGCACTACACTGGATAAAATGCTAATATTTGTATATGAAATCTCCTTTGACATAATTTGAAGCTCTGCTCCTATTTAGAAAGCACACAGCTAAAATGCAAATTCTTGAATACAAGACCTAATAAAAACAACTCTTAAGCATCCTAACAGTCCCTTCAGAAGAGCATGTTGTCTGTAAATAATGCACTCTCAAATGAATTTAATTCTCTAAGCAATCTTCTGTGAGCAGTTGGCTCAAAGGGTAATTAATTCACCTGATCTTGCCGAGTTCAGTGAAAGCATAGCTATCCGAACAGACACTGCTTCCCACAATGGAAATGGCAAGAGGAACTGGCAAGTGGAAGCTTCCAGCCCAGATGTGGCATGCCTTCTTCCCCCACTTCCTCAGTGACATGAAAGGTGAGAAAATGGCAGAGGGCAGCCCATTTGTCACTTTCTCACATGCTTAGTCTTCTCTTGCTTTTAACCATGTACTATCTTTCTCATTGCACATTCACTCCTCAGTGTTTTTTTTCTCCATTTCTCTTTCACCATGTCTCCTCCTCCCCTCTTCTTTCCTTCTTTCTAGGCCACCTTTGGTTCTATTGATGAGATTTCTCAATATAGGTATGACATTAGATATTTATTAACTTTGTTGGTTATAATCCCACTCTAGAACCAATTACCAAAAACTCAGAGGCTGGAAGTTCTTCAAGAAGTTTCTTTATTAGGCTCACTTTTTCAAGATAGAATGAACCATAATTTTCATTCCTTCACTCAACAAATAATTTATTCCACATCAGGCACTGAAATAGAGAAGTAAAAATAAAGAAAACAAAAATATATATACACATTCACAGAGCTTTCATTCTTGGCTGGAGATGGAGAGATATATATAATTTAAAAAGTAAATTATATAGTGTGTTGTGGGTTGTAAGTGCTGTGGAAAAATAGAGGAGGGGAATAAGGATGGGAATGTTGTAAGGCTGCAATTTTAAAAGAGATTTCAGGCCTGGTGTTGCTGAAATGGTAACATTTGAACAAAAAATTGATGGAGAGGAGGTAAAAGAATAAGTTGTATGTCTCTCTTGGAAGATTTTTAGAGGAAACAATTGCAAACTCCCTGAGGTGGGAGAACTCAAAATATTTCATGAAAAGCAAAAGTCTGTCCATATAGTCAGAGTGGAGTGAACAGGTCTGAATTTTCCTGTAAAGTTGCTATTGACCTTTAAAGTGTAATTCCTCAGGTGTCCAATAGCCATTTCTTAATACTGATGACTGATTAATTGATTCTAAAGAGATTCCTAGGTGATCTCCTACAATATTGAAAAGTACACAGGCTGCTAAAACCAAAAGGAGCAATTGGCAGAGTGTTGTAATATCATAGAAGGTTTAAGCAAGTGAATACACCAGGCTGATCATCAACCTTTTATCAAATGTTTGTTCATCATTTCATTGAAACCAGGTGTATATAATACCACATACCACTAGTGGAGGAAAAGCAGGCAAATTAGTAGACTTATCAAGGTAAAGAACACATTTCCTCCATTCCACACCTTCTCTGTTCTCTTCCTTTTCAAACCACTTTCAGCCAATATCTCCAACCTTATTGAGAAGGTCACAGCCGTCTGAACTTAGCTTCCTTACTTTCACCTCTTCTGTATCTGTTCCCAAAGGCATTTATTCCTTCTCACATGACCAACCTTTGTGTTGCTCTACAACTTCAGCTACTCTCCAAAGAAGCTGCTGATTTTCCCATTTGAAGAAATCATTTCTTCTGTTTTCAAATGACAGCAGTTTTTTCATTTGTTTGTTTCTTTGTGTTGGATACTTCGTACCTGGCACATCCTGGTACCAAGTAAACATTTGAGAAATATTTGTGAGTTGAAAGAATGGTAGTTATCCCTTGTCTTAAAATGAAAATAATTCCCTTTGATTATTTAATTATTTGTGGATGAGGTGCTCCTTTTTCTTTCGCCATCTCTCTCCTAAAACCTACTTATCTCTTTTCCTAAAGAGCAAAGCTTTCTAATATCCTAAACCTCAAAGTTGTGCATGTGTCAGTTACCTATCTGTGTCTTCCTCAAGCAAAGCCCCATTCCTTCAATGGGGGCACTTCCTTTTGAAAAAAAAAAAAAAAAAAAGAAGGAAAATAATCTATTGAAGTCACTTACTTTGTTCGAAGAATTACATCAGAACCCTCCTTGGGTATCTGAATTTTCATGAGAGGAAGCTTGTACTTCTACATGATATTTGGTTTCAGGAATATCATGACAGGAAAGTTGCCAGTGATTTTATTTATTTATTTTTAATTTTACTTTATTTTACTTTACAATACTGTATTGGTTTTGCTATACATCAACTTTAATCTGCTACAGATGTACACGTGTTTCCAATCCTGTACCCCCCTCCCACCTCCCTTCCCATACCATCTCTCTGGGTCATCCCAGTGCACCAGCCCCAAGCATCCTTTATCCTGCTTCAAACCTAGACTGGCGATTTGTTTCTTATATGATATTATACATGTTTCAATGCCATTCTCCCAAGTCATCCCACTGTCTCCCTCTCCCTCAGAGGCCAAAAGACTGTTCTATACATCTGTGTCTCTTTTGCTGTCTCGTATGCAGGGTTATCGTTACTATCTTTCTAAATTCCATATATATGTGTTAGTATACTGTATTGGTGTTTTTTTTCTGGCTTACTTCACTCTGTAAAATCAGCTCCAGTTTCATCCACCTCATTAGAACTTATTCAAATGTATTCTTTTTAATGGCTAAGTAATACTCCATTGTGTATATGTACCACAGCTTTTTAATCTATTCTTCTGCTGATCGACATCTGGGTTCCTTCCATGTCCTGGCAATTATAAACGGTGCTGCGATGAACATCCGGGTATGCGTGTCTCTATCAATTCTGGTTTCCTCAGTGTGTATGCCCAGAAGTGGGATTGCTGGGTCATAAAGCAGTTCTATTTCCAGTTTTTTAAGGAATCTCCTCACTGTTCTCCATAATGGCTGTACTAGTTTGTATTCCCACCAACAGTGTAGGAGGGTTCCCTTTTCTCCACACCCTCTCCAGCATTTATTGCTTGTAGACTTTTGTATCGCAGGCATTCTGACTGGTGTGACATGGTACCTCATTGTGGTTTTGATTTGCATTTCTCGATGCTTTTGAACTGTGGTGTTGGAGAAGACTCCTGAGAGTCCCTTGGACTGCAAGGAGATCCAACCAGTCCATTCTGAAGGAGATCAGCCCTGGGATTTCTTTGGAAGGAATGATGCTAAAGCTGAAACTCCAGTTCTTTGGCCACCTCATGCAAAGAGTTGACTCATTGGAAAAGACACTGATGCTGGGAGGGATTGGGGGAAGGATGGGAAGGGGATGACAGAGGATGAGATGGCTGGATGGCATCACTGACGCAATGGACATGAGTCTGAGTGAACTCTGGGAGTTGGTGATGGACAGGGAGGCCTGGCATGCTGTGATTCATGAAGTCACAAAGAGTTGGACACGACTGAGCTGAACTGAACTGAATTGATAATGAGTGATGCTGAGCATCTTTTCATGTGTTTGTTAGCCATCTGTATGTCTTCTTTGGAGAAATGTCTATTTAGTTCTTTGGCCCATTTTTTGATTGGGTTGTTTATTTTTCTGGAAATGAGCTGCAGGAGTTTGCTTGTATATTTTTGAGATTAGTTGTTTGTCAGTTGCTTCATTTGCTATTATTTTCTCCCATTCTGAAGGCTGCCTTTTTACCTTGCTTATATTTTCCTTTGTTTTGCAGAGGCTTTTAATTTTAATTAGATCCCATTTGTTTATTTTTGCTTTTATTTCCAGTATTCTGGGAGGTGGGTCATAGAGGTGGGTCATCATGCTGTGATGTATGTCAGAGAGTGTTTTGCCTGTGTTCTCCTCTAGGGGTTTTATAGTTTCTGGTCTTAAGATTATATCTTTAATCCATTTTGAGTTTATTTTTGTATGTGGTGTTAGAAAGTGTTCTAGTTTTATTCTTTTACAAGTGGTTGACCAGTTTTCCCAGCACCACTTTTTAAAGAGATTGTCTTTAATCCATTGTATATTCTTGCCTCCTTTGTCAAAGATAAGGTGTCCATAGGTGTGTGGATTTATCTCTGGGCTTTCTATTTTGTTCCATTGATCTATATTGATGTCTTTGTGCCAGTACCATACTGTCTTGATGACTGTGGCTTTGTAATAGAGCTTGAAGTCAGATAGGTTGATTCTTCCTGTTCCATTCCTCTTTCTCAAGATTGCTTTGGCTATTCGAGGTTTTTTGTATTTCCGTACAAATTNGATGTCTTTGTGCCAGTACCATACTGTCTTGATGACTGTGGCTTTGTAATAGAGCTTGAAGTCAGATAGGTTGATTCTTCCTGTTCCATTCCTCTTTCTCAAGATTGCTTTGGCTATTCGAGGTTTTTTGTATTTCCGTACAAATTGTGAAATTACTTGTTCTAGTTCTGTGAAAAATACCACTGGTAGCTTGATAGGGATTGCATTGAATCTGTA
>SJYV01052783.1:0-14712 GCA_006410875.1 Neotragus pygmaeus | reverse complement strand
TGGGTGGAGAAAGGAAACTGGCAGGACAGTTCTTTAAATAAATGTTTTCAGGAGCCGCTTTTATGAACCCAGTTCTTTTTTTAATTTACTTCTGGCTAGGTCTTTGTTGCTGCACATGGGCTTTCTCTGGTTGGAGAGCAAGGGCTACTGCTTTTCTTCACTGAGGAGCACTGGCTTCAGTAGTTGCTGTGTGGGTTCAGTAGTTGTGGTGGCTTAATCGCTCCTTGGCATGAGATCCTCCCGGACAAGGGATTGAACCCAGGTTCCCTTCATTGGCAGGCGGATTCTTATCCAATGTACCAGTCTCGTGAACCCAGTTCTTGAATCTCCTCATATCTAGAAAATCACTGAAATCCTTCAGGGTGATGACTGTTTTCCTGATTAGCAGAAAGCTTCATGAGACTAGCAAAAACCTGGAAAAAAAATATGCACTCAATTGCATGTATTCCCCTTTCACCAAAATCACGTATATACTGACATTCCTCCTTGCTTCTTCAGAGCAGTTTCTCAGAGGCATCTGCGGTGCTGTTCACAGGCCGCAGTCATTTTGCTATCACGGTGACTTACAATGTCGTTTCACCATTTTAACGATCTTATGAGGTAATCATAAGGGTAGTTTTCCAGGTCACACGTCAAAATATTACTGGTAAGGAAATAAGTTGTAAAGCAACATGCCTGAGTTTCCCTTCTAGTGATGGAGCTAGACCCAGACCCAGGTCACTTATACTGATTGTCCACAAGTCCCTTCTTAAATCAGAGAGCATCGCTTGAGACCAGGCCTACAAAAAATGTACTTTGTCTTGGAGTCCTTGGAGGGGACGACTGTGAGGTTCCAGTTAAACAAGGGAATGTGAGTGCCAGCCCTACCACGGGAGAGGTGGATTGCCCAGCTTCTGACAACAAGCTGAGGCGGAGGGGAGACTGAGGCTGGGTGCCAGCAGTGCTTGCTGCTGCTGCCTCACAGCTGCTCTGGCAGTAGCCCGTGTAGAACACTCCCAGATATTCTAAAGAAACCCTGAAGGTGGGGCTAGTGCTGGAAGGGCATCTGGGCTTCCCATTTCTGAGGAATGGATTAAAAAACAAACCAAAAACCCCCTAAGAGTAGGAAGTGAGAACTTGACCCACCATCTGGTTGAATCCAGTCACACTGGGAGTTGTTGGGGCAGGGTGGATGGAGAGAGGAATGGTTTCTGAATAGATTTAATTCTCATCTCCTTCCAAGGAAAGACGCCTGGACAAGAACAAATATCTTTCGTAGAAGTCTGGGAATGAGACAAGGCAGAGATTTTGCAGCTAAAGGCAAATGAATGGGGTGGGTCCATGGACCTGAGCAATTACTATCAGGTTGGCTAAAGACCCAACAGAATCAGCTGCAACTTAGTACATAGTACCTAGGGAAAGGCCACCCCAAGACATCTGAGAGCAGTAAGGTCCCAGATGCCAGCCACAGGGACCTGAGGTTGCCTCCTTTTGCTGCTACCTCTAGCTTCACCTAGATGCCACCTGGAGGGGGATAAGAGAGTGTTCTGGTTGTCTATTGCTGTGTAACAAACTATTCCAGAGTCAGGAATTTGGAAAGAGTATGAGGGGAGACGCAGTTTATCTCTGCTTCTGATTTTCAGCTGAGAAGACTTGGAGGCCAGAGGTGACTTGATGACTGGGGACTGGAATCATCTGAAAAATTATCTATTTCTACATAATCACTTTAAAATTTAGTGCCTTAAAATAAACAATTTATTATTTCTCGTGGTTCAGATGTGAATTTGGCTGGAGCCAGAATGATCAGTTTAGCCTTAAGCCTTTCTCCACGTGGCCTTTATCTCTGGCAGAGTAACTGGTCTTCTTACATGGCGTGGAGTAGCAAGAGGGAATGCTTCAACCAAGGCAAGCAGAAGCTACAGATCTGTTAAAGCTCTCCCCTGAGAGTTACATATCAGTACTTCCATTCCATTCTGTTGGTCAAAACAGGTCACGGGGCCAACTTGGATTTAAAGAGAGGGGAAATAGACTCTACCTCTTGAAGGGCCGTTTTCCAGGTCACATTTCAAAAGAGTTTATGGGGTGAGAGATACTGTTGTCATCTTTAGAAACACAGTCACCGTTACTACTTAAACAAGAACAGAGATTTTTAACTGAACAGTTACATTTTCCCCATTTCTCCACATCTTGTAGGCTGCAGGTTTAAGAACAGGGTAGGTCAATTATAACATAGGCTACATTTTTTCCTGTGCATTGTTACTGTTGTTCAGTCACTAAGTCATGTCTGACTCTTCAAGCCTGTGAACTGCAGCATGCCAGGCTTCCCTGTCCTTCACTGTCTCTGGGAATTTGCTCAAACTCATGTCTGTTGAGTCAGTGATGCCATCCAACCATCTCATCCTCTGTTGCCTGCTTCTCCGTGTGCCCTCTGAATGTAATGAGTAAATTGTGAGCCGCTACACGTGTACAAGTGAGATGTAGAAAAGGCAGAGGAGCAAGAGGTCAAATTGCCAACACTCGTTGGCTCATAGAAAGAGCAAGAGAATTCCTGAAAAACATCTATTTCTGCTTCATTGACTCCACTAAAGCCTTTGAATGTGTGGATCACAACAAACTGTGGAAAATTCTTAAAGAGATAGGAATACTAGATCACCTGACCTGCCTCCTGAGAAAGCTGTATGCAGGTCAAGATGTAACAATCAGAACCAGACATGGAAAATGGACTGGTTCCAAATTGGGAAAGGAGTATGTCAAAGCTGTATATTGCCACTCTGTTTTTTTTTTTAACTTATATACAGAATACATCATGCGAAATGCTGGGCCAGATTAATCACAAGCTGGAATCAAGATTGCCAGGAGAAATATCAATAACCTCAGAAATGCAGATGACACCCTAATGGCAGAAAACAAAGAGGAACTAAAGAGCCTCTTAATGAAGGTGAAAAAGGAGAGTGAAAACCTGGCTTAAAATTCAACATTTAAAAA
Organism: Neotragus pygmaeus; assembly: GCA_006410875.1. Lineage (NCBI taxonomy): Eukaryota > Metazoa > Chordata > Mammalia > Artiodactyla > Bovidae > Neotragus > Neotragus pygmaeus. The sequence goes on along the minus strand of SJYV01052783.1, from coordinate 11,748 downwards.
TCTAAGATCATAGCATCCGGTCCCATCACTTCATGGCAAATAGATGTAGAAAAAATGGAAACAGTCACTTTCTTGGGCTCCAAAATCACTGCAGATGGTGACTGTAGCCATGAAATTAAAAGACGCTTACTCCCTGGAAGGAAAGCTATGACAAACACAGAGGCATCACTTTGTCAACAAAGATCTGTCTCATCAAAGCTATGGTTTTTCCAGTGGTCATGTAGTAGTGAGAGCTGGACTATAAAGAAGACTGAACACTGAAGAATTTACAGAGTTCTCAAGAGGCAGGTCAGGTGGTCTGGTATTCCCATCTCTTTCAGAATTTTCCCCAGTTTACTGTGATACACGCAGTCAAAGGCTTTGGCATACTCAGTAAAGCAGAAATAAATGTTTTTCTGGAACTCTCTTGCTTTTTCCATGTTCCAGCAGATGTTGGCAATTTGATCTCTGGTTCCTCTGCCTTTTCTAAAACCAGCTTGAACATCAGGAAGTTCACAGTTCAAGTATTGCTGAAGCCTGGCTTGGAGAATTTTGAGCATTATTTTACTAGCATGTGAGATGAGTACAATTGTGTGGTAGTTTGAGCATTCTTTGACATTGCCTTTCTTTGGGATTGGAATGAAAACTGACCTTTTCCAGTCCTGTGGCTGAGTTTTCCAGATTTGCTGGCATTCTTCAACTTACTGGCTGTATATCTTGGACATATTGTTTAAGCTTCCTATGTTTCAATTTTTGCATATACAAAATGTACTAATATTATTCTCACTTTACACGGGGCTTGCAAAACTTAAGTTTAAAACCTTTGGCTTTAATAGCTCAAAAATTTTGATAACTGTGAGAGTGAAAACTTTGATCTAGACTTTTTAGGAAATCAGTGACTTGGCCTGATTTTTGACAAAAGATGAAGGAGAGGATAAAATTTGGGAGTGGTCTGAGGCAGTATGTTCTTGGAGAAGAGGACATTTGAGTGATTCATGAATGTGAAAAGGAAGGACACAGAACTCTGGAGAGGTGTGTTCCTCCTAGTACTTAAAATTAGAACTGAGATCTAATCCTAGCATCATTCATTAGTACCTAGTCTCATTATTTCTTGGCAGTCTTGAGTAGAGTTCACTTTACACATTACTTTAAAAATTTTTTCTTATTGTAAAATACATATAAAATTGATCATCTTAGATGAACCGCTTTAAGTGTACAATTCATATTGTTGTGTGACCATCACCCTGATGTTTCCAGAATTCTTTTCATCTTGCAAAACTGAGACTCTGTACCTATTAAACAATAAATCCCCATCCCCACTACCTGCCCTCCCAGCCCCCATCTGTAGAATTCTACTTTCTGCTTCTGTGATGTTTGATCATTAACTACCTCATATAAGTGGAATCGGTATTTTCAGTGTTTTTCTTTTTGTGACAGGCTTATTTCATTTAGCATAATGTCTTCATGGTTCATTCATTGTTATAGCATATGTCAGAATTTCATGCTTTTTTAGAGCTAGTAATATTTCATTGTATAAACTTCACATTATTTTTTGTTATACCAAGAACTTTGTCCCTTTATAACATGTTTCTTATATTTTGCACACAGGAAGGGTCACCGTACATAGTCAGGTCAGTGTTTTCCCTCTAAGATTTCAGTTCACCTTTTAAAGGGAGAAAGTGAAGGCAGAACAAAGACAGGAGTGGGAACGGACTAAAATAATCATTCAAATGAGTAATTATTTCCTGGACTGTATTCCCAGCTAGATATGTAAAACAGCAGGGCCCCAGAGCTAAGTTAAGGAGTTAGATTTGGGGGAAGGGGGTTATCGACTCATCTATTTATTGGTAACAGCTTTATTGAGATATAATTCATAGACCATACAATTCATTCATTTAACATTATTTAATTCATTCAACTTCATGACTTTTCACATATTCAGACTTGTGCAGCTGTTATCGCAAAATCTTAGAAAATTTTCATAGTCCCTAAAAGAAATCTTGTACCAATTTGCCATCATCCCCAGTTCCTTCCTCAGCCCTGTGCAAACCTTAATCTACTTTCTGTCCATACAGAGATGCCTATGCTGGAAATTTCATGTAAATGAAATCATATAATATGTGGTTCTTTGTGACTGGCCTCTTTCACTTAGTTCAAGGTTCATCTGTGTTACAGCGAGTATTGATAATTAATTTCTTTGTTAACCAGATGAGAGAAATAATAGCAGGAATTCATTTCTTTTTATTACTCAATAATATTCCATTCTGTTGATTATACGCATTTTATCTACTCATCAGTTTTTGGACATTAGAGTTGTTCCTATTTTTTAGCTAATGTGAGTATTGCTGCTTTGAATACTCACGTATAAAGTATGTGGACCTATGTTTTAATTTCTCTTAAGTATATACCTAGAGGTGGATTTTTTTAATGTTTTTATTTTATATTGGAGTATAGCTGATTTATAATGTTGTGTCAGTTTTAGACATACACCTGAGTGATTCAATTATACATATATCCCTTCCTTTTCAGATTCTTTTCCCATATATGTTGTTACAGAATACTGAGTACAGTTTCTGTGCTATACAGTAAGTCCTTGTTGATTATCTGTTTATATGTATATGTGTATGTGTGTGTGTGTGTGTGTGTATGTATATATATATATATATAGTAGTGTGTACGTGTTAATCCCAAACTCCTAATTTATCCTTCTCCTGCAAGGAGTTAGATTTTATAGGACTAGAAAATGAATTTAGGAAACTAAACTAACTGTTCACTTCTTTTTGTATTCTCATTTAAAATTGTAAAGGAAATTGGAGATACATGCTGAGGTGGCAACCACTGAGCCTTCTCTGCAAGCCACCATGTGACAGAGAGAGGGAAGGATGGCATACACTTTTAGCAACTGGAGCCGATGTTAGGAGAATTTCTACTCTAAAGGAGTTTTCCTCTGAGTAGTTCCTACTCTGTGAGGTCAGATGAGACCTAGGACAGCCCAGAACACAAGGACCCCCACCCTGTATCCCCACAGACCACTGTCAGTGTGGGCCCATCTCTGATCCTCCTCCCCTGCCGGGACGGGAAGAGGCCGCGCGGCGCCTTTCCCCATGAGCAGCCTCTGAGGAGGCAGGGCTTTCACACATCTGACCCCGGGGTCAGTGGGTCTGTGTAAGAGCTGCCGGACTTCACCCTCATCACACCTTATCTGGCTCAGGAGAATCTCTCTTCATCTACTCATCACTATTTCCCACCCAGATTTTCCCCTAAAGCAACTCCTTGGCGGGAGCTATTTCGCTGAGTACACAGCGACCCTGACATATTAATCACGTCTTTCTGGGCAGAGGTGGTGGCAATCCTCCAACAAGAAAAGTTCCTTCCCTGTTCTGGATTGAACAACCAGATTTTCTTGGCTCTTAGAGTCGCTCGTGTCTCTCCTCCACACTCCACGCCCCACCCCATCCCGGCTTCCTTTTATTTATTTGTTTTAATCAATTAATTTATTTTAATTGGAGGCTAATTACTTTAAATATTGTAGTGATTTTTGCCGTACATGAATCACCAGCTTCCTTTTAAAACTTGACTTTGTCCCTGGACTCTGGACTTTAATACTGACGTCATTTAAGGATTTGGAGACAATGAGCAAAATATTTCTTTCTTTGTAGTTTAGGGGGACTAGTTGGGAAACTAATCTCCACTAGAGGGAGACTTCATCTTAAGAAAGAAAATGATATGAAATTTGTGATGTTTAATGGAAGTAGATAAAATATAAAACATGTAGAGGAAGTATATAATTCATTTACATAGCTGTTGCATTTAGCCAACTATCTCTTCTTTTTTTTAAAAAAAAAAAAGCTGTTATTTCCACAATGATAATTCATTTTATGTAGGAATTACTTTTTGTTTTTAACTTAATTTTATAATTATGTAAAACATTTACATAATTACTTAAATATTTACATAATTTGCTTCCCTGGTGGCTCAGATGGTAAAAGCCTCTGCCTACAATGCAGGAGACCTGGGTTCTATCCCTGGGTCAGGAAGATCCCTTGGAGAAGGAAATGGCAGCCCACTCCAGTATTCTTGCCTAGAAAATCCCATGGACAGAGAAGCCTGGTAGGCTACAGTCCATGAGCTTGCAAAAATGGGACATGACTGAGCGACTTCACTTTCTTTCACTTTTCTTTAGTTTTTTAATTATGTAAAATATTTACGTATTTTTCATATGTAACATTTGGGGGGCTTCCCTGGTGGCTCAGTTGGAAAAGAATCCACCCACAATGCGGGATACCTGGGTTTGATTGCTTGGTTAGAAAGATCCTCTGGAGAAGGGAAAGGCTACCCACTCCAATATTCTCGCCTGGAGAATTCCATGGGCAGAGAAGTCTAGTGGGCTACTGTCCATGGGGTCACAGAGTCGGGCACAACTGAGTGACTAAGCACATGCACAAAATATTTACATGGTTCTAAAATCGACTGTACAAAACAAAGTATATTAAAAGAAGCTTATCTTCTGTCTTTTCTGCATTATTTCTCCTCTCTCTCTCTCTAAAGGTAATCACTAATCATACCACTTATTTTTCCTACGTTATTTTTTTCTATTAGAAACACACATGTTTATCAGTTCAGTTCAGTCAGGTAGCTCAGTCATGTCTGACCCTTTGCGACCCCATGGACTGCAGCACACCAGGCTTCCCTGTTCATCACCAACTCCTGGAGATTACTCAAACTCATGTCTATCGAGTAAGTGATGCCTTCTAACCATCTCATTCTCTGTCGTCCCCTTCTCCTCCCGCCTTCAGTCTTTCCCAGCATCAGAGTCTTTTCTAACGAGTCAGTTCTTCCCATCAGGTGGCCAAAGTATTGGAGTTTCAGCTTCAGCACCAGTCTTTCCAATGAATATTCAGGACTGATTTCCTGTAGGATGGACTGGTTGGATCTCCTTGCTGTCCAAGGGACTCTCAAGAGTCTCCTTCAACACCACAGTTCAAAAGCATTAATTCTTCAGTGCTAAGCTTTCTTTATAGTCCAACTCTCACATCCATACATGACCACTGGAAAAACCATAGCCTTGACTTTTGTTGGCAAAATAATGTCTCTGCTTTTTAATATGCTGTCTAGGTTGATCATAACTTTTCCAAGGAGCAAGCATCTTTTAATTTCATGGCTGCAGTGATTTTGGAACCCAGAAAAATAAAGTCAGCCACTGTTTCCCCATCTGTTTGCCATGAAATGATGGGACCAGATGGAATGATCTTAGTTTTCTGAATGCTGAGTATTAAGCCAACTTTTTCACTCTCCTCTTTTACTTTCTTCAAGAGGCTCTTTAGGCTCTTCACTTTCTGCCCTAAATGTGGTATCATCTGCATATCTGAGGTTATTTATATTTATCTGGCTGTCTTGATACCAATTTGTCCTTCATCCAGTCCAGCATTTGTTATGATGTACTCTGCATATAAGTTAAACCAGGGTGACAATATGCAGCCTTGACATACTCCTTTCTGGATTTGGAGCCAGTCTGTTGTTCCATGTCCAGTTCTAACTGTTGCTTCTTGACCTGCATACAGATTTCTCAGGAGGCAGAGCAGGTGGTCTGGTATTCCCATCTCTTCAAGAATTTTCCACAGTTTGTTGTGATCCACATAGTCAAAGGCTTTGGCATAGTCAGTAAAGCAGAATTAGATGTTTTTCTGGAACTGTTTCGCTTTTTCAGTGATCCAACAGATGTTAGCAATTTGATCTCTGGTTCCTCTGCCTTTTTTTAATATCTCCTTTTAAATATAAACAATAGTGCACTATTCACATGTCCTCCACCTTTCTTTATTCACTTAAAAGTATTTCTTGGCGATCACTCCATAACAGCATCTTCCTCACTGCTTTTTTACAGTAAAAAAGTACTGTATAGTACTCCTTTTTGTGGAGGTACCATATTACTGACAGACTGGGTTGTTTCCAGTCTGTAGCTATTACAAATAATGTTGTATACAATCGTGTACACTTTTCATACTTCTGTTGGGGTATCTTTGGGATAGATTTCTAAAAACGGATTGCTTAATCAAAAGGCACTGATAATCGTGCTAGTTAGATACTGTCAAAGTCTCCATGGCGGAGGCTGTACCATTTTACATTTCCGTACTCAGCATATGAGAATGCCTGTTTCCTCACAGTCTCATCAACAGAGTATGATATCAAAGTTTTGGATGTATTCAATCTCATGGGTAAGATGTGCTATCTCCATGCACTTTTAATTTCCATGTTTTTAAAATTATGAGCAATACTGAACATTTTTCATATGGTTAACAGAAATTTGTATGTTTTTCTCTGTGATAGGCTCATTTTATCAACTCATCTTTGGAGATGAGCATACATTTTTTTTTTTTTACCTTGGATCCATTAATATGATTAACTACATTAATGAATTTCCTTTGACTCTCCATTTTTGCATCCATGGAGTATTATCCACTTGTTTATGATACAAATTTTTTAATGTACTATTGGCTTCTGTTTGCTAATATCTTATTTAAGATTTTTATATCAGTATTAACAAGTGAAGTTGATCTATATAGTGTTTTTGTTTAGCCTTTGTCATGATTCCAAAATTTAGGTTTGGGAATCAATATTACACTCACTTTGGAAAATGATTTTTTAAATGTCCCTCTTTTGCCATGTTCAAAAATAGCTTGAAAAGCTAAGGATTTATTTTTTTAAGTTTAATATTATCTTCTGTGAAACTGTCTGGATCTGTTTTGTTTTGTAGGGTAACTCTAATCAGTTTCTCTAATTCTTTTACGTGAAATGGTCTGTTTTTACTTTGTGTCCACATGAATCAGTTCTATTGAATTGGGATTTTACACAAAATTATATACTTAATGTAGATTTTCAAACGTATTTACAAAGACTACTTTAAAAGTTCCTCTTCTATGTCTCTTTCTTTCCAGTTTTATATATTTGTGCTGAAATTCCCCCCTCCCTGTTTTTTGAGTAGTTCAGCTAAGAAGTTGTCAATTTAGTTTTTTCAAAGAAACATTTTTGGATTTATTTGTTAGTTCTACTTTTGTTGTTGTTTTCAAACCCATTAGTCACTGACTTTCTTTTAACTAATTTCTTCCTTTTGCTGTTATTTGGTTTGCTTTGCTTTTTCCCCTAGTTTTTTTGAGTCATAATGTTTAGCATTTATTTTTGCTTTTAAACTTTTATTCATTTATTAGTATAAATCTTTCTCTGACAGCTGTTTTAACTATTTCCCATAATTCTTGTTTTCATTATTAATATTTGCAATTTGTTTTGCATTTCTCCTTTGACCCAGAAGTGGTTAACAAGAGGCTTTTAAATTTCCCACTTGGAAATTTAAATTGGACTTTATTGAGATTTTTTTTCTGTGGCCAAAAATGTTTCTAGGTGGCACAGGGGGTAAAGAATCTGCCAGTGTAGGAGACTCAAGAGACATGGATCCCTGGGTCAGAAGGAAATGGCAACCCACTCCAGTATTTCTTTCCTGGAAAATTCCAAGGACAGAGGAGCCTGGTGGGCTACAGTCTGTGGGGTCACAAAGAGTCAAACATAACTGAGCACACACATGCCAAGCTTTTGTGAATCCTTTATTTGCATTTGTTGGTGTGTGCAGGGGTCCATATTCTCTATTATCAAGTTTCAGAGTTTATTATATTTTAAATATGCCTTATTTATTGTGTTGTTTAGGTTGTCTATATCTGTACTAATTTCTTGTCATTTTCTCTCCCTAGATCTGAAAGATTTGTTAAAGTTCTTCTCATTATTATTGTTTCTGTTTCTCCCATTTTAAGTATAATTCTTCTGATTTTTTAATTGTCGTAAAAATTTCTTTATTACTTTTAAANGGGCCTGGGTTCAGTTCCTGGTTGGGGAACTAAGATCCTGCAAGCTGCATGAAAAAAAGGGGGGAAAAATTGCCATAGGAAGTAAAATACACTGAAAGTTCAAGTAGAAACTTTGGACTGTTATCAATTAGAAAGCACTAAATGAGATAGTTTAAGATGTGTATAAGAGACAGAATTACAATTGCAACCCCCGCTTAAATTACAGAAAAAATTATGGTACATTTTTAGTCATTTATTTTTAGGCTTCCTGAATCTCTTCAATTTAGATATATTTCTTTTATACAGCATAGTGTTGGAATTTGCTTTTGTAGTCAATATGAAACTCATTTTAACAGGTGAGGTAAGCTTATTTATATATTTATTGATGTAGTCAATACGTCTGGCCTTAGATCCGTCTTACTTTTTAAAAATAGTTATTTCTTGTTGATTGCACTGAGTCTGTGTTGCTGTGTGCAGGCTTTGTCTAATAACAGAGAGTGGGGGCCACTCTTTGATTGGCATCTGAGGGCCTCTCACTGCCCTGGCGTTCCTTGCTGTGGCGCATATGCTCTAAGAGCACAGGCTTCAGTGGCTGAGGCATGTGGGCGCAGTAGTTCTGGGGTAAAAACAGGCTTAGTTGCTGTGTGGCACATGGAATCTTCCCCCACCAGGGATCGAACTAGTGCCCCCTGCATTGTGTGGCAGATTCTTACCCACTGTACTACTAAGGCAGGGGAGTCCTGCCTTATGGTTTTATGTTACATACTTTTTGTATATTTAGGTCTCTCGCCATATGATCTATTTCATTTGCTTCCTCCCTCCTTTTTAAACATATCTTCTGGTATTTAAAAGAGTTTATGTTTTTGTTCTAATGATTAACTGTATCCTAATACTTTTATTATATAATACGTAAGTTCTGTCTCTTTTTGGCTATTGTCTATATGAGCATGTGAAATGATCAAAAATGTATATATTGGCCTCTGCCCACGTTTTTCCCACACAGCTCCTGACCCTGGTAAATACCTAAGTGATAAAGGCTCTAGGAGCATCTTTTATGCTAACATTTGGTGTTTGATCCTGGTTCCTAACAGAGTGCTTGGAATTTCCTGGGTAATAGGGGTGCTTTTGTTCCAGCGAGGTGATTCTTGGTGGGCTCCTGGATGAAAGCTGGTCACAGAAAGACCAAATTGTGATTAGAGACTTAGAATTCAACCCCACTCCCATTCTCTGTATAAGGGAGAGGTGCTGGAAGTGGAGTTAAGGATGGATTAGGCCTGTTGTGATAAAGCCTCCATGGAAATCCCAATAAGATAAGTAAGGTTTGGAGAGTTTCCAGGGAGAGTGGCAGGCCTGCAGAGGATATGGGAGCTTCACACTGCTTCCCACACACCTCTCCTGAGCATCTCTTCCATCTAGAGGTTCATCAGTATCCTTTATCTTATTCTTTAAAAATTTTTATTTTGGCTGATCTGGGTCCTTGTGGCAGCTCACAGGCTGGACTTCTCTTTATGTGCCATGCAGACTTAGCTGCTCTGTGGCACACGGGATCTTAGTTGACAGACCAGGGATTGAACCCAGGTCCCCTGCATTGCATGGTGGATTCTTAACCACTAGACTACCAGGGAAGTCCCCTCTGATTGCCTTTTATAAAAAGCAGTAAAGAGTACTTTCTTGAGTTCCGTGAGCCATTCTAGCAAATTACCTAAACTCAAGGAGGGGATTATGGGAACCTCTGACTTATAGCTGATTGATCAGAAGCACAAGTAGCAACCTGGACTTGCAGTTGGCATCTGAAGGGCAGGAGGGCAGGCAGTCTTGTGGGACTGAGCCCTTAACCTGTGGGGTCTGATGTTGTCACCAGATATTATCTCCCTGAGCTCAATTGTAGGGTACTCAGCTTGTGTCATGGAATTACTTGTATGGGTAACCCCCCCACAGCTGGTGTCAGAAGTGTTATTAATGAGATAGTAGCATGAGAGTAAAGGAGGACTGGAGTTTTTCCTAATAGAGAGAGCAATATTGAAAAACTACCTAGGAATCTCTTAACCCCACCCCTCCACCTGCCCACCGATTGCTTTCCTCTAGCATCTTCATATGTGGTACTTAGTATGTGTGTACTCAGTCATGTCTGACTCTTTGCAACCCCATTGCAGGAAAGAAAATAGGGTCAGAAATTTGTAACCTATAGAGCATTTTTGAAATCATTTCTATATTTGCAGCCATCCATTTCTTCAATGTTTACTGTGTACAGAACTATGTCTTCAGTTCCTATAAAGGAATATATAGAAAACAGGAAGTTTAAATAGTTCAAAGTTGGGCCAATAGCTGGTTGGATAAGATCCTGTTAGCTCAGGAAAACAGGCGAAAGCCAAGTCTCCACTCTAAGATCCACCATCACCTGCCCCAATGAAATAGCATGCAGGGCACTTTGGAGCCATCTGGAAGAAACCTTCAAGAGCTGTTTGCTAAACTATGTAATAGATGAGATGATACCACTCTAATGGTAGAAAGTGAAGAGGAACTAAAGAGCCTCTTGATGAAGTGAAAGAAGAGAGTGAAAAGCTGGCTTGAAATTCAATATTCAAAAAACTAAGATCATGGCATCTGGTCTCACCTCTTCAGGAAAAAAGTAGAAGAGGAAAAAGTGGAAGCAGTGACATATTTTATTTTCTTGGGTTCCAGTATCACTGTGGAAGGTAACTACAGCCATGAAATTAAAAGACGCTTGCTCCTTGGAAGAAAAGCTATGACAAATCTAGAAAGCATGTTAAAAAGTAGAGACATCACTCTACCGACAAAGATACATATAATCAAAGTTACAGTTTTTCCAGTAGTCATGTATAAACGTGAGAGTTGTACCATAAAGAAAGCTGAGTGCCTAATAATTGATGCTTTAGGATTGTAGTGCTGGAGAAAACTCTTGAGAAGCTGAAGCTCCAATCCTTTGGCTACTTGATGCAAAGAGCTGACTCATTAGAAAAGAACCTGATGCTGGGAAAGACTGAAGGCAAAAGGAGAAGAGGGCGACAGAGGATGAGATGTTTAGATAGCATCTCTGACTCAATGCATATGAACCTGAGCAAACTCTGGGGGATGGGAAGGACAGGAATTCCTGGCGTGCTGCAGTCCATGGGGTCTCAAATAGTCGGACACAACCTGGCGACTGAACAGCAACAACCAAGTTTTTACTATTGAGGCTACTAATGATTCTTCTGGTTTTAAAATTGCCATGGGGGGAATTCCCTGGCCATCCAGTAGTTAGGACTCTGAGATTTAACTGCCAAGGGCCTGGGTTCAGTTCCTGGTTGGGGAACTAAGATCCTGCAAGCTGCATGAAAAAAAGGGGGGGAAAATTGCCATAGGAAGTAAAATACACTGAAAGTTCAAGTAGAAACTTTGGACTGTTACCAATTAGAAAGCACTAAATGAGATAGTTTACCTAACAATGCAATTTTTTCCTTAATGTCTGGGAAGAGATGCAGGATAAAAGCAAACTTGGAGATCTAACCTATCTATCAAGGCTTCAAGATCTCTGATACATGGTTGGAGAGGGTATGACCTCTAGAAGGCAGTTTGGCTGCTGCTGCTGCTGCTGCTAAGTCGCTTCAGTCGTGTCCGACTCTGTGCGACCCCATAGACGGCAGCCCACCAGGCTCCCCCATCCCTGGGATTCTCCAGGCAAGAACACTGGAGTGGGTTGCCATTTCCTTCTCCAATGCGTGAAAGTGAAAGTGAAGTCGCTCAGTCGTGCCCGACTCTTAGCGACCCTAGGGACTGCAGCCTACCAAGCTCCTCTGTCCATGGGATTTTCCAGGCAAGAGTACTGGAGTGGCAATTTGGCAGTATCTATCAAATTGCACATAACTTTTGACTTCACAATTTTATTTCTATAAATTTATCATACTCACACAATGAAAAACAACACATGTACAAAGTTAGT
>SJYV01052773.1:11921-24713 GCA_006410875.1 Neotragus pygmaeus | reverse complement strand
AGGTGCTGGGGTGGGGGGCTGGCTAGGGCCCCTTGCAGGTCACCCTGAACTCACCCTGCCTTGCCTTAGGAATTCAACCCCGAGGAGTTCTACCACTTGCTGGAGGCGGCTGAGGGCCATGCTAAGGAGGGCCACCTTGTCAAGACAGACATCCCCCGCTACATCATCCGCCAGCTGGGCCTCACCCGTGACCCCTTTCCAGGTACTGACTGGTCGGTGCAGGGGGCTCTGGGTGAGCTGACTGGGACCCAGGCCTTGACTCAGTCCCGTTCCCCTTCTAGATGTGGTGCACCTGGAGGAGCAAGACAGCGGCGGCTCTAACACGCCTGAGCAGGACGACCTTTCTGAGGTGAGGCCTGCAGGCCCCGTGGGCAACGTGCTGGTCCGGCCCTGCTGGTCAGGGCTCGCTGCCTGCCTCTGCCCTCAGGCTGAGCGAATCTCTTGGTCCCCGCTCTGAGCCTCAGTTTCCCCACCTGTAAAATGGGTTAATAATAGCTCTTTCTCCACAGGCAGTTTTCTTTTCATGATTAAATACACATAACATAAAACACACATGTAAACAAGTTTTAAATGAACAATTCATTGTTATTTATTGTGAGGCCATTTCCACCATCTAGCCCCTAAACATTTTCATCATACCAAAAGGAAACCTTGTACCCATGAAGCAGTTTCTCTCCGTCCCCTCCCTCCCCTACAGCCCCAGGGAACCACTGATCTGCTTTCCAGATCTTTCTGTCTCTGGATTCCTGGGTCTGGATATTTCATATAAATGGAATTACTCACTCTGTGGCCTTTGGTGCCTGGCATAATGTTTTCAAGGCTTACCCATGCTATGGATGAATCTGCTTCGTTCCTTTTCGTGGCTGAATAATATATGCCATGTTTTGCTTATCCATTGTTCACTGATAGGCCTTTAGGTCCACATCTTTTAGCTATTGTGTGAATAGTGCTGCTATGAATATTTGTGTACAAGTATTTGTTTGAACAACTGTCTCAGTTCTTTATAGGAATGGAATTTCTGGGTCACATGGTAACTCTATATTTAATTTCTTGAAGAAATCTGTATGAACTTTTGAATGGGTTGAGTGTCTCTGTGTGTTAACAACTCACACAGAAAATTACTTAATTCCACCCACAGGCCAACCACACTTTGGTAGATGTTCCACATGTCTGGTGGAGGTTACCCACCATAATGGCCATATATGTGTTTTCTCTGAGCTGCCTAGTGTTTTCAAAAGTGTGAAACAAAATATAGAAGTCAGAAGATTAAAGTTAAAATCTGGGTTTGTGCCTTTTTAAAAAGAATCAAAAGTTCTAACAACACTGTGATGGAACCAGCTGGCATTGAATGTGGGCTGGCCTATGATACGGGGTTACCTACACCCCAGTCACCAGACTGTCACCTGGTATGCCTGGTCCCTGAAAGCATTTAGGTTTGTGTCCTTTGTTTCAGATTATGTCTATGAATTCACATACACACACACACACACATCTGTCCTGTATTTTAAAAAATCTCATTATACCATTATATGCCATTTAATTTTTTGAGTAGGTAATGGAATGACATCACTCAATAGTCTAAAATTCTAAAAAGTTATCTTTAATTGTTGTTTGTAGGATCCTTTGTAATGCCATTCAATCAAACTTGCTAACTGAGTGATTCAGTCTTCCATCTTCCTATTCATTTTTTCTTTTTTTGCCAGCTTGATTTGATAGTTTCTGAGAGAGATGTGTTAAGTTTGTCTTGAGTAATTTCTCTTTGTAGTTCTGCCAACGTTTCTATCAAACTTTTTTGGGCTACATTCTAAGGAACATAGAAGTTCAGTATTTTTAAACTTCATAGATCTTTTTGTGAACTGTTAATGTAATAAATCTCTTGTCCCTATAAAAAATAAAAATTATTTTCAAAAATAGTATACAGAGAAAATCTTATATCCACTCTTGTCCCCCATACCCATATTACCTCAAATATATTTTGCCCCTCTTTTTACATAAAATCATACAGTAAATATTGCTCCTTGTTTTTCCCCCCATTTAATAAAATACTTTGGAGAACTTTCTGAATAAGTGTACAGAAATATTTTTCATTAAAAAAAAGAAAAAAAACAGTGGTAAAGGACTTCCCTGGCAGTCCAGTGGTTAACATTCTGCTTCCACTGCAGGGAGCATGGGTTCAATCCCTGATACAGGAACTAAGATCCTGTGTGCCACACAGTATGGCCAAAAACAAGAACAAAATAGTAATAAAATATTCCTTTATAGTATATCCCCTCATATTTTATTTAACCAATTTCCTATGTATGGATTATTCCCAGTCTTATAATGAGTAAGAAAATATGTGTCTGTCATTTTCTTTTTATGAAAATTTATTCTTAAATGTACAATAGGTTCCAAGACAACACTTCATTCTAGCTATAGGCGGCAATAGATATTATGGCAGGGAATCTAGGTGTTTAAACAGGAATGGAGCTAAGGGTCATCGTTGCCTCAGGTACAAGGAACAGCTTACTTTTGCCAGATTTCTTAGTTCTACCAGTGGCCAGGGGGCCTTTTCTTGTGGCCCTTGCTTTTAGCTCCTCAAGTTTCTTCTGCTCTTCCTCTGCTTCTGCCTGAATGCCTTATCTTCCTCCTCCATCTCCTTGGCTTGCTTCTTGGGCTGCTTCTTCTTGCCACTTTTGCGGCCTGACATGGCACCTGTGCCCCTTCCCCAGACCCTGCCACCGGAAGCAGAGCTCCCCGTTCCAGCCTCTGCACCTGTGTGTCATTTTTCACATGTGAAAGCATATCTATAGCATGAATTCAAAAATGTAAAAAAACTTAAAGTGAAAATTGCTGGATTAATTCTGATATACACCAAGTATCTTTAATTGAGACTATACCAATTTATACTCCCAACAGCAAGGTATAGAAGTATCTGTTTCTGCACAGCTTTGCCCACAGAGTGTGCCGGGCTTTGGGATTTTTTTTTCTGCCAATCTACTGTGTGAAAAATGGTATCTTGGAGTAGTTTTAGCTTGCCTATCTGTCATTATTTGTGATGTTCAACATTTTTTTCACATGGTTAACAGCTCTAAGTCTAGTTTACATATCTTATGTACTTTTTCTCTTCAGTTGTTAATATTATTGTTGATTTCTGGGAGCTCTTTATATATTAGGATGATTAGCCATTTTGTAGGTTTCTTTCCTAATGAAGAGAAGTTTGTTATATGACTTCACTGTCAGCCAGTCTGGGGTTTAAGTTCTGACTTTGTTACTCCCTCACTGTGGCACTTGGATGAAGGACTCATTCACTGACTTTGTGCCTCAACTTCCCCATGTGTTAAGTGGAATACCAAGAGTCTCAGTCTCATGATGATGGTGGTGGTGGTGATGATGCCGTGGTCTCCATCTTTCCTCTGCAGGGCCGCAGCACCAAGGCTAAGAAACCGCCTGGAGAGAATGACTTTGAGACCATAAAGCTCATAAGCAATGGTGCCTACGGGTGAGCCACCCGGGGCTCTGGCGGGGGGAGGGCGGCGGAGGCCGGGTGTCTCGGAGGTGACGGCCGGTCCTCGCTCTCTCCCCCTGCAGCGCCGTCTACCTGGTGCGGCACCGGGAAACGAGGCAGCGCTTCGCGATGAAGAAGATCAACAAGCAGAACCTGATCCTGCGCAACCAAATCCAGCAGGCTTTCGTGGAGCGCGACATCCTCACGTTTGCCGAGAACCCCTTTGTGGTCGGGATGTTCTGCTCATTCGAGACCCGGCGCCACCTCTGCATGGTCATGGAATATGTGGAAGGTGTGGGTGCCTGCAGGGCTGTGGGGAAGAGGAGCGTATGGCCGCTAGGGGTAGCCTGCCCGAACCCCAGTCACCATGTTTGCTAGCCACCTGTGTGTTTAGTTTATCCACCCATTTATTCATCCAGCCATTGTTCAACATTCCATCTGTTTATTTCTACCCAGTCAACTATTGATTTATCTGTTTTCTGTTTTTAATTTTTATTTATTTGTGGCTGGGCTGGTTCTGCGTTGCTGAGTGTGGGTTTTCTCTGGTTGTAGCAAGCAGGGACTACTCTCTAGTTGCAGCGCGTGGGCTTCTCGCTGGGGTGGCTTCTTTTTTTGCGGGGTACAGACTCTAGAGCGCTTAGGCTCAGTAGTTATGGCACACCAGCTTAGCTGTTCTGCGGCATGTGGGATCTTCCCTGCAGGGATCAAACATGCATCCCCTGCATTGGCAGGCGAATTTTTAACCACTGGATCACCAGGGAAGCCCGATTTATCTGTTTTAATTTCTTTCAGTATGGCTACATCCATTCCATTATCCATCCATCTATCCTCCTTCCTTTCATCTGTTCATTTGCTAATCCTTCCACTTTTCTATCCATATACCTACATGCCATCTCTCCATCTATCCATCCAATTATCCATCTATTTGTCCATCCATGTATCTGTTTATACATTACAGCTTTATTTATTTTATTCAAGTGTAGTTGATTTACAATATTATGTTACATTTATTTTTAAAGACTTACCTGTTTTTCACTGTGCTGATCTTCGTGGCTGTGGACTTTCTCTGGTTGGGGCAAGTGCTTTGGCTCCTCATTGCAGGGCCTCTTCTCTGGAGCATGGGCTGTGGGCACTAGGGCTTCAGTAGTGGCATTTGGACTGCAGCAGTTTCAGCTTGAGGTCTCCAGAGCGCTGACTCAGTAGTTGTGGAACACCAGCTTTGTTGCCCCATGGCATGTGGGATTTTCCCAGACTAAGGATTGAACCCGTGTCCCCTGCATTGCCAGGCAGACTCCTAACCACTGGACACCAGGGAAGCCCCCACATCTATTAAAAAAAAAAAAAAGGAATAGACTTCATTTTTTAGAGCCGTTTTAGGTTTATAGAAAAAGTGACTGGAAAGCTCAGAGAGTTCCCAGATATTCACTCCCCTCCTGCTCTGTTTCCTCTGCTATTTACATCTTGTGACACATTGGTTACAATTGACGAACAAATACTGTACATTATTATTAACTAAATTATATTAGTGTTCACTGTGTTGTACATCTGTTTTCCATCCATCCCTCTTTTTCTATATCTAGGCATTCATTCATCCACCTGGTTTATTCACCTACCTACTTAACATCCATCTATCCACCAATATCTATTTACCTATTTCTTAATCTGTCATCCATTCATCCCTCTTTCCATCCATCTACTTACTATTCTTATTTGTATTCATTCATCCAAACCTCCACTCTAGCAGCTATCTCATTTTATCTAGTTAGCAGTCTAACTCCATCTACTTATTCACAATTAATCCATCAGTTTATCCATCCCTTTACCATCCATCCAAGCATCCAATCACCAATATATATGTTTTTCATCTGTTTATCTAACCATCCCAAATATTAATCCATCCATCTTCCAAACACAGAAGTACTGTGGTTACACACATGATCTCACAGGGCTATAGCTGTGCTGCCTCCAAGCCTTAATTGACCATTAAGTCACTGAACAGATATCCCTTCATCATCTCCTTCATGTCACATGCTTTTCTGGTGACATAGTGGAGACCTGGACAGATACACCTTTCCCTCACGGAAGGAATAGACATACAATAAAACATACAATAAAACTGTATAGACATACAATAAACAAGAAAAATAAGCTAAAAGAGAAAAGGTGGTTTCCTACAGTGAGGATGGCAACAAGGGACAGAGAGCTCAAGGAGGCCGTGGACACTCTGTTTTCTGCATAATGTGTGTAGGGATTGTCTGGGGTTATGACCAGATTCAGATTCCTGGGCCCACCCTCAGAAAGTCTGATTAATCAGTTTCTGACACTGAGATAAATCTAGCTTCAGGGAGAATTAGGAAAGAGAGAAATGTTTGTGGTTAAAAAAAAAAAAACTTCAGGAATGGCTTTATCTAGGTGCTCAAATTATGTCATTAGTAATCTCTCCATCTCTTGGGTCTATTCTCCCACGTGTCCCACTAAACAGGGCTTGATAGGGAATTCCCTGATCATCCATGGTTAGGACTCCACACTTCTGCTGCAAACAGCATGGGCTTTGTGCCTGGTGGAGGAACTAAGATCTCACAAGCCACCTGGCATGGCCAAAAATAAATAAAATGAAACAGGCCTTGATATAGTGAGGTTACCATCCAACAGATCCCAGTTTACATCCTATGAGCTCAGCAATCTTTGTGAAAAAAGGGAAAAGTCATTGACCGAACTCGGGTTACATGCTGACCCAGCAGCTAACCCTGGAAGGAAATCTAACCCTTGTGAGAAAAAGGAGAAATGGAAGCTGAGGAAGACTAAAATATGAATGCTGCTGACAGTAAATCTGGTGGGGCAAAGGCATTTATATTTTAAAACCTCAGACCCTCAAAGTTCAGACTGCAAACTAGGGTCCATTCTCCCAGGCTCAGTTCATAAGCAGGCAGCTTCAATCCCAGCCAAACTTTACCTCCACCATCAACTCCCTGCCTGACCCAACCTCTCTCTGAGGTTGGGTGCAAACCAATCCCTTCCTGTGTAAAATCAACTGATTGTGCTGACTTTGGAGGATGGCTAAGAAAACAAGAGAAGCCTGGCAGAGGGCACCCCCAGCAGAAGCTGGGAGAGGGAGGCCCCTCTCTGAGCCTCAGTTTTCCTTAGCTGTAAAATGGGGGCCATATGAGAAGAGAACTTGGTGCTATGCTGCCTGCTGGGTGCTCAGCTCTGGGCCAGGGTTGCCTCCCTCTTCACATGCATCCATTCCTTCACCCCCAGGGGGGGACTGCGCCACCCTGCTGAAGAACATTGGGGCACTGCCTGTGGAGATGGCTCGCATGTACTTTGCTGAGACGGTGCTGGCGCTGGAATACTTGCATAACTACGGCATCGTGCACCGCGACCTCAAGCCTGACAAGTGAGCCTTGACCTTTGCCATCACTCCTTCCCTGTCCCTCGGGGGTTGGGGGAGCCATGGCACAGAAGGGCCAGGAGTGAGGAGGACCATCCTCACCTCTAAGACCCCAGTTTGCTTCTGCAGCCTCCTTATCACCTCCATGGGGCACATCAAACTCACGGATTTTGGCCTCTCAAAGATGGGGCTCATGAGCCTCACCACCAACCTCTATGAAGGCCACATCGAGAAGGACGCCCGGGAGTTCCTGGACAAACAGGTGTGTGTGCGGGAGTGGGGTCACCATGGGTGGAGTGACCCGGCAGGACTGTGTGGGCCCTGGGCCTGGCATGGGGGGGCACTGCTCCCCCAGGAGGCCCCTTCTGTGGCCAGGGCATGGGCTGACCGCCTGCCCCCAGGTGTGTGGGACCCCAGAGTACATCGCACCCGAGGTCATCCTGCGTCAGGGATACGGCAAGCCGGTGGACTGGTGGGCCATGGGCATCATTCTCTACGAGTTCCTGGTGGGCTGTGTGCCCTTCTTTGGAGACACTCCCGAAGAGCTCTTTGGACAGGTCATCAGTGGTGCGTGCCTCCGCGGTGGGCAGGCAGGGGGCATGGAAATGAGGGAGGGCCCAAGGCCTCGTGGACCTAAAAGCGAACCCTACCCCACACCTTGCTCTGCAGATGACATCCTGTGGCCCGAAGGGGAGGAGGCCCTACCCACAGATGCCCAGCACCTGATATCCAGCCTCCTGCAGACTAATCCCTTGATCCGTCTAGGTGCAGGTAGGGAGGGTCTGCTGTGCGGAGAATATGAGTTGAGGCAGGGATGTGTGGGTAGTGTTGTCGGTAGCAAGGCTTCCAGCGCTGTGTTCCTGGGCAGGGAAATGGGTGAGCTGGGCTCTGGGCTACTGGGCTAGCCTTAAGTGTTAGCTGTACAGTCATGTCCGACTCTTTGCGACCCCATGGACTGTGGCCCATCAGGCTCCTCTGTTCATGGAATTCTCCAGGCAAGAATACTGGAGTGGGCAGCTATGCCCTTCTCCAGGAGATCTTCTCCATCCAGGGATTGAACCTGGGTCTCCTGCATTGCAGGAAGATTCTTTACAGTCTGAGTCACCAGTGAAGCCTGAGCTAGCCATAGCTGTCGCTTAAATTCCTTCCCTGATCCAGCCCCCTCCTTCCTCCCCAGGCGGTGCCTTTGAGGTGAAGCAGCACAGTTTCTTTCGAGACCTGGATTGGACAGGATTGCTGAGGCAGAAGGCCGAGTTCATCCCCCATCTGGAGTCCGAAGATGATACCAGCTACTTCGACAGTGAGCGGGGACAGCGGGTGGAATCCTTTGAAGGGGCCCTTGGGTTTGCCCTGGCCTGGAACCCAGTTCTAGCCCGCTAGAACAGAGAAGAGGGCTGAGGTCGTGCCGGGGGCGTGGCTTGGCAGAGGGGCGGGGCTCAGAGAAGAAAGGAGGTTGGGGTAGGGATGGAGCCTGCTGCTGCTGCTGCTAAGTCGCTTTAGTCGTGTCCGACTCTGTGCGACCCCATAGACGGCAGCCCACCAGGCTCCTCCGTCCTTGGGATACTCCAGGCAAGAATAGTGGAGTGGGTTGCCATTTCCTTCTCCAATGCATGAAAGTGAAAAGTCAAAGTGAAGTCGCTCAGTCGGTCCGACTCTTAGCAACCTCATGGACTGCAGCCTACCAGGCTCCTCTGTCCATGGGATTTTCCAGGCAAGAGTACTGGAGTGGGGTGCCATTGCCTTCTCCTAGGGATGGAGCCTGGACCAGAGTAAATTCTAAAATTGGGAGTGAGCCTGGATTACCAGGCGGTGCTAGGACCCAGAACAAGGCAAGGGCCCTGGCTGGCGGAGGCGGAGCCGGGGTGGAAAGCACCATAGGTGGAGTCTGGAGGTGTGGCTTTAAGGAGGCGGGGCTACATGTAGCCTTTGAGAAAGTGGAACTGGGACTCAGCGTGGGGGCGGGGTCTTAATCAGTTACTAGTACGGAGGGGCCAGGCTTGTAGGACCTAGACCTGACTTTCGCGGGGTTGTGATTTGCGGAGTGGACGTGCCCGCGGTCACTATCCACACCTCCACCCCAGCCCGCTCAGACAGGTATCACCACGTGAACTCCTACGATGAGGATGACACCACGGAAGAGGAGCCTGTGGAGATCCGTCAGTTCTCCTCCTGCTCCCCGCGCTTCAGCAAGGTGGGACAAACTGGGGGGTAGGGATGGGGTGAGTCGCGGCGAAGGGCGGAGCAGGTATTGAGGGAGGGAGTGGAGGTGGGTTTGAAGTGGGCGGGGGCTCAGGAGGCTGTGGGGAGCAGGCACACAGGCCTAAAGTCTCAAACTAGAGAATTTACAGAGGGAGTGAGGATCTGAGTGATGAGGCTAGTGGCGGGGGGTGGGGTGGGGGGAAGCAGCATAGTCTTGGAAGTGGCCTTTGGCATTAAAGTGAGTGAAGTCGCTCAGCCGTGTCCGACTCTTTGCGACCCCATGGACTGTAGCCTTCCAGGTTCCTCCGCCCATGGGATTTTCCAGGCAAGAATACTGGAGTGGGTTTCTTCTCCAGAAGATCTTCCGGATCTCCTGGTCTCCCGCATCATAAGCAGACGCTTTACCGTCTGAGCTACCAGGGAGGATGCCTTCGGCATTGAGTGGAATCTAAGGGGAACCTGAACAGTAGGGAAATGACCGACAGGAGGAGCGGGCTAATCTGGACCAGGCGGGGTCAGGACCTGGGAATGGAGAGATTGAGCAGTGAGGGCAGAGCTAGGCCGTGGTGAGGCTGGG
This sequence comes from Neotragus pygmaeus, assembly GCA_006410875.1. NCBI lineage: Eukaryota > Metazoa > Chordata > Mammalia > Artiodactyla > Bovidae > Neotragus > Neotragus pygmaeus. The sequence continues at coordinate 15,059 of SJYV01052773.1, read as the reverse complement.
CACTATTTCATTTTGAGGAACAGTATGTGGCAGGGGTCACAAAGAGTTGAACACGGCTGAGCATACATACAATGTAGGGAGGTGCACGACCTAGCTTGGGAGAGGGTACGCATAACTGGATGAGGCTTGGAGAGGTGAGATTCTTTACGGCTTGGGCAGGGCGGGATCTAGAATATGTCAGAGCCTCATTTTGTGGGAGTGGGACCAGAACTGAAGAATTGTGGGTGGTCAGGCTCGGTCCAGGAATGGGCAGGACCCAGCTTTACTAGGATGGAGCTTAGTTTGGCAGGCCCCAGTAGTGAGGTAGAGAATGAGATGGTTGGTTGGCATCATCGACTCAATGAACATGAGTCTGAGCAAACTCCAGGAGACAGGGAAGCCACGGTGCTGCAGTCCATGGGGTCGCAAATACTTGGACACTGTTATGCTCCAGGTCCAGGTCCCCACACAGACGGACAGATCAACTCACCACAGCATGCAAAAGCAAGAAGGGAGTTTATTGCTAACTCGAGTTAGGGCGCTCTGCCACATCCAACACAGTGGAGTGAGGCAAGAGAGCCCCGAGCCCAGATTTACAGCAGTATTTATAGGTTTTAGAACAAACAGGGAGTTGGCAAGGGCTGATTGGCTGCAGGGGGTTCCTGGTATTGGCTAATCTTTATTGGCCACAGGGGTTACTAATTGGCTAATCTTTATTGGCTGCAGGGGGATGTCTTTTACGTCCTGATAAACTCAAACCAGGCTACAGGGAGTATACAGATTGGCTGAGTCCTCACGTCTCTGCCTGGTCAGTGACTCAGCTGTTTCCGGGATGCTAGCTCTGGCTTTTATCAGGCCTCAACANTTTAGAACAAACAGGGAGTTGGCAAGGGCTGATTGGCTGCAGGGGGTTCCTGGTATTGGCTAATCTTTATTGGCCACAGGGGTTACTAATTGGCTAATCTTTATTGGCTGCAGGGGGATGTCTTTTACGTCCTGATAAACTCAAACCAGGCTACAGGGAGTATACAGATTGGCTGAGTCCTCACGTCTCTGCCTGGTCAGTGACTCAGCTGTTTCCGGGATGCTAGCTCTGGCTTTTATCAGGCCTCAACAGACACGACTGAGCGACTGAACAACAGTAGTGGGAAGTTTACTGGTTCAGGAGGGAAGGCAGAACTTGGGGGTTGGACTTCCCTCCACTACCACTTGCAGGTGTATAGCAGTATGGAGCAGCTGTCGCAGCACGAGCCCAAGACCCCCGTGGCGGCAGCGGGGACTAGCAAGAGGGAGCCGAGCGCCAAGGGCCCAGAGGAGAAGGTGACCAGCAAGCGCGAGGGCCTGGGTGGCCTGACCCTGCGGGAGAAGACTTGGAGAGGGGGCTCCCCGGAGATGTGAGCAAGGGCAGAGCTGGGTTTAGGGGCGGGGCCCGAAGGGGAGTAACTCCTCTGACAACGCCCCCTTTGCGCAGCAAGCGCTTCTCGGCATCTGAGGCCAGCTTCTTGGAGGGGGAGGCCAGTCCCCCGTTGGGCGCCCGCCGCCGTTTCTCGGCGCTGCTGGAGCCCAGCCGCTTCAGCACCCCGCAAGAGGAAGAAGATGAGGCTCGGCTGCGCAGGCCTCCCCGGCCCAGCTCCGATCCCCCAGGCTCACTGGATGCGCGGGCTGCCAAAGAGACACCTCCAGGGGATGGCACCCCTAGCACCGGGGACTCGGAGGCTAGTAAGTGCCCCCTCCTGCCGCCTTCCCCAATTTCCCAGGGGCCATATATGAGCGTTCAATGAGCCTTGTTACTGCTTATGCAAGTTCTCCCGTACTCTCCACACTCCAACCTGGGATTCTCATCAACATGAGAATGACCCCTATTCCACAGTCAGTCAGTCAACCAACAAATGTGTTTAAGCACTTCTCTGTGTCAGGAGCTGTTCCAGATGTATAGGGTACCTGCTCTTATGAAATTCACAATCCAGCAAGGGAGAGAGGTGGGAAGAGCATTGCATGCAGAGAGAACACCATTTAAGAGGACTATGCCCTTGGACTGATCCCCTAACCCATCTGCTATGTTGCAGCTGACCGCCCAGGCGACCTCTGCCCACCCTCTAAGGATGGGGACCCATCAGGCCCCAGAGCCACCAATGACCTGGTTCTGCGCCGAGCGCGGCACCAGCAGCTATCAGGAGATCCCGCGGTAGAGAAGCGGCCTTCTCGAACCGGGGGCAAAGTCATCAAGTCAGCCTCGGCCACTGCCTTGTCTGTCATGATCCCTGCAGGTGACGCTGGGTCCAACCTGGCAGGGGATGGGCTGCCCTCATTGGTGCGTTTTCCCGGTCCACTGTGCTTTGCTCTGGGATGGGCCAATGAGAGCCCTGGGGCTGTCACTTGGGAGGAGGGAGGAGCAGACACAGGTAGAGCTGGGTCTGTCCGCCCTGACCTCTGACCATGGGTCTGTGTCTGCAGTGGACCCACATGGGAGCTCACCTTTGGCTAGCCCCATGTCCCCGCGATCTCTCTCCTCCAACCCATCCTCACGGGACTCCTCACCCAGCCGGGACTACTCGCCAGCTGTCAGTGGGCTTCGCTCCCCCATCACCATCCAACGCTCAGGCAAGAAGTATGGCTTCACACTGCGTGCCATCCGCGTCTACATGGGTGACTCAGATGTCTACAGTGTACACCACATTGTCTGGGTGAGCAGTCATGGATGAGCCTGTATTCTACGGTGGGGGTGGGGAGAGAGAGTTCCACACCCTCCCCGCCACCCCCTACCCCACTCAAAGGGATGAGGGACAGCTCAAACTCTGGAACTAGGCAACCTGAATGAGACTCCTCTGTGACACCCTCGCACCCCGTCACTTTCCTCTCTGACTCTGTTTCTTTATTTGTAAACTGGCGAGAATGATTGTTGTTTCGCTCGGTGTTATGATTAATTACTGTGCCTACAGAGTTAGGTGTCTGGAACAGAAGCTTAGGGAGACTTCCTTGTTACTAATCCTGTTAATCCTGCCCCTGTGGGGTGCCCTGTCCCCAGCACGTGGAGGAGGGGGGCCCAGCCCAGGAGGCAGGGCTCTGTGCCGGGGACCTCATCACCCACGTGAACGGGGAGCCGGTGCATGGCATGGTACATCCTGAGGTCGTTGAGCTGATCCTTAAGGTGAGTCTATG
>SJYV01052773.1:0-11889 GCA_006410875.1 Neotragus pygmaeus | reverse complement strand
TGTTATGCTCCAGGTCCAGGTCCCCACACAGACGGACAGATCAACTCACCACAGCATGCAAAAGCAAGAAGGGAGTTTATTGCTAACTCGAGTTAGGGCGCTCTGCCACATCCAACACAGTGGAGTGAGGCAAGAGAGCCCCGAGCCCAGATTTACAGCAGTATTTATAGGTTTTAGAACAAACAGGGAGTTGGCAAGGGCTGATTGGCTGCAGGGGGTTCCTGGTATTGGCTAATCTTTATTGGCCACAGGGGTTACTAATTGGCTAATCTTTATTGGCTGCAGGGGGATGTCTTTTACGTCCTGATAAACTCAAACCAGGCTACAGGGAGTATACAGATTGGCTGAGTCCTCACGTCTCTGCCTGGTCAGTGACTCAGCTGTTTCCGGGATGCTAGCTCTGGCTTTTATCAGGCCTCAACAGACACGACTGAGCGACTGAACAACAGTAGTGGGAAGTTTACTGGTTCAGGAGGGAAGGCAGAACTTGGGGGTTGGACTTCCCTCCACTACCACTTGCAGGTGTATAGCAGTATGGAGCAGCTGTCGCAGCACGAGCCCAAGACCCCCGTGGCGGCAGCGGGGACTAGCAAGAGGGAGCCGAGCGCCAAGGGCCCAGAGGAGAAGGTGACCAGCAAGCGCGAGGGCCTGGGTGGCCTGACCCTGCGGGAGAAGACTTGGAGAGGGGGCTCCCCGGAGATGTGAGCAAGGGCAGAGCTGGGTTTAGGGGCGGGGCCCGAAGGGGAGTAACTCCTCTGACAACGCCCCCTTTGCGCAGCAAGCGCTTCTCGGCATCTGAGGCCAGCTTCTTGGAGGGGGAGGCCAGTCCCCCGTTGGGCGCCCGCCGCCGTTTCTCGGCGCTGCTGGAGCCCAGCCGCTTCAGCACCCCGCAAGAGGAAGAAGATGAGGCTCGGCTGCGCAGGCCTCCCCGGCCCAGCTCCGATCCCCCAGGCTCACTGGATGCGCGGGCTGCCAAAGAGACACCTCCAGGGGATGGCACCCCTAGCACCGGGGACTCGGAGGCTAGTAAGTGCCCCCTCCTGCCGCCTTCCCCAATTTCCCAGGGGCCATATATGAGCGTTCAATGAGCCTTGTTACTGCTTATGCAAGTTCTCCAGTACTCTCCACACTCCAACCTGGGATTCTCATCAACATGAGAATGACCCCTATTCCACAGTCAGTCAGTCAACCAACAAATGTGTTTAAGCACTTCTCTGTGTCAGGAGCTGTTCCAGATGTATAGGGTACCTGCTCTTATGAAATTCACAATCCAGCAAGGGAGAGAGGTGGGAAGAGCATTGCATGCAGAGAGAACACCATTTAAGAGGACTATGCCCTTGGACTGATCCCCTAACCCATCTGCTATGTTGCAGCTGACCGCCCAGGCGACCTCTGCCCACCCTTTAAGGATGGGGACCCATCAGGCCCCAGAGCCACCAATGACCTGGTTCTGCGCCGAGCGCGGCACCAGCAGCTATCAGGAGATCCCGCGGTAGAGAAGCGGCCTTCTCGAACCGGGGGCAAAGTCATCAAGTCAGCCTCGGCCACTGCCTTGTCTGTCATGATCCCTGCAGGTGACGCTGGGTCCAACCTGGCAGGGGATGGGCTGCCCTCATTGGTGCGTTTTCCCGGTCCACTGTGCTTTGCTCTGGGATGGGCCAATGAGAGCCCTGGGGCTGTCACTTGGGAGGAGGGAGGAGCAGACACAGGTAGAGCTGAGTCTGTCCGCCCTGACCTCTGACCATGGGTCTGTGTCTGCAGTGGACCCACATGGGAGCTCACCTTTGGCTAGCCCCATGTCCCCGCGATCTCTCTCCTCCAACCCATCCTCACGGGACTCCTCACCCAGCCGGGACTACTCGCCAGCTGTCAGTGGGCTTCGCTCCCCCATCACCATCCAACGCTCAGGCAAGAAGTATGGCTTCACACTGCGTGCCATCCGCGTCTACATGGGTGACTCAGATGTCTACAGTGTACACCACATTGTCTGGGTGAGCAGTCATGGATGAGCCTGTATTCTACGGTGGGGGTGGGGAGAGAGAGTTCCACACCCTCCCCGCCACCCCCTACCCCACTCAAAGGGATGAGGGACAGCTCAAACTCTGGAACTAGGCAACCTGAATGAGACTCCTCTGTGACACCCTCGCACCCCGTCACTTTCCTCTCTGACTCTGTTTCTTTATTTGTAAACTGGCGAGAATGATTGTTGTTTCGCTCGGTGTTATGATTAATTACTGTGCCTACAGAGTTAGGTGTCTGGAACAGAAGCTTAGGGAGACTTCCTTGTTACTAATCCTGTTAATCCTGCCCCTGTGGGGTGCCCTGTCCCCAGCACGTGGAGGAGGGGGGCCCAGCCCAGGAGGCAGGGCTCTGTGCCGGGGACCTCATCACCCACGTGAACGGGGAGCCGGTGCATGGCATGGTACATCCTGAGGTCGTTGAGCTGATCCTTAAGGTGAGTCTATGGGGGAAAAGCGAACTGTCGTGGGAGTGGAAGGGAGTGAAGGGTGAGGGAGGTCCCGGGGAGCTGGAGTTGCCAGAACAGCCTCCAGCAGAGAACTTTCCCCATTTCTAACCCCAGAGTGGCAATAAAGTGGCCGTTACCACAACGCCCTTCGAAAATACCTCCATCCGTATCGGCCCTGCACGGCGCAGCAGCTACAAGGCCAAAATGGCTCGGAGGAACAAGAGGCCCTCTGCCAAAGAGGGTCAGGAGAGGTGGGTGGGGCCAAGTGCAGGCCTCTGGAGCATTCCAGTTTTTGAGCAATGGCCAGGGCTTATGTGGGATAGGTATAGGAGAGGACAGGAGAAGGCATATTCACAGGAATGGAAGTTGTGCACAGGAATGGTGGCCGGGGCCACTGTGTGTGTGTGTGCTAGGTCGCTGCAGTAGTGTCTGACTCTTTGGGACCCTATGGACTGTAGCCCGCCAGGCTCCTCTGTCCATGGGAGTCTCCAGGCAAGAATACTGGAGTTGGTTGCCATGCCCTTCTCCAGGGGGATCTTCCCGACCCAGGGATCAGGAAAACATAAGAGAACTCCAGTCTCACGTCTCATGCATTGGCAGGCGGGTTCTTTACCACTCGCGCCGCCTGGGGGCCACCGAGTGAAGAGCAATAATGAGAGGACAGAGAAGGAGGGGCTGAGAAAGTGGGAGGAGTTGGGAAAATAAGATGTCCCAAGCTCCAAAACTCGGAGTAGAGCAGAGCCAGCGGATACGGACCAAGACGGCACCATCCAAGAGATGACCCTGCTTTGCTGGATGCATTTAAGAGACTGGGAGGGGCCAGGAGAAGAGACTTCTACCTGGGAGGAGCATATCAGGCCAGTAGAAATAATTTCTTCCCTTACAAATGATGCAGAATTAGGAAAGGTGGGTGGAGCCAGGAGAGTTTTCTGTTTTCTTCAGCGGGTTTGGCCTGGACAAAGAGTGAGTGGGGATTGGAGTGAGATGCGTCAGGCTGAGGCCAGTGAAAATCTTCCTGCCCTGATAGGTGGGTTTAGCTGAAGGGGGGATGGCTGGAAAGGTGGACGGGGCCAGAATAGACTGGTTCTGTTTGGAAGGATGTTTCTAGCTTGGACTGTTGAGTGGTCAACAAGCAATGGGTAGGCCAGGTGGGAGGAGCCAAGTGTGACAGCCGTAAGGGAAGTCTCCAGGCTCCAACAGTGTTGTTTTTGAAGAGGGAGGGTCCAGGCTGGGTGGGTGGTTCCAGGAGGTGCCTTAAGGCCCTGAAGTGGGAAGAGCCGGGAGCTCTAGAGTCTGGTGCGTGGAAACTGGTTCCCTCCTTATCCTCTAGCAAGAAGCGCAGCTCCCTCTTCCGCAAGATCACGAAGCAGTCGAACCTGCTGCACACTAGCCGCTCGCTGTCGTCGTTGAACCGCTCGCTGTCGTCCAGCGACAGCTTGCCCGGCTCTCCCACGCACGGCCTGCCGGCGCGCTCGCCCACCCACAGCTACCGCTCCACGCCCGACTCCGCCTACCTAGGTAGACCCTGCGCCTGCGCGGGGCGGGTGGCATGTGCAGGCGCGGCAGTGCCCTGGCGGCGCCCACCCAGTTCCTTGCCCTCTCTCGCCCGCCCGCAGGCGCCTCGTCCCAGAGTAGCTCGCCCGCCTCGAGCACGCCCAACTCACCGGCGTCGTCAGCATCGCACCACATCCGGCCCAGCACGCTGCACGGCCTGTCGCCGAAGCTGCACCGCCAGTACCGCTCTGCGCGCTGCAAGTCGGCAGGCAACATCCCGCTGTCGCCGCTGGCGCACACGCCGTCCCCGACACAGGCGTCGCCGCCGCCGCTGCCGGGCCACACGGTGGGCAGCTCGCACACCACGCAGAGCTTCCCGGCCAAGCTGCACTCGTCGCCGCCGGTGGTGCGCCCGCGCCCGAAGAGTGCCGAGCCCCCGCGCTCCCCACTCCTCAAACGGGTGCAGTCGGCGGAGAAGCTGGGAGCCTCGCTGGGCGCCGATAAGAAGGGCGCGCTGCGCAAACACAGCCTCGAGGTCGGCCACCCGGATTTCCGCAAGGACTTCCACGGCGAGCTAGCGCTGCATAGCCTCGCAGAGTCGGACGGCGAGACACCCCCTATCGAGGGTCCCGGCGCGCCCCGGCAGGTCGCCGTCCGCCGCCTGGGCCGTCAGGAGTCGCCCCTGAGCCTGGGCGCGGACCCGCTGCTGCCCGAGGGCACCCCCAGGCCGCTGGCATCAAGTAAGGAGAAAGAGTCCCCGGGTGGCGCCGAGGCCTGCACCCCGCCCCGCGCGACGACCCCTGGGGGTCGGACCCTGGAGCGGGACGCCAGCGGCGCGCGACACCAGAGCGTGCAGACCGAAGACGGTACAGGCGGGACGGCCAGGGCCGTGGCCAAGTCCGCGCTGAGCCCGGTGCAGGAACACGAGACCGGCCGGCGCAGCAGCTCCGGCGAAGCAGGCACGCCCCCGGTGCCCATTGTCGTAGAGCCCGTACGGCCTGGGGCGAAAGCCGAGGTGTCTCAGCACCCGAGTGTGCATACCCCCAGTGCAGACTCCAAGGCATTGCCCGAATCTGCACCCCTGGCGCCTCCCCAACCTGAGGCCCTCCGGGGCCGGGAGCGCTGGGTGCTGGAGGTGGTGGAGGAGCGGACCACGNGCATAGCCAAAACAAATAAGTAAAATTTTTTAAAAAGGAGATGATCGATACAGTGTTCCATGCAGGTAAGTTCTCCATCAGTGGTAGCAAAGATCTTTCTAGAAATGATTCTCCATGGTTTTAGAGATCATGTTCCTTATTTGCCTCCCTACTGGTCTAACTTGCTAACCTGAGCACATACACAAAAATTGTCTTAACTAACCACCCTCCTCCCCAAACACACAAATACATAAATTCAGATGAGGGAAAGAGCCCAGGGGAAATGTCTTGGGATTACTGGGATTGTTCTGATTGTCTTTGATTGGGTCGCATGCCTATGTGAACCAAAGGGCTCCCACTCTCTGATGGGCAAGATCTGGGTCCCATGCCCACCTCTGGGGACAGAGGAAGGACCCCCAGACCCCCTCCCAAGCCCCAACAAAAAATGTGCCCAGCAGTGCCGGGCCCCCAGCCCCACCTGCTTCCCTGCCAGGCCCGACTACCAAGCCTGAGGTGGGGCCAACCTCTCGGTGCCCTGCTGAAGCTGTGCCCTCAGTAGGCCCGACCAAAAAAGGGGCACCCTGCCCCATGCCCCCAGGCCCATAGCAGTGGGAGCCGCTGGCCCCGTGCTGTACAGCCGCCTGTACATACATATGTACACATATAAATAAAGTGTGCCCCTGCTGTGTGAGCTTTCTGGAGCTCGCCCCTCCTCCCCTAGCAAGGCAGGACATCCTGTTTCCACCCCCTTGCCTGTGTGCTTGTTAAGGGGTGAAACTTCCTCCAGTCCTAGTTACCATAAAGAGGGGAGGTAGGTCTTGGGTGGACCCTTACTTGGGGTCCTATTCTGAGTCTCACCTATGTGCCAGCTGCCCCCAGACCCTGAGCAAGTTGCAATGCTGTTCAGAGTCCTAGTGCCCAGCTGAAGAAAGAATAACAGTCTCATTTACCAATTTCTTTGCATTACGATGATTCCCATTGTACAGATGAGTCACAGATTAAGGCACATGATTAAGGCTAAACAAACAGGAAGGGACAAAATAGATTCAACCTCAAGTCCACATTGGCCCCTGAACTTTAGCTTTTATATGTCCTGCTGGGCTTCCTAGAGAGAAGGCCCCGCTCTTGTTTTCACAGGGCTCCCAGGCCTTCACCAGAGGCTTGAAGGCCTTCCAGAGCATCTGGGCACACAGAGTGCCCCCACCCCGGTGCTCCTCTCTTTGGTTCCGATTCATGTCACCCACACAGGCCCAGGGCCCTTTTGGGGTTACACACCACTTGGAATGGTCTTCTGTGGCATTGAAGGCTGGCCCAGCTGGCCCAGGGAAGGCTGTCTGAGTCACGTCAAATACATGCTGGGCCCCAGAGCAGTTGGAGGGCAGGATACCAGAAGATCTTTGCCAGAATTGGACCTGCAGGGTACTGCCAAGGGCTTCCGCCAGCCAGCCAGAGTACAGGTCTGCAGAAGATGGAAAGAGGGCATGGACAGGGTCAGGATCAATGCTAGGGATTCCCTAGGCCACTTACCCTCTCTGAGCTGTTTCCTCAGTTGTCAATTCCTGGTGATCTAGAGGATTATAACATTAAGCGTAATAGCCCTTACTAAATGCTTTATATGTATCACTTTGCACACAGCAGCCCTTTCAAGCAGATACCATTACTATTCCCATTTTTCAGACAGGTAAGTTGAAACCCTGATTAAATCATGTATCACACAGCCAGAAACCAATACTTGAACACAGGTATGTTGGTTGTTTACCTCGCATGTGATTATGACTCAGATGTGTCCCAGTCCCTACCCAAGACCTGCCCATAGCCATGGACACACCAGACAGTCCCTCTGCAGAGAAAGAGTTCTCCAAACATCAACCTCAGGCCTCACCATCTCCAAAGTTTCCAAATTTGGCAAAGCTCTGGAATGCGGCTCCTTTCTTTGATGTGAGTGTTACACTGCTGTTCCACGGTCCCTGGCGTACATGATGGCCCTTGACTACCTCCTCCAGGTAGGGGAATTTCTGGGCAAAGTCCCCTTCCAGCCTGTGGTCATACACCAGCGGGTAGGTATAGGTCAGCTGTTTGCCTGGAGAGCAAGGGGAGAAGAAAATGAGGGACTAAGATTCTGATCTGGGAATCAGGGACTCACCCTGTCTCCCTGTCTTTACTCACTGATAGCCAGGAACTGGGTGAGAGGAAAAGATACACAGATCAGGGTCTGTCCATATTTTTGGGCACCAAGAGGCCAGCTGTATGCAGCAGAGGAGGCATGTGGAGGGAAGTTCGGAACGCTGTGGATCAACCAGAAGCCGCCTTCTTGGTCCAGAAGCAGCACACCTGAATCAGAAATTGGAGTTGATGGGGGGAGGGGACTGCTTGAGACATCACAACAAGCACACGTGCAACCAAGAACACTCTCAGTCTGTAGGGGCCCGGACTGCAGGACCAGCGGGCAGTGGGCAATGAGTGTCAGGACCACTGGTGAGCTCAGTTTCCACAGCCATCAGTTCTTATAGTTCAGAGGAAGGACCACGTTGATTTAAGATAGGGAAAGAGATATCCAGAGCCTGCCAGAGCAGCTCACCCTCAGCCACGGGCAGGTCAGGAATTAGCTGAAGAAGACGCATAGGGAAAGCAGAACCCTCCCTCAGCCCCCAATGTGGCCTCACCCTTCGTGTGCCCACGACTGGAAGAGTCCTTAGACTCGCGGGATTTAGGCGGTTGGTCATTGTAGAGCACAAAGGCGAGCTGGGGAAGATGGACAGGGGCAACGTGAAGGTTCCCTTAGGTCAGGCCCACCCTAGAGTCCCACCCCAGGTTCGGCCGGAGGCGTCATCACCTGGCTGTTGTTTCGGTACAGCGGCAGCAGGCTGCGGCCCACGGCGCCGGTGGTGCTATTGATGAACCCCACGCCGTCGCGCCAGTCCTCTGAGTGTTCGTCAAAGTACTTGTACCGCAGCCCGTTCTGCGTCGCATCTCCCGACCCTGTGTGGGCCGGCAGCTTGTAAACGACGAACCTATCGGTTGGAGGACGGACAGAATGGAGGAAGACGGGAAGGCACCTGTTTTCTCCCAAGAGTGCCGCAAGCCCCAGTGCGGCTCTGAGGAACAGTGGGCGCCCGCGCACTCACCAGTCCACAGGCTGCCCCGAGTCCCCGTAGCAGGTCAGTGTTCCTACAGGGACCCAGAGCAGCGCGGTCAATAGCAGCGAGCTCAGCGTGGCCATCGAGCTGGGGTCTAGAAATCTGTCAAGAGGGAGAGCCGCGGGGTCACGAGCTGGGACAGGCCCGGCCCCTGGTGACTTTCGCTTCCCCAATCCGCCTGGGAACCCAACCCCAGATATCAAGAGGATGGAGACCCCGCCCGCGAAGTGAGAAGCAGAGATTTAAAAGAGTCCAGGATCCTCCCAGGGGCTGGACTTCCTTTCCGGCCGTCACACCCATCTGAGTCCGCCCCCGCCCTACCTGAGTCCGCCCAGGATCCGGCGAGCCTGGGGCCTCCCCCTGCTTCCGGCCGACAGGTCTCTGATAGGCTCCACCCTCTGGCTCGGCCCAGACACGCCCTCTCAAGGCTAAGCGGTTTCCAGCGCCCGCCTCCGACTCTGCTCCTGGCCAACCACAGCTCAAGTCCTTCTGCTAGGCCCTGCCTCCGTCTCTTTCAGTTCAGGCTGTGCGTGCTTCGTCGCTCAGTCGAGTCCGATTCTTTGAGACCCAGTGGACTGTAGTCCGCCAGGCTCCTCTGTCCATGGGGATTCTCCAGGCAAGAATACTGGAGTGGGTTGCCTTGTCCTCCTCCAGGGATGGAACCCCAGGATTGAACACAGGTTTCCCGCATTGCAGGCGAATTCTTTACCATCTAAGCCACCAGGGAAGCCCCATTACTGGCTAATCCCAATGAACGCTCTTCTATTTAACCGCACTCTCCCCGGTTTACCCTTCAGAGGCAATTTTGGACTCTATCCTTTCCTGCCTTATAGCCTGAGGTCCACCTCGTGTGACTTGCTCCTTTAGAGGGAGCTTGTGCTGTTGGTCCTCCCCGTTTTCATTCTGCATGTCCCCCCACCCCCACTCCGCCACCGTACAAAAGCTAGCCAAGGGGTCACTTTGGATCATGGTAGGGTGAAGGATGCTGGGGCTCTGGGACCGAGCTGAAGATTCCTTAAAAAAAAAAAAAAATTACGTATTTATTTTGGCGACTCCACAGGGCATATGGGATCTTAGTTCCTCAGAGATCGAACCCGTGCTCCCTGCAATGGAAGCCCAGAATCCTAACCACTGGACCACCAAGGAATTCCCTTAGGATTCTTAGTGGAGGAAGAAGATTCTTAAGTAGAAAAGAAGGCCCCTGTGAATGTCCCTGGGCTTCGAGGCAGGAAGCAAGGACAATATAGCCTGACCTTGGGGTGGGAGAAGGAGGGGGGCTGCAAGGCAATCAGTGCCCAAGGAAGGTTGCCCAGTTTTAGGAGATGAGTGTGTAAATGTGTGTTGTTCAATCGCTAAGTCGTGTGTATGGCCCCCCAATATCAGTTCTGGGGTTACCGCTTCTTCCCAACTACCACAACCAAAATCCACAAATTCAGGCCAACACAAGTTTTATCTGGGAGGTGCATTTTTACAGGACCCATAACCATTCACAGCAATGCCAGCCTCTATGTGGAGTTTCAGGTGTCACAGTGTGAAGCCTTCTATAATCAGGGTCTCTGGGATGCCTCACCCGCTCACTGTCTAGGGTCACCTGTGAGCTGGTTTGGTGGTCCAGCTCTCTGAGAGTCTGTCTCTTTGTCAGAAGTATCTGCGTATCCACTTGAGTCCGTTTGTTTGGAGGTCTGTCTTGCTGGGTCTACATGATCGTGACTGTCTGTGGCTGAGGACCTGTGGGAACTTATGTTGGAGGCTCTCCTAGGTGCGTCTATGGGCCAGTCCTTGATCTTTTGCTGGATCTGTGGGGCCTAGAGTCCAGATGAGGATTCATCCGAGGGAAAACCACCCTGCGTGGATCCACTCTTGTTCCAACCCCAGTCCCCAGGAAGGTCCAAGTGCCAGAGGCGGGGCTCAAAGATGACGCTTCATGTGCAAGGCCAGATGATCGGAACGCGAAAATGCACGCGAACAGAGCTGGCAGCGGAAGGGGCGCTGTCCTGTGTGTTTTCGGTAGTGACGAGTCAGCTCGTCGGAGCGCGCGAACCGCCAGCCACAGCCGTCCCACGTGCAGGCGTATGGCTTCTCCCCTGCGGAGATGAGGAAGCCTTGAACGCCACTGTCCACCATACTTGGTCCCAGGGTCTTCCCTCCTAGCCTAGGCCGGGACTGCGTGCATGCTAAGTCACTTCAGTTGTGTCGGACTCTTTGCGACCCCATGGAGCCCGCCAGGTTCCTCTGTCCATAGAATACTCCAGGCAAGAATAGTGGAGTGGGTTGCCATTCTCTCCTCCAGAGAATCTTCCCCACCCAGGGATTGAACCCGAGTCTCTTATGTCTCCTGCATTGGCACGCAGGTTCTTTACCACTAGCGCCTAGGGTAAGGCCGGTGAGGTGCCCAGATCATGAAATTTAAGGAGGCTTTCACTCTCGGGGACAGCCTGAATCTACACCCAGAACCGACATCTGCAACCTCTGTACCTCTTCTGTACCTGCTGGCACCAGGCTCCTTTTCATTTTCCGGGCACAAGTGGCGCTGTCTATGCTGCTGGCCCTGCTTCCTGTGTCCTCACGTCCTGCCCCAGCGTACTAAGGCCCTCCCAGTTTTTGTCCTTTGGTACTGCTCCCTGTGTTCCAGGCTCTTTACTGTACCAGGGGACCCTCCAGCTGCTGTTCAACCCTGTTGTTGGCCTTGATCATTGAGCACCGAAATCCAATTTGTGTTCCACGCCCTGTCTCGGGTGATTACTTTTTTCCCTCAGCTAGACTTGGCCCCTCCTCCCTACGTTCCTGGATAGGTCTGTACACAGAGCCCCATCCCCGTAGGCACAGGCCTCCTTCTTCCTCCTCCAGGCCCTCTATCCCATGTCCCCGCCCTTCTTTGTCTCCTTGGGTCCCCGGCTTTTCCTCCGGTGCCCACCCTTCCAAGCTATTTATCTTCAAACTCCAGGCCCCTCAAACTAAACCTCCTGAGCTCCAGCACGCCCCCTACAGTCTGGCTAAGCCACTCCCTCTTTATATTCCTGGCTACGGCCCTGAATGGCTTCCCAGGTGAAAAGTGTGTTAGTCGCACACTTTTTGTCTTTGCGGTCCCCTGGACTGTGGCTTGCCCAGCTCCTCCGTCCATGGAATTCTCCAGGCAGGAGTATTGGAGTGGGTTGCCATTTCCTTCCCCAGGGGATCTTCCCGAGCCAGGAATCGAACCCGGGTCTCCTGCATTGCAGGCAGATTCTTTACCAACCGAGCCCCAGGCGGTGCAGTGGTAAAGAATCCGCCTGCGGATGCAGGAGATGCAGGAAAGGCGAGTTCGATCCCTGGATCTGGGAGACCACCCCCGCAGAGAGTACAGTCCTTTGGGTGGCAAAGAGTCGGACACGTCTGAGCTCAGCGGCCCCTGAATCCCTTACTCCCACTTGCCCCAAACCCGAACCCTGCGTCTTCGGCCCCGCCCTTGATATTCCGGCTTTCTCTCCCGCGGCCCCTCCTCTAGCCCCGCCCCCAAACAGCTTGCTGGGCTCTTTGCTTTTCGGCACTTCTTGGTCCAGGTCTTAGCCGTTGGTTTCCTGAAATGTTTTCCGGGTTCTCTCTCTGTCCCCACCCGCCTTCCCCTCTGCTCTTCGGCCGACTCCTGAAGTTCCAAGCACCCAGCTCCCTCGGCGTA